>VZRL01004071.1:696267-1128633 GCA_013397895.1 Origma solitaria
CGCCCCCGCGGAGCTCCGCCGTCGCCCCCCGCCCCGGTTGCAGGAGAGGGGAGCCGTCCGCTCCGCATCCCTCCGTCCCTCCCCGCCGCTGCCCGGAGCCGGCGCCGAGGCGGCCGCCGGGCCAACTTGTTTCTCTGGGTGTCACCTGGCTGCCGCCGCCGAGCCCCCGCCCTCGGCAGGGCGGTCTGTCCCGACGGTCGCCCCGGCGGAGGGCGGGGGGGCGCGGCGTGTGCCCCGCCCCGGCGCTGGTCTCCCCTCCGGACCGCAGGACAACAGCTAATCATTTATGTATCAATTCACAAAAGCCTTTCCCACATTACTTAGAAAGGCTGTCAGGCTAATGCGTTTTCTTTCCGTGCAATTTCATCTTCTCTGACATTATTTCCTTCATACCCAATACCACTTGCCCTGCTTTGATTTGGGGTGCGTTCTGTTCTGGTTCTCAGGCGCCCACGGTATGGGTAGGGGATCAGCGCTCTGTTTAAAAGTTAATTTTGCCTATCAAACTCTACTAGGTACAGTAGTAAGGAAGTGGCAAAGAATGTTAATATTTCTTTTGTTTCCAGTCTTCTAAAATAAAGATATCAAACGACTGCTAGCTTCTGGTAGTCAGTATAGTAAATAAATTAAATGTAGTCATTGGAATGAGCCTTTATGGCACTTTCAACAATCTCTAATTCAATCATCTCTGATACAAGCTGCCTTTTGCTATTATTCATCAGACCCAGCTGAGTGATTTCTGTCAGATGGGAAGCGGTAGAAAGAAATCTCTAGGTAGATGTAACTGAAAAGCTTTCCAAGTAGAGTCCTAAATGAGCATAGAAAAGCACTTGGCCACAATCTCAAGACAGATGTTGGCATCCAAATAAATCATTTCTTTTGATTGTCTGAGGGATGTCAAGTTTTATTTTCCTTATTTAATAGCCATTTGCGTGTGAAGAAGTAGCTCTGTCTTTATTACCTTGTAAACTCAATGCAAAATGTTGTAGTGCAATAATATTTCACTGTCTCTGAAATAATATTTTCTGTACAAAGGTCAGTGGAGTGATTTTAGATATGCATACATGTTGTAGGCGACAACTAGACTACTAATCTGCAACGGTGATATTGATCCTCAGAGCTGCTGTGCAGTGTGCCATCCATGTTGCATGTTAATCTGTTATGCGCTGTTTAAATTGCTTTATTGTCTGAGAGAGTTACTTCATCCTAAGGAAGGGACGATGGTGCTTGTAGACCCAAGGGGAGTTTCCTTTCCCTGGTGAGTTGACATCTAGAGTTACAGATGGGCAGTTGTTTTTCGGAATGTCCCTGAAAAAGTGGGTGGGGGGGAGAGAAGAGCTTTTGGGTACAAGGACAAGTAGGCAGCAAACTAATTTGCTTTGTGAGGATATGAAATGACATCTCCTGCCATGCTTAAATAAACCTGCTCACGGAAAGTGTAAGGAGATTGCACATGTGTCTAGAATAGTATTTTCTTGTCTGTCTTGGAAACAAATGACCTGATTTTATGTCTTGAGTCAAATATATATTTTTTTTTCTTCCAAGCTTTCTGGATTTGTAGTTCTATTAGTAGTGTCTGAGGAAAATATACTTTAATGTGGTCTATTACTTGACTTGTGGTATAGTTGCTCAAAATTTGCATGCGTACAATTCATAAATTGAAACTGTATAGCTTAAAAACATAGTGTAGGCAGCTTGAGTGAGAAGAGATAATTTCAAAAAGAACCACAGGGCATAAGATAATGACATACTGTAGGAAATAATCATACTCCTGCACTTGCAAAAGCATGAAATGTTCCAGTGTAGCCATTTCATACAAGCCAAATTTTCCTTCACATTAAGAGCGCCTAAGTGAGCCTTATTAATGTTTGATGCGAAAGATGCTAAATCCATTTTAAGGACTGATACTGGAATTTAAAGAGATAGCTCACAGACTAACAGAGCAGTTCTAATACTTACCTAGAACAAATGTGAAAAATAATCAGTTGCCCGGTATGCCATAGCAGCACAAGTGGGATATAGCCTCTTGTGTAACACTGATGGGCAAGAAACCCTTTAAAACCATAGATACAAACTAGTGTTTGATTTAACAATCTGAAATGTTCTCCTACCTCAATCATAGCTTAAATCAGATGTAAGAGATGACTGAGAAGACGCTCAGTGTGGGTTAGCGTAGTGAAGGTGTGAGATAAGAGAAGGTTCTGTTTGTCAGAAACCTAGGGAAAAAAATCTATATTTTTCCAGCTAGCACAGAGACACCGGAAACATAAAATCAATTTTTATGGTCTTTTGGCAGGGTTGGCTGTAATAAGTAAAAAGAAGGAGCAGCTCAGTGTCTTGGCAGAAGTTTTTAAGCCACTCAGCTGTACAGAACTCAGTTAATTGATGTTCTCTCACATGAAAATGAAGCTCTTATTTAGCATATCATGGTCTTTTCCTGTCTATTCAGCAGTCTGACTACAATTTTTAAAATGTTTGTATGTAGTTTTATATTGGTATGCGTGTTTAAACACACAGATAAACTCTTTACTGGGAGCTGCTTCCTGAATAAAGGGTGCACACAACCTCATACTACATGCTGTGGAAGAGACATTAAAGTTTGTGATACAAATGAAGAAGAGAAGAAAATATTTCTGCATATCTGAAGAAAAGTATGGAGGAATTATTATGCATGGATACTATGATCTCCTTCCCTCTGCTGGTGATGCACATACAAATATGCAGTTACACTAAGAGAAATACTTCATCATTTGATTTTATTTTGATTCTCTATAGAATGTTTGTTTTAAACAGAACTCTGTATCTAGGAAAATCCTTAATTAGAAATACAGATAAGGGAGCAAACTATCAATTTGTGTTTACTGCTGACATTTACGAAAGATACTTGAGGTTAAAATAAAAACGTTTGCCAGACTAAATAAACAAAGCATTAGCTTAACAAATATTTTCAGGATCGTTACGTAGAAAATGTCATCTTTGCTGGAGTAGGCTTTTCTCCTCCCTAATGCACCCCAGTAAAACAGGGGATTAGGAAATGCTGGTTATACTGTTACATCTTTTACAGAAATAGCAAAGCAGAATGCATTAGGATGACAACTGACAGGGGGTTTTCGTGATTTCTTCTGGTGAGAGGCTAAGAGCAGGCTACAGGCAATCTCTTTCAGGGACCACATGGACTAGCTGAGCAATTTGTGCAAGCAGCATGTAGAAAAGTTTTTCTTGTTTAAATAAAAAATGAGGTAAAAATATTTATTGATGCTAATTTTTTATTGAGTCCTGTAATGACTGAAAGCTGGATAGGAACTGTAATAAAAATGCCTCCTTAAGTACTACTTTTGACAAACGTCGAATCAGTATATTTTAGAGGCTGGCTTTTCTCTTCTGTTGTTTTCCCCAAGCACATGAATGGGTTATGAGAGAGCTCACCATTTTTCTTAACCTGTTTTCTTATCACTGCCAGTCTGGAGGTATTTCCCTGAAACAGCAGGCACTGAACACTTCTCCCATTCCATACTAGAGGGAGTGGTGTTGCCATCTTTTAAATTCTCAGAGAATTGCAAACTCAGGATGCCACTTCTCTTTTCTAGCCATCCCTAAATATGCTTGGAGAAATCTATCAGAACATGAATTAAATCTGGAATATCTCCTGAACAGGGTACTTATTTGATAAGATTCTAATATTTATAACACTTTAAATGGAGAAGATTTTATAAATTTAAAAAAAGTCATGAGAAATTATCCAAATAATTAATCAACTCTGAATTATTATGGTAATATAAAATTTCAGGAAAATTGAATCTTATTTAGGAGTAGCTAAAACCAATTTGGTTCTTTTAATGATGCTGTCTGTAAGTTTCCCGGACAGTATTGAGGATTTATGGCCAAATGTATTGTAGTAGCTTTAATAATGTAGCCATGACTGTAGTGACTACGTAGTACAGTGCCTCAAAGCTGCTCAGTGATGTTTTAGTGAATTGATTAAAAACCCACTTACAAGTTCTGTTTTGTACCTTTGTCTTAAGGGTATTGTTTTTCTATAATCATGTGGTTGAAAAATCAGCATAGCAGTTGCAGAATGGGAAAGCTGGTAATGATTCCTCAGCTTGGCTCAGAGACATGAGTTTACCCATGAACTCCCATGTCCATGTGTTTGCATAACTGTGTAGATAGTGCAGTTAAAAATAATTGGAGGGCTTTTGTGCAAAACACTGTGGAAATAAAGATTTCTTGACAAATGGTTTATCTTGTTCAGGATGCTGCCTCTAACCATCGTGCTTTTCCTAGAAAATATGTCGGTGTACAGATGGACACTAGGTCTAACTCTTATTTGGAAAACTTAAGGGTTACATGTAGAGGGTTTTTTTGCTCGGGGTATTGGTTTCTTTGTGGTTTTGGTCTTCTTTCGTTTGTTTTGTTTCTTTTGTTTGTTTTGTTTCTTTTCTTTCTTTTGTTTGGGGTTTTTTAGGGTTTTGGTTTCTACTTCTTACCAAAGCTATGGACAGCATTTCTTTATAAACATTTTTCTATATAATAAAGTATTAGAGTTGGGAGGAATTATTAAAATATGTGCTGATACAGTTAGAGTGGAGGGAGGATTATAATTTTTTTTTCAAAGGCTAAGTGTGATAACTTATGGAAAACTTAGTGGTATGATATGTTGATAGAAGGCAATATATTGGCAAATAGTTGGGTTGTAAAGAATGATAGTGTAATATATCCCAATCAAAATAGTTTTGAAACTTTTTTTTTAATATTAGAAAAGGACTCTTTGTGTTTCTTGTTGAAATTGTAAGCGTTGTGTTTTGAATTCAATAAGGCATTTGATTTAGTTTGGGGTGATGTTCTAGTTGTAAAAATAATACTGTAGAACAGCACCATTGTCCATGTGAACAGATTTTTTTTTTAATGTAATAAATTGCAGAACAGATAGTGTATGGGGAATTGCCATCTCCATTATTCCAGCTCTTTTCATTACCTTTGACAATGATCTGGAATAAAATACAAAATCCATATTCATGAGAATACTTCTGGGTTTTTTGTGCCAATTTTAATAAAGTCAGGAAAAGTGCTATTATAGACTGATTTCATTTGATTTCTCAACCTATAACATCTGAATATGTGTTTTAACAAAGTGCACTGTAATACTTTTGCCTACTTCCAGTTTAAAAAAAAAGTGAGTCCCCCTAAATACTGGTTCTGAGAAAAACTGGGGATCACATACAGGGAACATCATCTGCCCTTATTTTAAAGAGCAAAGAAGCTGTATGCAGCTGTAAACACTGAAGTGTTGAGAGTAGGAAAGGTGTCTAACTCAAAAAGGATGCTGGACGACTTGAATTAGTTTAGAGGAGAGACTTGTGTCATTTGAGGTGTGTCCAGTCTGTTAATGGGATTCCTCAAAGCTTGCCATTCTCTCTGGAAAGCTGGATATGCTGAAAGGCTCCTTGATGCCCACAGAGTGAAAATACTGGTATTAAGTAGTGCCCTGATATGTAGAAGTTCACACAGCAACCTGGCTGGGCACACAAGCTACGAGAGAACAGGTTAGAAATTTGGTGTCAGTGTTTTATCCATCAGAGTAGCAGGTGTATGAACCGCGTTACTCAGCAGATGACACCTTTCTGCTTGAAGTCTGTAGATCAGTATTTTCTTTCCTTTTAGCTAGACCAGGTACAAGTTCTAGATTTGGTGTTGAAATTGCCGGATTTGTGGTTTGTGTTAATCCATGAGAATGGAGGAGGTAATCGCCTGTCCTTTTGACCTAAAAATCACCAACCCGTTGAACTTGCTGCTATTAACTCCTATTGTGTCTCTTGGATTAAATAGCATTTGTTGTAAAAGATGTGACATGTTGCGTAGCGTGAAGAGGTTCTGACTGAACTTCCGTTAAGCTGCCCTTGTATGTTATAATCCTATTTTGTCCATTGTTACTGACAAGAAATTTTTGTTTATTTATCTAACTAGAGTTCATCTTTGAGACCTGATTTAAAGCCCCTTGAAGTCGATAACTCTTCTTTTCATTATTTTTTTTCTCCTCTGATGTGTCCTAAAACTGTAAATTGTGCTGGTTAGTAGGTACTTCACTTAAAAAGAGAATGTCTGTTACTCCTTAAGATATGGGAGCTGCAATGCCCTGTGTCTCATTATTATGGCCTGGATTTGTGTAAATAGGCCTTATTTTCCAGACGCCCATGAGTGAGATGATGCCAGGATGGTCTTCTGTCAAACCCATTCTGGAACTGGCTGTGCAGATGGCAAGCCTTGTGGCTGGCATCTGAGCCAGGGAATCCTGTCATGATTCTGCTTTGCACCAGGATAAACTTGTCTTGGTGAGCATCTTCCATGTCCCCTTTCCATGTGTCAGACTATGGATGGTTATATTGGTGGCATTGGTAAGAAAAGAGGCGTCTCTGATGAGTTGGATACCTTTGAGAGTGTCCTCCCACTGAATTGCCAAAGATGTCCTTGAGTAATCCAGCTGAGGGTGGAAGGTGAACACATTCTTTACTGCAAGTGGAATATTGGTTGAATTGCAGGATTTCTAGGTCCTGAAATTAAAGTTTATGTATTTTCTAACAGCCCAAATATTTAATTAAAGATGTGTCTGTTACACTGTTGCATTTGATAACCCTATCTGGGACATACTAATATTTCCTTATGAAAAGCCTGGCAGTGGATGCCTTTCTTTTCAACAGTTTTCATTTCTTCATAGCTGTTTTTCATATGCTGATAACAAGCAGTTACCTTGCACACTTGCTCATCATCTTCAGCTTTCTTACTTCATGCTTTGTTAGCTTACTCAGCTGCTAGTTAGAGCCGAGAAACACCGGGCAATGTCCATGTGACCTTGACAGAGGTCACTTGCTTCTTCATGATGTGCTGTAGCTGCCTAAGGCCTTTGCTGCTCTTACCTTGTATATTTGCTTTATTTTTGTAAATCCTACATAATAGGATTGATATGTTTGTGGTTTTTTGTTAATATGTATATACTGCTTTTTTTTTTTTTTACTGAGAAAATGCTGATAGTGAAAAATTGAAGTAGAATCATCTGGGACAAAACCACCTGAAATCACGTGCTATAGGTTCTTATTTGCATTTGTTATTTTCAAAATATATGCCTCTTTTTAATAATGACTTTAATATTTGATATGCAAATATTGGCTTTATAAATCATATACTGGCTAATAATTGTGAGCTGTTTACTCAGAATCAATTATTCTTTATAAATATTGATGGAAGTTGTGTTATAGGTGAGCAAGGCATGAAACTCACTATGGAAATCAGCATTTTGGAATAAGAATAATAGTAATGAATATTTTATCTCTATATCAAGCAACTAGAGCTTGGATTTTTGAACTGAGCACTGCTTATCCATGTAGTGTCGATTAGATTCTAAAGCCAAAACCAGCTAAATGTCCATAAAAGGTGATGAACCCATCTTTTGCAGGTGTAATAGGGACTGTATACACTGTTACTTAAAGATTCAAATGAATCCCAAAAGCCAAAACTTCTGCCTTTCCAGATATCTGTACCCATCAATGGATTTCCAAAATGTGTGTGTGTTACATATAAGTGAAAGGAATAACAATTGGCATAATTTTAATGAAATGTGTCAATATTACTCTGGTTATAGCTTTTTAAAAATTTCCTTTTAGTGTTAAAATGAAACTGGGAGCATTTAATTTGCTTTATGTTGAAATTTGGCTCTTAGAATGTCTGTGCACTTCAGCTACTTTTAAAACAACATATGAATTCAGTGGTGTTAACCAATTTCACAGAATAAAGCTAAATTATTTGCTGGAAGGGATCAACACCCAGCATTCCCTAGTTTGTGGTGTCACTTGCCTTCTTCCATTCAGTTCTGTGACTCTTTCTGTGATGAAAAAAAGTAATCTTTACCAGGGAGGTAAAAATCCAACTTCTTGGCATAGTTTGCAGTGTCGGCTTTAGGTGTTTAAAGTAGGTGAATGTGTAAGTCTGAAAGGATGAACTCAAGGGTGGACAAAAGGTCATAGTCGGATGTATTGAGTACTGAGCCTAGTTGAAGACCTATTCGGCTTGTTAGAGTTAACTTGTTTGAGGTTTTGTCTTCCAGTAGGCCAGATACTGGCTTTCTCGTGGGTCCTTTGGTGATAGCTATATTGATCATTCTGAATACCTTAGGGATTATGCTGATGAGGTAATACAAGAATTTATCCTCAAACTGTGAAAAATGTTAGCTCAGCCTGTCCTACTTACAGCTGTAGTACTTTAAGATACTTAAAGTTAGTTGCTTCAATCAGACTTAGAGGTAATTGTATTGAATAAAGTCTAGGTGCAAAGTTTGAGGGGTATAGTAAATAGTGTAGAACTGTGCTTAGTGTTGATCTTAAGCTGTAGTACTGAAAAAAAAGGAGTAGGGGAACGTACTGAAACTTTCCCACTCCTAAAGACCATCAGCAAGTTTATTGATTGTGGTTAGTCAAGTTGTAGTTTGAAGCTGTTTTCCCATTATTATTGGCTATAGGAGTTCTCTGACTTATGCGTAGCTGGATTAGGAACTAAAGATAATGGGCCTAGCAGTGACGTATGCAAATGGAGGGGCTCCATGTTTTTCCATGACAGTCAAACATTCCATACCTGTTGTTGCAGAGATAAAGATGATGACCTATACAAAATCTGCCTAGCAGAGGTAGGACTAAATCTTAGCTGGCTGGTTTCAGCAAATTAGTGTCTCAGACTGACATGCAATAAGCATATTCACCACGTGGGACAGCACCCTTGTAAATGTGGATACAGTCACAGCATGTACAATTGCTGTGAGTTTTAATAATAGTAAATACGTGTAAGCTTTTCCCTAGATAAGGCACAGAGAGTGGGCCTGAAATGAGCATGTGCTCTAACTTTTCCTGTCACAAAACAACTGCTTCAGGCCATATTGCGTTCACCATTGGATTTGGTCTAATATTGTTTTGCAATTCTGGCTCACTTAGACCAGAATTTTTGTTAATGTATTTCTGGTGAATCATGTTTTTTTTAGATGAGCTGAATTATGTCCCAGAAATATAGTTCTATTTTTTTCTCTTCAAAGCTCTTGTAGTTGAGGTGGAAGATTGCATAAAAAGTCACTTGTTGTCACCATCACTTCAAATAGCTAGTTAGGCTTTTAGACCTGTTTACCTGTTTTGTTTTTGTTGGCCGCTTGCTTGCCTAGACACATGGGAAAAATCAAAAGCAAATGCCCTAATGTGTGGTGGCCATGTTTCTTTTCTTTTTTTTTTTTTTTTAATTTTATTTTTATGTATGGATGCTCTGTTAACACAGTGAATTCCAAATGTGGGTTGTAACCGGTGACAGCTGTTTCATCAAGAGCTGCTTCATGTTTGCGAGGAGCCGTGTTTGCTCTGCAGTCTCTTTAGAGCAGGGCCTGACATATCTTGTAATGTGTTTATACTGTGCCTAACATAATAGGATCCAGATCTTTGACTGGGGACATGGAGTGTTGTGCAAAAAAATAAATAAATAAAAAAATAGCCCAACTGTTGGAAAAAGTGCCATCATTTAAGGCCCCCAGAGATCAATCAACAACTCATTGCTGTAACCATATCAACTTTCTCCTTCAAAGGGATTTTAATTGTATCATGGAAACTTCATACTTACAAATGTGAACACTTGTCTGTTAGGCATTCTGCCAGATATAAGTATATTTTGCTGGTTATTAAGGCTGTACTGTTCATACTAGGAGACTTGGACATCCAGTTTGGAGCCCCAATTAAAATCTATGCTGAGTTACTCTTTAAAACCTCTTTACCTTCACCCTAACATAAATTATAAACTTTTCAGTTTCAAATAGAAAAAAGGTTCATGTTTCCCAGTAATCATGATTTGCCATCTTCCAGTTGAGAACTGGGTAAGCTGTTTGACTTGCTGCTGAAGAAAGCTATTTTATGTATAATGCCATGCTCACAACTGGGATTTGAATTATTTACAAGTAGGATGGTACAAACGGCCTGGATTTTAGCCTTCCGTGGCCAGGAGGGAATTTATCTGACATAAAGGAGATAAACTAGTTTCAGCTTCAGTAATGCTTAAGAGACTAGCTACTTCATACCAGAAAGCAGTTTCTATGATAAAGCAATTAGCAAAATTCTGCTGCAGCAGCTTTCCTAATACAGAAGTCAGTTTATCTGTCCAGAGATTGATGTAATTATTGGAGATTTCTGTTTCCCCTCTCAATGAGAGGCTGATACAGGAGAATACCTAGTACTACTCTATGTGATAGCATAAATGGGTAAAATAAATACAAAGCCAAAACCATAGCTGCCCGGATAGCCTGTCTTGAAGGTAGACATGAAGATTTCAGGTAAAGATCTTAGGAGTAGCTTTTTGTGAAGTGTGCAAGTCTGTACACATCAGACAGTCATTTATATTACGTAGGAGCCAATCAAAGTAGTGTCCTATTGATGCGTTGAAACATAAATCCCGTATGACAGACGGGGATCAATGGCAGAGGGAGATTAAGGATAGGATTCATCTCATTTAAGTTTAAATACCTTCAGAAGGTGATTCATTTGACCTACCTTAGGCGTCTGTCTTGGTGTGAGGTGAGATGGAGGTGAGATGGACTGCTCTCTGAAGCTATCTGTTCCTTTCCAGTGCCTTTAGGAAGTCTGGGATTACTAGATAAGACTTAACCAGCCAATTTCTAGACATCTGACATGGGACACTTGAATCCTAAATGATGTGTCTAAGGTCTTACAGTGAGCCCATGGCAATGCTGGGAATTGAACCCAGGTTTTCTGGTTCCAAGTCAATGCAGCTAATCACAATGTGTCTTCTGCAGAATCTTACAGTGCAAAAAAGCACAAAGAATAAATTTTACATCTTATGGATTTTAATATAAATGAAAACTTTACTGTCAGCTCCACAGAAAGATGGCTATCTTGTCAGTAAAATTGTAAAAAAAGTCCTTTTTAATGGGGTGACAATATTTTACTTGTAGTTATGGGCACTTTGAAGTCAGACTTGTACAGTCTGTGCTGATGAAAGTGGGCTTGCATGAGAGGAGCCGCCTTATATTACTGTGCATCACTACAGATAAAAGACTCGATGTTTTCTCAAACCTGAATATGAAAGCTGATATGGAGAGTGATACTGGCTCCAGCAGGCTTTGGATCTTGCTTGAAGTATGCACTTTGCCAAGTGTGCTACCACTTGGCAAAGTGCAAAAATTGCCTCTCTACTCATCTGGTCAGCAAAGCTCTTGCTGGAGAAGAAAAGCAGCAGCTGTGTTTTCCCTCTCTGAAGCTGCAGTAACTTTTGCACGTGAATAAGCACAGTGCTTTTAGGGGTTAGCTTGGTTCTTCCTTGCTTGCTTCCCTTCACATACCCAACCCATCCCTTCCTCCTTAACCTAATTCAAGGCTGTAGTTTTGGTGTAGCTTGTGAGGTGAAGTCGTATTTTCTGAGCTATAGTGCAAGATCTGTTTAAATAGTTTTGTGTAGTTTATATGTAGAAATCTGCTCAGATGATCCTGTCACAGCTGTGAACCAGAACATCCTAGTAGTATGTGACCCTGTTTAATTCATGGCATCACATCTCTTTATGTGGGAATACACTGTGATGTTAAAGCTTCAGGGTGTAAATGTTTGAGATTTTTTTTAAATTAATTGCTGTGGTAAAAAGAAGGGAATGAAATGTACTATATTAAGCTATAAGAGTAGCTGGCAATGTGAAGAGTAAAATAGGATATGTATTTTGGGCTTATGTAATCTCTGCCTCTAAAAATTGGGAATTGGCCACTGGTTCCAGAGTACTGTGTACAGTAGAAATTGTATCTTCCTGTTAGATCTAAAGTCAAGTTAAATTAGAATGGTCTAGAAAAAAAACTAGTACTCTGAAAAATTATATAACAGCAAAATGGTTGTCTTGTTGGCACAGATCATGAGAATTTCTCATTCTGTTCCAGCCTCCTTTCAGCAGCTAAACATGATGATTTTATAGCTAAATGAACCTGTATAAACTAGACATCAACTATGTATAAATGCAGAACAGTACATCTAAAACCTGTCACGGTGTCAGAGTACAACTGTTTTTTCTACAAATATGGAAATTGTCACTTATCTGCATTCTCTCCTTGCCCTATTTCCCCCCCATATGTTGATATTCACCCATGTGAAAGAGGCCAATTATAGTTTGGCCGTTGTATAAATAATGTAGAAGTTGTCACTGGCATAGAAAAATTTAAGTTAGAAGACTGAGGGATTGAATAAGGAAATAAAAGCACCTTTAAATGAGGGTAGTGATCTCTGTTTCTATATTACTTTGTGTTAAAAAATATATTTAACACCCCCTCCCAGCTTTTAGGAGTTATAATCCTTAATCTGAGGGCTGTTTTTAATAATAAAAGCCTGGTTCAATTTTCAGTTGGAATATTTCACTCTGCAGTGTTTTCCCTTTTGGCTTTTTTTCCCCAGGCTCTCTGGAAGCAGGCAGTGGGTCTTTCCCCTTGGCAGGGATTGGTGCTAAACAGCACCTGAACTGGAGAGATAACCCAGACCAGCCATGTCGAGGCTCATAGGGAGAGGGCATCTCTTCCCCCTGGCTTTGTGCAAAACATTTGGAAAGCACAGTGCAATCTGGAGTCAGGGTACCTTGAAAGTAAATTAATTAGGCTCATTAAAGGTGAAGTTAGAAACTTCAAAGCAGCTGGGGTTGTTTCTCCGTAGCTGCTGCTGCTAGAGCCAGAGCCTGGGCATGTGCTGGGGCACAGGCTGGCTCGGAGTTGCCGTGAAATTGGCCAAGCTAAATAGCACATTGTTAGCGTGGCTGGTCATTGCCTGTGCTTCTGGGAGGTGGGCAGAGTGCGATCCCAGGTGATGTACCGAATTTGTTTAGCTTCTTGTCTCCTTCCTCTAACTGCTGTTTCTCTTGAGCATTGTAGAGGCTGCTGTGGCCTTAAATTTAGTTGTATTTAAGCATCCACTCGGAAGGTCTCACTGACCTGAGAGCAGCCTTCAGCGAAACTTGCTGGCCGGCATGGGCGCTGGGTCTGCGGTGTCTTGGACTGAGGCATCAGCACCAGATGAATGATGTGCTAGCCCTTATCTCTCATATCTGACTCCTCATTTCCCGTGGTGATGATTTTAACGTAGCTAAAAAGGATACTTACAGAAGGAGAAAAAGAAAAGCCCACATCTTTTGTGAGTCTTAGGAGTAGTAAGGAGGTAATCAAGTATCTTCCTTTTTTTTTTTGGTAATTTGGATTTTTTTGGGGGTTGGGTTTTTTTGATCAGGAAGCTGCAATTTTCCTCGTTAGCTTTACTCTGTCATGATTGAGCTGTTTGTTTCCAGATGGCTCCTGTGCATGTGGGGACAGGGACACACACGGTCCAATCTGTTCAGCTGCCGGCCTCGCGTCAAACAGCCCAAGGTGCTGGGCACGCTGACTCATTTGGAGCGCTGGGGCAGCCCCTCCTGTGGCAGTCACTGCTGCTTCCATTTCCACATGGGAAGGGCTTGAAGCAGCATCCTTCTGCGGGAAGGAGAGGTTCCAGGGTTCAGAAACTGAAATGTAAAACTGCAGCCTCCTATCACCTTTCTAACGAAATTGAATTTATCAGTGTTTCTAAATGTGTCTGCTGTACCAAAGCACTTTGAACTTTTTTGTTCCAGGTGTTGCTTTTGGTAAGCTATTTCTCTTATCCGTTCTGCTAGAGCAGAGTTCTTAGTGTAATATCAGGTATGTCAGGTGAAGTATGTAAACAATTATGGTTTTTTTCACATTTGACGAAGTGTTCACCAGAGAACAGAGACGGTGTGTGAAAATACAAAGTTAGCACCATGTCTTTACAGGTACAATGTCAATCTTGTAGAGACCTTAAGCAGTTCTTTGATTTATTTTTCCTATGGCTACGGCTATGTTAGGATTTGAATTGACCAAACAGCTTCCAGAGAATTTTCTTCCCTTATACATGCCTTTCTCTTCTGTGCTTTTTAAAACTCTGAGAGGAGAAGGATGGGAAATGTAATTAAAAACAAGTATTGCAATAACCTCTGGTTAGGAGGCAAACAGCACTTAATATACTGTAAAGGCTAAAGAGGTGACCTGTATATAATCAATAAGTAACTGTTATTAATACAGTAGACAAAGTGATTAGGTATCAGTCACCCTATATGTTTATCACTGATTCAATGCATTAATCAACTGTCCTTCAGTGTTTAGAGTCTGGATTTCTGAGTGTTTCTATTTTGTTTTCCCGAAAATCACAGTGGTAATTGGGTAAGCACTGAAGTCTCCATGGTGGGACGCTCATTCTACACAGTGCTCCGTGCATGTGAATTGCTGAGCATCTGGAAATCCCTCTGACATTAAAGTGATCTGTAAAAGTGAAAGTGTACTCCTAGCTAAAATACAAACTTCAGGAATAAAAGTGTGAGATACCACTAAAAAGTGGCTACCGTGTATAGATTCAATTTTTCTGGAAAATTTTGTAGAAACCTTTCACCATACCAGGTTATTTACATAAGAGAAACATATAAAATCTGAGCTGACAATCTCTTCAGACAACACATTATTGATAATGTTGTCTGAGAACAGAATCACTGAATCATTTAGGTCGGAAAAGGCCTCTAAGATCGAGACCAACTATTAAAGGTTGTGAAGGTGTACCAGGGAGATAAGGCGCATTTTATGAGATATTACAAATAGCCTATGAAAAGTGCATAATTTTCTGGTTAGGTTTGTGTTTTTAATTTTGTTTGTGTTGAGTTTTTTGTTTGTTTGTGTGGGGTTTTTGTTTGGTGTTTTTTTTTGTGTGTATGGTTTTTTGTTTGGTTGGTTGGTTTCTCACCCTCCCCCCAACTCTTCTGACCATTTAAACAATTATAGTTGCAGGGACTGCTTTAGTCAAAGCAATGCTGTCAAACTCTAGAACTTCTTATTATGGTTTATCAGCAAATGTGAGGTCTCCTGAAACCTTATTCACCTGGTTGTTACTGCAGCAAGATTTTGTCTCAAGAATGTTGAGTGGTTTAAATTTTCTGAAGTTTCTTTTCGAACTATCACTTGGGAATCAAAGTTGGTCTTACCTCTGCTGTGTTACAGCAGTGTTTAAAAATAGCTCTAAGTGTGTAAGTTCAGATGGCTATCACATCAGTGTCTGCAAAGGGAAGTATAAATCCCACATGGAAAACATGAGTGCATGATCTAAGCACTCCAGAGAAGGCCATTTATTTTCAGACCCCTTTATGCCAAATGCTAATAAAATAAAGCCTTCAGAAGTAAATTTATAAGTAGCTTTAGTTTTTGTTCAACAGCAGAAAACCAGTCATTACTCAAATAATTTTTGACACTGAACTCTTTAGACATATCAGTCTTTGTCAAAATGAATAGTCATTTTTAATTCTGCATATTATAAAAAAGAATATAACCCTGTAAATTGTTCTTGTCCATACTTGTGATGAACAGCATTGTACAAACTAGAGTTCATTAAAATTTCCAAATTCCAATTATGCAAGTAATAGGGCCTTAAGATTATTCTTATTGTGGAACTGAATGTCTTAATACTTTCTGTTGACATCTTAACAAAAACTGGGTGTTCTAAATGTATAAGTAGTTCATATTTTAAGAATATCAAGATAGGGTTTTTTTCCTTTTTTTTATTTCCTGGCTCTTTTTCTGACCTGATTTTATTGTAACATTCATAGAAACAGGCAATTATTAGGGTTGAGCTGGGGGAAGGTTTTAAGCTGCAAGAGAATTTTGGGGCGATACAGAAACCTGACACAAAATGCTTTTACATGGAAAGTTTTCAGTACTGTTTTAGTTTGCAGTGGGTTATATTTTTTGCAAGGAAAAAAGAAAAATTATGCTGACAATAGCAACAGTCACACAATGTATAAGGAGTTCAAAGGTTACTTTCCCACCAAGAAGAGAAGAAAAATTGCCCAGGAGTTCCATTGCATGGTAGAAGATAGTGACGTTATTCTGTTCAATTTTATGTTGTGCTTCATTGCTTTTGAAATTTATCTGCTTGGGACATATGCCCAAACTCAAGATGTGGTCAATGTGCTACCACAATTATTTCATTGTTGAAGAGCTTTCTTTGCCAGAAAAAGAAATCTAAGACAGATGCTACTGTGACAAACAGCTTGAAACACACTACAATAGATGCTGAAAAAATTAATATGGTAAGAATGTAACTGTGTCAAGATTATACATACTTAACAATTGTCCTGGCTTAAGCTGGCAGGTAGTGAAACAGCACTCAGATGCCTGTTCACTCCCTTTCCCAGTAGGATGGGGAGAGAATTGGAGGGAAGGGCACGGCAAGTAAAAGTCATGGGTTGAGATAAAGGCAGTTTAGTAGTACAGAAATGGAAGGAAAAACAGTAATAATGATAAAATAATTTGAATATACAAATCAAATGATGCACAATGCAATTGACCCCCTACTGATTGATGCCCCTTCCAAGTATCCAAGCAATGGGGCCAGCTTTCCCCTCAGTTTATATACTGAGCTTGCCATCATATGTTACAGAATATCCCAGTGGTCAGTTGGGGTCATCTGTCCTGGCTGTGTCTTCTCCCAGCTTCTTGTGGCCCCAGCCTCCTTGCTGTTGGGGTGGTGTGAGAAGCAGAAAAGGTCCATGATTTAGTGTAAACCTTTCTCAGCCACAGCTGAAACATCAATGTGTTTGCAATATTATTTTCCTAAATTCGAAACACAGTGCTATGCCAGCTACTATAAAGAAAATTGCAGCCAAAGCAAGGACACAATCCTGTCCATCGTAAGCATGTATGAGAGGCAATACTTGACAGATCTTAGTTTTTGGGATGAAGGGCAACATTATTACTGTTTAAGCAGGTCAGGATTTGTAAATGACCAGTTCTACCAGCAGTGCCCAGCTTGAAGTACATTTGGAAGTGTCTTGTTTTCAGCAGGTGCTGGGCATGCATGCTGCTAAAATCAGGCTTTATTCATGCTTGGCCCAAAGGCAGATTTTATTCATCTGCTAGATAGAGGCACTTTGACCACGTGCCTGAGATGATTGTAGAGAAAGCTGCCTGATGGAAAGCCTGATCCCATGTTGCAGGCCTGTCCTCCCCGTGCAGGACATTCTGGGTACTGCTCAGATGCTTTCCACATAAGATCTTTGATACGAGCATAGTTGTACTGTAATGTGATTGCACACTTTGCCAGACCAGTCCAGTGGCTTTTAGTATTTTTTCTGAATAGTAGGCTTCTGTTTACTGTCACAAAACACTATTGAGTAAAGGTGAATAACGTATCCATAATACATGCTTTTTGATCAGGGTGCCTGTGTCTTCTCTCCTGGTAATTAAGTCTTCTTTCACACTTGTAGTTGATTTGTACTCCACTTAGTATTTAGTATGGAGTCACATATGTGACACTTTGATTCTGCAAACCTGAATGAATTTCCAAGTCTCTTCAGGAACAAATAAAATGCAAACTGCATGGTGGCATAAAATGTTACCAAGAGGTTTCTGTTGAGTACCTTTCAGTGCCCTGCTGTTTACATGATCACTTAATGGGATCCAGAGAGATCAGTCATTAAGCATTTTTTCTTAAGGTCTTCGAAGCAGGATACCTGCTGTTACATCCAAACGGATTTCTGAAAATTGTATAAAATCTTAGCAGAAATCTGTTGCTGATGCTTCATTTCATATTCTAACTGCATATATGGTCCAGTGAGTCCCACATATGTAAGCAGTGGTGTTGCTTCCTCGGCTGAGTTGAATGTGCACACCTGACTGTGTAGGTTTGGGTGCAGTATACATTCGTATTTTGCAACTTGCTCAGCTCTGCCAGTCAGGATGTTTCTACCTGGCATGGTTGTGTTTCTCCTCAGCTTCGGCATGTTTTTGCTATTCTTAGGAGCTCATACCTTGCCTTATATTCTGTCATAGTGTATTTGTGGGAAAAACAAAAAAAATTGGGGATGCTAAATAAATGTCCTTTAGCTAGGATATTTCGGGAGTGACCTTGAAGTGTTGTCGTGGGTAGCTACACTGAACATTTAAGCAGTATGCATGCAAGCAGCCTCTTCAGTTCTTCAGAGTGGAGCCTTTGATTATAAACCTTTTGTGGATGTACAGTCTAGAGGGTGAGTATGAAAATAGGTGCATGCAAATATGTGTGCAAATACTGGATATTTTGTATCCTAATGGGTAGTGTGAACCTGTGCAGTTGTTTTGTTCAAGTTAACCTATATTAGCTGTCCATCAGTTAAGATAGAATAAAAAGGCTGGAATGAAGAATAAAAGTGCTTTAGAGCTGCTATTTTTTTTTTGGTGTGCAAACAAGATGTTCTTTTACTAAAATACAATAAAATGACATGTAAGGAAGCAACCACAAAGCCTACAAATAGATGATTGTAATGCCAGTGTCTAGCACCATAAAGCAAATAAGCCTGAAAAGAATTATCCCGTCACTTGCTATTTTTTCACAAACAGATATTTGTCAGCTCTTCACACTGGCATGTCCCGAAATCTTTTTGTGACAATTCTGTGGGTGCAGGTTTGGGGGTGGAGGGTCACATTTCAACAGCAAGAATACTAGAAAATTCTGGGGAATAACTGTGCAACAAACTCTCATTCTCCACGTGTTCCTGAAACAAAGGTAGGTCCTTAAGCTTTTGTTCCTAGTGGTAGCAAGCACATTTCATAAAACAGCTCCAAAGATTTGTGACAACTTCCAGAAGTAGTGAAAGACTTTAAACTAATAACTCATAATAGCTGGAGATAACAAAAAAAAAAAACCCCCAATCAAACAGAGAGCCAACATTTTTGAGGTTTTTTTTACCTCCCCTCAGCAATGGTCCCTAAGTACATAGAAATGGTTACTAAAGGACATTGATTTTCAGCAATCAAATAGTAAAATATTTGGACAGTTAATGGCTGAAGGGTTTTTGTTTGTTTAACCTTGTGTTCAGGTTACTTACTCCAGTATCCTCAAAGAATCTTAAGCACTGTGATGCTGGAAAACCATAGTTATCCTGCCATTACACAAGATAATTTGTAATACTTAAGAAAGTTAGCACAGGAACCTTAACTCCATGTATGAGTTGGACATGTCGGGTTTTCCAGAAGCTGGAATGGTAACTCTCAGTGTTGTGATACGCTGTAAAGATATTTTTTGCTTGGTGCCAGCACCTGGCCTCTATGTTTAGGCAGCCTGCAATCATTGTCAAGGACTTGTGTTTCAGCAGCTCCAAGCCCTCTTCTGAAAATAAGTATGCATGTACCATTCCCATAAAGATACCTCTGTCTGCTTTCCTTCCCTTAAGGAGGGAAAATATATTGCTAAATATTCCTCATACAGTGATTGGTTCCTTCAAATCCATAATCTCTCAGAAGGAGTTCAGAATGAAGATACTTGGCTATTCAGTCCTGTTCTTTGGATTGTTTCTTTATTTTTTTTCTGGTTTTAAGACACTGAATAATATACACAAGTGTTCACTATTTCTTTGGTTATTAATTAAAATGGAAAAGAGGTTTTTGCTTCCTCATTTGAACATCTTTATGGAGTAAATATATTGCCTGCAGGTGACCACTGCAGATGCTCAGAACCTAGCCCTGGCATATCCTCAGGAGATAGGTAAATGAATCTTAGTGTTGGTGTTCCAGAAGTGCAAATTGAAGCAGTTTTAATGAAGAAACCAAAAGGCATTAGTCTAGATGAGTGAGCAAGAAAAAAAAGATCTGTTTTGCATGTTTGTTCCTGTAAAGAATAACTCTTAAGTAGAAGCTTCTGTAAGACTTGGCAGTTTCAGCATGTGGACCAAAGGAGAGAGCTGTCAGAATTATTGAAGAATGCTGAAGTAAATTGAAGTAGGGTTTAAGAAGAACTTTTGGAATTGCAATGTGAATGAGTAATGGTTGGGTTAAATATATTTCCTGTTTTCTCGGCGTTTATTTTAATAAAGCTGGGACGCTTTAGTCAATGTAAGTCTATCAAATTTTAGGGGAAAAAAAATGGTAAAGCTGTGGAATATCATAATTTAGCAGTCAGTAGTTTTGGTGACATGTTGTTTCTTGTCGTGTTGCTCGTAATTTGAGATGTTTGATATCTAGCTTTGCTGTCTTGTTTATATGAGATACTCAAATGCTGCAGATTTAATGAATCTCTCTAGACCATCCATTAGAAAGAAGCCTTTGTAATGTGTCCAAGACTTGAATGGTATGAAAGAAGTAAAAAAAGTGTTCAGAACACTTACTATAATGAAAGTTCACAAATTTAACTTTCTAAAAGCAAAATATATCACTGTTGTATGACTATCAGTTTCTAAAAGGTTCGATTTAACAAATACATGATTTCAGCTTCCCACCTCCAGTTTCTTGCTGTTAAGAATTTGTTCTGTGCAGTTTCTTTCCAAGAAAACTTCACAAGAACAGGTGAATATAGGTTGTATTAGTTAGTGTGAATATTTCAGGAATTTAGAAATTAATGTCAGTGGTATGCTTTTGATCAAAAGAATAACAGCGTTTTCATTTGGTTTTGTGAACTGCTTAAGTGAATCATACAAGTCAATCCACATCTGTTAGAACTAGTTGAGAAGATCTGAAGTAATATATATAAGGTAATGACCTTTCTATGACAACATCTAATAAGGCAAATGTAGTTTCCCACCTTGTATTCTGTATGTTGCTTCATTGTAACAAAAAAAATATTATTTAAATCCTATAGTAGAAAGGAAAACTGAAAATGGTTGTTGGAGACAAACCTGAAACACTGAAAGAGGGAGGAATGAAGTTGTTAAATATGTATACAGTTAGTTTATGGCATTGCTTAAAAGGTTGTTGCAGTTTTTGAGCTGAGTAAAAACCAGTGTTACGCTTAAACAGATAAATGAAGGACCCACAAAGCTGAGGAGCCCAAGTTTAGAGTGTAGATATTCTGGAGTGGCGTCTGACCCAGCACTTCTCATAGCTGTGGGAACATGCAGGTCTGGAGAGCAGGATACAATGGGTGTATCGTGCAGGGTGAGTGGGGAAGTCTGCACATGATGTGGCAACCAGGAGCACATCATTGCCTGAGGGTACCACTCAGCAGGGGCGTAAAAGCTGCAAGGCTGGAAGCCTTATTATGCGGAAATGTAGGCGAAGTGAAAAAGTTAGTATTGAAACGGGTTTTTTTTCAGCATGAATACATATATCCATTTAAAAAATCCTGATACAGATTTAAATTATGGGTTTTGTGATCTAGGCAGATTTGTAAGGTGATTTGAAATTTTACATTTTCTGATTTTATCTTTGGGAAGAACAGTTTCAACTGACTAACCCAAACAGCATTCATAGTTTTGCTGGGACTTTGGATAGTTTAAACAATTTTAAAAAATGTATTCTTGTATAACAAGCGTAGAAATACGCCTACGTTCATGACACTGTTTTTAAAATTTTATTTATTCATTTATTGGTCATTATTTCTGTATTAATCATTGTTTCTATAAGTTTGTATGTAGGTTCACATGTTGAACATCATGGAGAAAGTCCAGCTGATTTTTCACAAATTCCTTAGCTACTTTAAGAATATTTATCATAGTATTCAAAAAAAATAAATTAAACCGAAAATATAAACTGGCAGAAAATTTTATTTTAATGTTTATGTGTTTTGTTTTTTTAAATTTGGGAACTAGAAAATCAATTATATAGTGAAAAGTCATGTACATAGTCATGATTCATGGAATTTTAAGTCTTTCACAGGAAAAAGACCCCAACTAAATATTACAGTTGCTCTGCTGTTGTTTGAATGTGAAATATATGTAGAATAGGTTCATTTACAAGTGTAGGAATAGAGTTCTAATTCGTGCTTTTGCTAACCCAAAATATAAGTGCAAGGAATAAAACCAAATTGATTTTTCAGACTAGCCAGCTGCTGTTTCTGCCCACGACTCCAGTGGCCTGCAGCTCCGAGCTATATGACTGAAATATGTCACGTGAGAGTTTCAGCTGAAGCGAGTTCAATTAATAGGTGTCACTGGGTATGGTGTTTTCTCCCACAACTGCATATTAACCTGTTTGTGATTCTAATGCTCAGTAATGACTTCATGTTTTTGTCACTGTCACCTACACTCTGGCAAGCTCAGTGTTGCATCTGGCGCATAAAAAAGGGTGCTATCTGATTTGTTTTTCTTGATGTGATAGGTTCTAATTGAATAGCATCCCCTAAAAACTTTATATTGATGTATATAGTAATTGCTTATTTAAGTGAAAGCTATATCCAGTTGTTCTGGTGGGATTGTGTATAAAACTGACTTTGGGCTCTAGCTACTCAGCATTTTGGATTCGGAAGTCTTTGCTATAAATTGTCTATGAATAAAAGCTGAAGTAGTTATTGTAGTAGGAAGGTTATTTTAATATGAATAAGCTCATTAATTAGTATAGTGTTAGTAATAATTTGGAAGTATTTCTAAGAAATGTGTCCAGCAAGACTGAATTCACTTACTTCTCTCCATGAACTCAGTGGCAAAGCAACAAGACCATGCCCAGAGTGTGGGAGCTGTGTCCCACCGGAATAGGAAATAGCCACTGTGTCTTACTCTTCATGTATTGATTATCTCAGGATCTGATGGCAACTTGGCACAGCAGTGAGCCGTGGGTATGGAAACTGCACACACCAATCTCCTCTCTGCAGCTGCCCAGGGAGTGTGGAGAGGGAGCCTGTCCTTGTTGTTCTTCAGGTTATGGTAGCAACCTGGAGACAGATGCCATTAGTGGAGATGAAAAGTTGTAGGGAAGAGGTGAAATGCATGGTCAAAGGTGTTACAACTTGGAAAGAGCGAATGTGAGCCAGGGAAATAGGAAGGAAGAGTGATCTGGGAGCAGGTGGTGGAAAGGAGGGGATTGAGGCACTCCTCTGCTTCATTTACTACACAGTTTCCTATTACTGCAGTAAATGAAGCTGGAATTCTACTGACAGTCTTCTTCACCACATAACCTAAATTAATCCCCGGAGCATTCTGTGCACTAAATGGAGCAGGATCCTGCAGAGAAAAATAGTGGAGCCTTATAGACTGTGGTGCACTAGGGGGTCGAGTTAACTTTGTACCAGCAATCTCACAATCTGGCTTCTCTTAACTTCAGAGTGCTTATCTTAGCAACCATAGCATTATTTTAATCTGAGTTTGGGGGCGGGGGGGGCAGAGAGGGTTGTGGTAGATATAAACAAATTATATGCACAACTGTAGAGCATGCGAGAAACATTCAACTAAATGTATTCCCGTGGAAGTACAACTCTTCCTGACCTCATTGTGTCATGGATTTGAGGAGACAATTTGCCTACTACTTAATCACTTTTATTTTCAAAATGCTACAGAAAGAGAAGACTTGCAGACAAAAATCTAGGAAGGGTGTTTCTTAAAGAAGGAATTGTAGAAGGGGATACCTGCAAAATAGCTGTTAGAGTTGCCAGGAAATGATTTATAAATCCTAGCACATCTCTTCAATAGTCTCATCTGTGTTATGTAAATAGCTCTTGCTTCCACGTGTGCTGACCCACCTAGCAGACTGAAAGTGAGGGCTCTTTGTGAATTATTTAATAGTTGGATTACAAATATTAATCATAATGAGGACTGAAGCATTTTCTTAGAACACTTTTTGAATCGGAAGCTTTGTTTGCTGGTCTCTTAATGCTGGCTGGGACTGTAACTAATAGATGTGCATGAAGAAAAACATTTCACTCTGCAGCCTTTTTCACCCACATCTTTAGGGCTGCCAGAAATCCTATCTGTCAGCTAAAATGATGTTAAAGTTCTGCACAGCTCTAATCCAAATTTGACAGAGAATAGGATTAGGAAAAGCTGTTCAAATGTGATAAAATAAATGAATAAAAATGAGTTGAAGAGGAAAGCATGATATTAGTGGAACATGACCCAATTATATATGTAAAAATATACTCAACAAAATAGGTCAGAAATATTGACTAGACATATTTGCATACTGTTTTGAATGTGGAGTCTCTGCGTAGCCATAATAGTATTATATAAGAATTTGATATCTGTGTATATTTATCTGTTATTAACTCCCAAAAATGTATATAATTGAAGTGTGATGCTGCAATCTGACTCTTTTCTAGCATGTGAAACTACATAAGTCAGGATCTCATGTTCCTGCATTGATGCAGACTTCATATTGTTTCTTTTTTCTCTTTTACAACACTGACAGTAAAAAATCAGTAGGTAATTTATATAAATTGAGAAAATAAATTTGTTGATTTAAAAATACCTAGAATGCAACCAAAAGAAAAATGAAGTTAAT
Organism: Origma solitaria; assembly: GCA_013397895.1. NCBI lineage: Eukaryota > Metazoa > Chordata > Aves > Passeriformes > Acanthizidae > Origma > Origma solitaria. The sequence goes on from VZRL01004071.1 coordinate 720,528, forward strand.
TGTTTCTTTAATGAATTTCCCCAGAAACAAACTTCAATAGTACTCCCAGATTAATAACACAAAGTAGGCAGAGCTTTCTAAACAGTAGTGGAATGTAACTCTTAACTCTCAAATTTTATTGTATATTTCTTTTATACTGAGGAAATGTTAAAATAATTTGCTAATGTAAAGAGGCAACATGCTCAGCATACAATTTGAAGTTGCTACCCAGTTCTTCTGGAAATATTAAGAAATACTACAATTGGCTCCTCTCTTTCTCTAATGAAAATAAAAGAAGTACTGGACTGAAAAAGAAATTATGTTTAGGTCATGTGTAGCTGTTTATTTTTGGTTCCCTTATTTTCTTATCATGTGAGTGACCCATCTCTATGTATTGATTAGAAAAGTCTAATTTTTGAAACTGTAAAATTTAAATATCTATATTTTTAGATAACCAGAACTAATTATTTATTGTTATTTCCATAATCATTATACAAAGAATTAATGGTTAGGGCATAATTAATTCCCTAATAATTAATTGAAGAACATAGTAAATTAGAATTTTATATGGCATTTGCTGGGATTTGTTTTAAAATCTGAGCTTATTTTCTTTGTTCTATAAATAAAAGTAGTCTGAAGATCAGTGTCTTTAAAATAGCCATTGAACTTAAAGTGAGAATTAGTTGAACAAGCAAGTGACCTTTCAGTGTATAGTGAAGCTAGTTGAAAACAGTCTTTAAATCCTGCTTTATCTTTCTTTAGCTAAAGAAAGCTCACAATTAGAGGCTGGGTTAACTCCTCGAGAAAGGTAAGAGGAAACAAGACAGCAGTGAAGGCAAGAGCAGCATAAGAAGGAAGTTTATTCTGTCAATCTGCTGAAAACTGAGCAACATGGATTGCTGACATATAGATAAGTCTTACTCTAATGTATGGAGGTTTCAAATATTAGTACAAGATAATTCCTGTTTTCTAAATGTATAAAAAAGAACTTGCACTACAGAAGAAGAATGCGCTTTAGTTTATGGATGACTGTTTAGAATAACTAGCTACCTAAAAAAATCAGACATATATTTTAAAATAGGTTTTCACAGCTTAATTCTGATTTGTTGTTACTGGAAATACTTTACCCAGTGTTGCAAATCTATAGGAATTCATTGTCCTAACCACTGGAAATCCAGATATAATGAATGGTCTTTTTCTCGTGTGAATTTAGTCAACTGTAAATAATTATAGCAGGCAGATCTCATATGGTTTCATTGTTAATAGACATCATGCCAATATATGAAATGTATATTTTAGAAGTGACTTCCCCCAGCTCTACCAGGATTGGTATGTATTTGTCCAGTGACAGAATTTGTCTCCGTAAAGGTAATGAACTGTATAGTATTCTGTGGTTTTTCTGTGATGGATCTAGAAGGACTTGCCCTCCACCAAAGTAGAGGGAGCGGCGACCTGCAGTATCTCAGCTTGGGCTGCTTTTGAACCTTCCCTCCTCCCTTTCTCCCCTCATTTAGTGGTTCTGCCCCCACTTATGCCATTTCTTGCTCTTGTATGACCAGATGGTAAGTCAGTTCAAGGAACTGAGCCAACAGAAAGTGGATCTAGGAGAAGAAAAATAGTAATTATTTTGCCTGGCTCAGATCACTGGACTTGCTCATGATCTACTCATTTAAGCGTGAGTGCCAGTGCAAAAGAAGAAGCATGACTGCTTGGACAAGGGCATGGAGAGGAGCAAGAGGCTGGGAGCCTTCATTTAGATGCTGCTAGGGAGCTGTATAGTAAGTAGTAAGTTTCTAGATGAGTTGAGAGGTTAATAGCAGTCAGGATTGATTTTTTTGTGTTAGGTGGTTGGTGAGAGAAGGGAAATGATTGTTTCTTCTTATTGCCAGTCTGCATTTAACTGGTTCTCATAGAACAGTGTACTTATTCTTTTATTGCTAAATCCTGTCTGTCAAATGGGTTGATTTGGCACTTGTCTTGAAGGAAGTACTTTGCATTACATTTGGGATATCACGCTTCCCCAGTTCAGTATTCCCAAATATCTTCCTCTGCATTACTGCATCTGTAAGGAATCTTGACTCTTGTGTTGGTGGTAGTGGTTTTTTGGGTTTTTTAGAATTGTTTAGGGGGAGAGAGGGTAGTTATTCTTTCCAATGAAATACATAGATTGATAAATTATTACATCAGTACTTTCATGTGTAGAAGTACAGGTAGTCTAGTATTCCCTCTTGGAGTGTATCCTGACCATTATTGATCTGAGCGTTAGTGCAGGGCGCAAGGCAGCTTAGCACTGGATGGTGCAAAATGCCAATTTCTAAGGAAGCTCCAGGTTCTTATGCCTTGATACAGTTCTTGTAAGCCAAACTACATAATCAGGAAGAGGGAGGAAAAGAGGAGGTTCTTGTCTGTACACTCTCAAGTGTCACTTCATGAAATTTCTGATTTCAGGTGACCAATAATGAATGTGTTCACAGAGCATAAATGGCCCAAATCACTTCTGTCTGCTGGTCATTCATTTGCTTCAGTAGTTAGCAGCTGAGAAGTGGGACTCTTGGCTTTTGTCCAATGCACAACAGAAGAAACAGGATGGATAAATAAAGGGGTTTTTATCAACAAATTTTCAGTGTCCAGTTTTTGTTCTCAGAAAAAAACCTTGTATAGGACATTAATTTATTTTGCCTTGTTCTGCAAATAGTAAATGTTTGTTCTGTGAGGCTTTTTGACAGCATTCAGTGACCTTCGTAGCAGAAGCTCTACTGTGTCCATGTTTTAGTTGGATTTGAAATACTTCTCATGAATAATTGTTAGTGGACAGGCTTAAAATCAATAGAAGTTTGGTTTCTAGAGGACTTTTGCATCAGGGCCTGAAAGTTTAATAGTTAACACTTTTTCATCATTGCATTTATGTTGCATGTGCCCTTTACAAGTCGGAGCAGGACTTCCTTTTCAGTTTGCCCTCTGTGTTTTGGTTTTCTTTATTACTCAGGATGTTGAAAAAGTTGCATTTCCCAATGGTATTAGTGTATTTCCATCTTTTTGGGACTTGCCATTTCAGGGAAGTAACAAGGTGACTGAGAAGCAGAGGGCACAGAAGATGGCCCTCAGTATGGTTACAGGGGAGTGAGTAATTCTAAATTACTTGGTAAGATTGCTTTTTCCTTCAGACAGAGGAAATACAGAAATTTTCTTAAATGTGATGACACTAAAAGTCATTGCTTTGAAACTGCTGAACTGGATCATCATACCTGGTGTTGCTCTGCCTGGGAAAAACCGTAATTTATAGATCTCATCACAGATATCTCAGAATAACTGAGCATTCTTTATAATAGTGATTTGCACATACAGTTTTATTTGTAAGTTTTATATGACATCTGAGGACCTGGTAAACCCTGGAGTCTTAGCACCCCAACTTCAAGGTGTGATCTCTTCACTCTGTCCTTGTCACGAGATGCCAACTCCTGTGAGAGTTAGATCCACTGCTGCATGTGGTTTTGTGCTTGAGTGAGGCACTCAACATCTATTGCTGCTTATTTAATCCTTGTTTAACTGGCTTTTTGAAAGTCATCTGCCGAATTCCTTGCAGGGCTGTGAACAGACTTCATAATTCAAAAATTTTTCCATTTAGACTTATCTGAGTGTTGAAGGATTTAACAAATACAGTGACATAAACCTTGCAAATACTGGTTGGAGCAAGCAAGTGCTATTATCCATGGTTTAACAGATGGCTAATCTTAGAATATGTGCTTGTTTCATCTTTACTAGCACTACAGACAGCTTTGCTAGTGTTGAGTAACTCCTGTCTGCTGAAACTGTGGATTGGGTGCCCGTCTTCATCTGAAGCCAAAGTTTAACTGTTGAACTTCTCCTTTTACCATCATTCATACTAAAATTAAAGTGAGATGCTTCAGTATTCAATAACTTTTTTAAAAATCTCAGATTACTGAATAAAAACTATTACAGTTTTTCTGCAGTGATTTATTTATGATTATGATTTTTATACCTTCTTTAAACTTTTAAAATAGGCAGATCCAAAGAAGAACTCTCTGTCTTAAAAAATTGTCTCCCAGTAATTTATTAAACTAAACAGCTTTTTTCATGTTAGCAAACACCTTGTTCTCCTTAAAATAAACTTTGATAATGTTGCCTATTTAGAGGTGACAGAGCTACTGAATGCCTGGCAGTGAAAGAACTATGTTAAATGAAATGTTTCTATATCATGTAACAGAGAAATAGGAATAGGAGCACCTTTTGTGGAAGAGCCATTTGAGGTATTCCACAGTTTTGCTTGTTTTTTTACATAGCTCGTTTTCCTGTTTTACTAAAACTGTAGGTACTGCTTTATGTTTAGTGTCTGAAAGAGGGGAAGGCAGGAATGGGCCTTGAGCATGTGTGGTGTGGGGTTATTTTGGGGGGTTTTTCTTCTGTGTGTTAAGCCCCCACCCACAAGAATTTTGATGCTGAATGTGTCTCCCCCATTATGGGGGAAATGTAAATACCTGGAGGGGTAAAAAAAAGGTAATTGGTCTTTGCAAAGCTAAAAAGCTTCTGTGTGATGTCACGTAGGCCAAGGTGTGGGAGAGAAATGAAAACTGATTGTGGTTTTGCTTTGTCTGTATAGCTTGTGGTGTTTTGCTGCTATTATAGTGCCTTTTATCTCATAGAACACTTGACTGAATGCCTGCATTGAGAGTGATTCTCAATAGAAGACAGTGAATGTTTATCTTGCACTGTTTGGATAGCAAATCTCAGAAAACCGGTGAGAACTGGTGGCAGTGATCGATTGAAGACTTAGGATCCTTCTTTATTTCATATTCTGGTAAACAAAAAGTGTTGACATTATCGAAGTTTTTCACCTTTAGACATAGGAGGGAACAGGCGCTGTAAATCAAGCTGAAGTTGGGTTGTGCTTGTGCAAAAACTTAGTTTTTCACCCATTGATGAAATGATGGTGACTTGTGGGTCAGGGCAGACACCTCCTCATCAGACCAGCTGAGCTGTTGGTGAGTGCCTCCACAGGAAGCTGATTAATCTTCACCTTGAAAGGGAGATATGCAGAGCCACCAGGAGACTTGGCATTTGAGTACTTCATGAATGCTGTTCCAAGAACTTAGGCCTTGTAGTCAGTGATTTATTTAAAATACTTTGTAAAATTTTTATGTCATTAATTTTTTAAAAATTTATGTTACATTTTTAAGACTACTTTAGTATGCAGAAGTTATTAAAACTAAACCCTCCCTCCCTGTCTATTGCCTATTATTCCTTTTATTCATGTTTGCTGCAGTGTCAGGCTGAGAGACTACACTTTAAATTTGGAAGTATACATGAGATTTGCAAACAGCCTAATTCTTTTATATCTTCTAATTACTTTTTTCTTTTCATTATATCATTTCTGTCTTGTTCATTAGTAAAATGGGGTTGTTACAGCATCATTAATAACAATCTTGTTAATGCTGCTTGTTTAAACATTTTGTTTTGTTGACACTGGGCCAAAACAGATTGTAGGAAGAGATACTAAACAGAAGCATCTTATCACCATCCATATTTCTCCCTTCTGTCATAAGGAGGATGGAGATCAAGCGAAAACACAATGTCTTTGCTGCCTTTGAAGTCCTAGGGGGTGTGGTTATGAGGTTCCGCTGAAGAGATGGGTACTGTTATACCTGATGTCAGTGATTAGCTCTTACCACATGTTAAACTTGACTGAAAGCTAATTTATGCATGTTGATAGTTGGGCTCAGAGAGTGGATTTTAGCTCAAGTAGTAATGCTTAAAATTTTAATAGACTGGTAGCTCTGCACATTAGGTGTGTTGGTGGCATGGGCTCATGGTGACTGTAACTGCTGATGCTAAGTGTTGTTTAAGTGTGTTCGTGTATTTGGTTTGAATTACAGAGAATCAGCACTGTAGCTGCTGAGGTCTGTAGCTCCACTGGAAACTTTTGGGGCTTTTTATAAATGTGAAATTGCTCACCTTTGTATCAAATTGAAGCGGGGTCTGCATTGTTCAAGGTTGAAAGAGAAACAGTTTTTCTCAAAAGCCAGCTTCTCTGAATGAAGAAAATCTTAGAGAATTTCGTAGTCGTTTCTGTACAAAGAGTGAATGCTTGAGCCCCAGAGTAGGTACTAAAACCTCTGAAACCAGTGCTCTAACTGAAGGAAGGTGGTAGAATGACCCTACTTCAGACAGCAGTTCCCAGACTCAGTGTGGCTGTGTTTGTTCCTGCAGTGCTACCCCTTCAGGGTGAAAGTCCTTGGAATAGGATGGCTGCTGTTTGAAATACAACATGATTTGCATATAGATTACCAATACCATATCTACTTATAGACTGCAGTTTCATTCTTTCAGGTTTACAGTGCAGCCTGGAAAAATGAAAGGATGGTTATGGTCTACTAGTTTATAAATCCTCAGACAGAGCTAGAGTTTAACTCCATCTTGAAGTCATATGAGAGCAGTTCTGGGCTATGCTTGGAGCCTCTTGAACATCCTCCCCATGAAAGGAAAGAGTAAGATGTGGTGTCATGACACAATCTCCTCTCAGTCTCTGAGACTGTAGTGTAAATGGTAAGGAGGGAGAGAAATGGTGACACTTTATGATCAAGTACTGTTTAGCAAAAATTGTTTATCAAGAAGGTCGTGTTGATGATCACTCAAATGGTGATATAACAAAAAGCGAATTAGAAATAAAGTACTTTGCAATTGCTTTTTTTTAAAGCAAGACTGATTTATTTGAGGAAAGGGAATGTTTTTGTGGCAACTTAAATTAGCTTTTTTCCTTTAAGCTTGAGTTCTTTTACACTATCAGTTAAAATAATTTTGTAAGTTACAGTTCAGGTATTATATTAACATTTAAGAAGCACAAATGTGAGTTTTGGTGCAAAACTTTTACATTGCTGCTTGCTATGTTTTGCTGAAGTAATTAAAATAATCAGAATAGGAATTACTTTATGCCATGTGCAAAATGAGCAAAAATATATGCTTGGTTCTTTATGAAAAGTAACACATGGCATGTTACTTTATTTGTCAGCATCTTCACAAAGCTTTTTCACTTTGCCTAAGATGGCTGACGTGTTTTACGATTCATCTTCTTTTATAATTTTAACTTTCTATTTCAAATGTTGCATTTTAAAGAAAGTTACCGATGAAAATAACCTTTTGACAATATTGATTTATCTGGCTTTTACTTCTAAGTGGGTGTTTGAAAATGGCAATCAACTCTTTTAAACAGAAAAAGCCCACAAAACCAAAAACTAAACAAACAAAAAGCAAACAGCAACAAGAAAAAAATCCCCATAAACAACAAACCAAAAAACCCCCAAAGAAAACACTTCAAAAGCACAGGGATCAGCAGCAGGATATTAATATCTGTGGATGATTAGCAATCAACTTGGAGAAGTAGCAAATGCACCAGAGAGCTTCTTTATGGCAGGGAAGGAAACCCTGCAACAGAACACTTGATATGCACACCCCATAATGCTACCCAAAATGTGTTATAAGATCTAAACATCTTTTCTAATCTTTCTGCCCAAGGCTAATTTTCATTTGGAAAGCATAATAAAGTAGCAGAATAATTAAAACTTACAGTACAAAAGATGAAGCAATGCAGAATTCTAGATTAGTTCCGGTTGTTCCAATTTCAACATCAATAACCCAAAATAAGTGTTCTAAAGATGAAGTATACCCTCTGAAAATCATATTGGAATTACCCAATGAGAGAGACATTGAACTAGAGATAATTCTGGTTACTGTTTTGCAGTAGGGTTCAGAATGCTAATGCTTTGGTTTTTAATAGGATGCCAGAGCAGGTACAGTGATGCTGAGGTGGCTGTTCAGCTGCTTTCATGTGCAGTCACGTTTGGTTTCTTTCCTTATTAGACAAAAAGTTTTTATTCATGAATTTATACTAATCAAGAAAGAGATTTTAAAGCAATTATGCCATCTACAGAATTTTTTGTAATTATGAAGAACATTAATCAACAGTTCTGATCTGTCTGATGAGTAATTTTTAATCATAAGCAAAGAAGAAAACACAATTGTGTTGTAAATAAAAGTAATTTGAACTCCATACTCTGGCTTGTGTTCAAACGTGTGCCAAGAGGCAGTCACTGTGGCCTAGGCTAGTTGATCAGAGATGTAAGAGCAGGTTGGTTTGCCCAGGTTTTAAATGAACTAGGCATATAAGGGTGTCTCTCAATCAGCCACCTGTCCATGCTGCTTCATTATTGTCCAGTCTTCCATGTTGTATGGTCAGCACCAAAATGATCTCCTGAATGTCTCTGAGCAGCTTTCTTGCTTTTGTGCATTTATTGTTTTTCTGATAAAAGTTAAAACCTTCTGGAAAAACCCAACAAACCAAAGCACGCCCCAAACCTTGTCTCCTCTTGTTTACACACCCAGTTCAGGTCACCTTGGTCTCTCTTGCAGCTGGTTTCTCCCCCTTTGTAATAAATCTGCCTTATCTGACTTGGGGCCAGGGGAAACAAGTCTTTTTTGATGTGCTGGTAGACTTGCCAAAAAGAATATACAGAGAATAATTTTGCTTACTTCTGGTTAAAATAACTACTCTTCTTTGGTTTTTTACTTGGTAATGTTGTCACATTAAAATACAGTTGTAAAATAACACAGATAAAGTCCTTATAAAGACAGTGACATTCACCAAAGTCAGAACAAGTAGGTAAACAACATCTGGGTCTTGATCAAAACAAGTGTCAGAGTGCTTGGGATAAACAAATGTCAATATTCCTAACAAATCTATCTGAATGATGTATTTTGGAATATTGTTGGGCAATTTTGGCAACTACCTTGCATCATCCTCTCCATTAAATTTAGGTAGAAGGGGAATATGAGTGGTCACTACTATGAAAAAGCCTTAATACCCATGTGCTTATAACTAAACTTACTTTGTAGTGGGAAAATTGTCTCGGATATATAGTTTGATTGGCATAAAAACCAAGTTATGTTTCTTCCTTAAACTGATGTGTTACTGTGTTGGTTGAATCTACTCTTCCCCTTGGTCTTTTATATAAACACTGTTTCCTTAGCACTTTACATAGTGCTCTTCAGGTTTAAAGCCCTTTACACAAATTATTGTAATTAGTTCTCACATCTCCTCTGAGAGAGGTAAGTAAATATCATTATCCTCATTTTTACAGATGGGGACTCTCATCTGGAGAGGTTAAGTAACTTGCCCAAGGCCACAAGGGGGAATATTGTCGTAGCTAGTCCTGAAAACTCAAGAGCTGTTACTTCAATCCTTTACTTCATTTGTTAGATGGCAACTCAAGTTGTTAAAGGTTACTTTTGCGTTACAGAAACTTGTTCTGTGATTTTACTCTTGTGTCTTAGCAATAAATTGAGCAAGGAAGGAATTGGATTTTTGGAATTAGATTTATAGTAAACAGTCTCCTTCAACAGAAATGCCAGGTTACCCTACTGCTATGCCTATAATTAAGTAGAAAAGGTAGTAGGCAATGCCCGCTACAGTTTTGCCACATGATACTGCCCAGTCCACAGAGACTTTGTCAGTTCGTATCATGTTATGCCTGCAGCTCTGCTTTATTGGAGATGCAGAAAGTGCAACCTATGGAGATTTTTCCAAGCTGTGTATATTGGGCCTCAGAAAAATACAGATACTGATTGTGTGTGCTTCTGTAGAAAACCCTTTTTCTTACAAAAAGAACATAGAGAAGCATGGATCTGTGGGCCGTTATTTAAGTAGTTCAAAATACCGCATGGCTTTTGTTGTGTTTTGCAGGCTGTTGTATTCAATGTTTAAAAAAAAATTTAAAAAAAATTTGTCTCTTGGTCTCATCTCCAGTTAGAAGATGTTTAAGGAATTGAGTTTACTGTTTGAATTTTCTGTTTCTTGAACTTTGAGGAAAAGTTAGTCACAATGCAAACAATTCAAGGAATTCAGAAGACTAGTCAATATTGTATTTTGAAAGGATAATGAATAGAAAAAAATGGAAAGGAATATTGATACTTTAGAAATATATTGCCTGTCTCGTAACAGCTATACCATGAAAAATGGAAGTGTAGCTAATATATGTATTATGTATATAATGTTAATACAACTAATGTCTTTTAGATCCACTTGCTGTTAGACTGTGCTGACATTAGCACAGAGGTTCAGTGCAGGAAGCTGTGAGCCTCAAGGTACCAACAAATGGGGAATGGGTGAATGCTTGCAGGTTTCCAGTGACACAAGAAGTGATGGAGGACAAATGGAAAAGGGGAGATTTTTTTAAGGAAGTTTGTCCAAGCAGAAATTATAATGATGAGGATGAAAACTCAAACTTAAGATGGAGCTCATTCCCTCTTGTTCAGTCAGACCTTTCCTTTGCTAACTTGAACGTGAATTATTGTGAGGATTTCCTATTGTCTTCTCCTAGTTTCATAGGGAGAAGTGTTGAACTTGATTGATTTATCCACAAAGACAGAGGCATCTGGCTTTTTCTGGTATGTCATAGATGGTGTGAGATTTCTTTGTGGGGCTGCTAGGTGCTACACAAGAGCCATGAAAGATCCACATCGCACTTCTGGGAGATGCATGGTGTACTCAAGGCTATGTTTGATAGCAGCACATGCCTCGTTGGGACTTCTCTGATGTCGTATTCTGAGTCCTGTAAAACACTTAAAAGGTTTGAAACCCCTTTCTCAGTTTCCTTGCACGGACATTTATACCAGAATGGAATTATGAAAAAGTGGAAGGGAGCCCAAGCAAGAGAGTGACATAACATGCTTTATGAATCCAAGTGAAGGAGAAAATACTGAGTGCTTTGCCAGACATTCTGGGAGCTCTGTGCTCAGCATATGTGCAGCAAGAGAGGTTTGATCAGCTACCAACGGGGTGGCAAAATTAGTCATCAGTGGAAATGTTAGGTAATTTTTCATGCTAATGATTAAACTAACCAGAGTCTTCACAGAAAGTTAATATGTAAAGCTTGAAAAATTAAATTGCCATTTCGTAACATGCTATCCCACCTTCCTTCCAGACACATATACTCCCTTTTATATTGAGTGATGGATTATTTTGTCTTTAAATTCAACCAAAATCTCTCCAGGAAGAATCAAATTGCATATAACTTTGTAATATGTGTTATCAAAATCATTTTCTAAGCATCCTACTCTTTGGTTTTAAAACATATACATTTATTTAAATATGATTTGCAAGGGTTTATTCTGTTAGCTGTGCTGAAAATGTTGGTTCTTTCTTTTTTTTTTCACAGTATGTATACTGTATTGAAGTATTTGTGTAACCCAAAAGTAAATACTCCTCTGACACTGGATTTTACCAATTAAAGGAATTAACAGTACATAATAATTACTTAAATTTCTCCATTTCCCTGCACTAAAGTCACCAAGGTTTGGTTGCTATTTAAACATCATCTAGAAATCTTGTTAGTAAAACTTTATCAATGTATGATTATTCTCTGTTATTATGAACTAAGGGTATCCTTCACTTTGGTTTTGCTGTAGTGGTTATAATAGCTTGCTAGGTAAGTTCACTGCAAGCAGTCCAGGATTTCAATTTACTTCTTCTTTTTTTTCTTTTGCAAACTCTTTGGCATTATTAAGATGATGAATATGCCTCACCAAAAAAACACAAAGATTTGTGTGTTGGGGGTGAAGAGGTCAGTGTGATTTTATGTACTCTGACTTGTGAACCTCTCTCTTTTCTGGCTGCATGGCATCACTGGCAGCAGAATCAGCATTGTAAACCTCATGCCTCCTGCGGTCCTGATATCTCAACTACTCAAAATCTGTGAAGCTGATTCTGTTTCAGTTTTGAAACTTTATCTCTGGCCACATCTGTTACTCCTTGTGTCTATAGCAGTATGCAACAGAAGGACTGGGCTACTGAAAAGACAAAGGGGAAGGTAAAATATAGATGTGATAAAGGCAAAGATTGTTTAGATAAATGTTGAAAGGAACATTTTGAAAACTTCTAATCAAATATAGACCATGTTCTCTTTTAAACAGAGAAGAAAATTTAGAAAATAAACTGCGCATTCCTTTTGTCTACCTACTTTGAGCTTCTTGCAAGCAGGTAGGAAGGCTTGTTGATGAGGAAAGCAAGCATCTTCTGCCAAATTCACCATCAGGATCAGAAACAGAAGCCAGGGAGCCAGAGTCAAAAAATCCCCAATACTGATTATAGCAAGATCAGGAGTCCTTGATAATGGATCCATAGGTTAAATCAGAGCAAATGATAAGCTATGATCACAAGTCAGATACCTGCAACAGCAGCAAACACGGGAACGAAAGGAATGAATAAGGCAGTGAACTCATCCTGCTGCTCTGAGGTCTTCCATGTGGCTGCCTGCTGACTCCTTGGGGTAGGTTGTCTTCTGGCAGGAGTCACAAGTATGACAGCTGATTTGCCCCCAGACAGACTATGATTCACTATTGTCCATGTGTGATAGGGTCTATAAAAGTCATGATGTCAGAAGAAATTATTGCAGGATTGCAGAAGACAATAATTTCCATGCAAAGCCCCTTTTCTGGGCTGCTGTGCAAAATTTTGAGCAAATGCTTGGAAACAAATGTTTTCAAATGTTTCTCTTTCTGAAGAAAATACTACCTTAGGACAAATATACAGGGAGAGTAACAGGACAAAGTGATAAACAATTACGTTGCCATTTTCAATACTATATTCACTTCTCAGCAAAGACTTGATGTTCCTGTCGTGTTTAACGCTGAAATTTAAACAGTTCTTGAGAAGTCCGTTCTCTTCCTGAAATCTGTGGTGCTGCTTTGTTACCTAAATTGAGTAATAGCAACAATCTGGCTTTGAACTTTAATAGAACATAAGTTACATAAAGAGTAATTTTTCTCATTCTATAGTGTCTAGAAACTCTTGACAAGGGAATGATTGCATCGTTCCAGGTAATGTTTAGTTGGATTGTAATACATGAGTAATAGGCAAGCTAACCTGACTACAGTTGCTAGAATCCGTCTTCCCTTTTGTCAAGGTTGCTTTGTTTTAGTGTGATTATTAACTGTTCATCTCACATTAGGTGCGGAAATACACACTTCTTCTATCATTTCAGAGCAAAAAAATATCCCAAACCTCGTATTTATTTGCATCGACAGAATTATGGACTGGGCTGTCGCTTCTTAGACCTTGAGGACCAACACAAATACTTGTGTAGATGGTCTGAGTCTTTCCCTGGCTTTTAATGAGAGATTGATCAGACTTCAAATGAATCATTCTGAAAGGAAAACAAAATAAGTGAAAAATAGTCAGATGTTATGTAATATATACGAAACTTACAAAAATGAATCATGTAGCAACAAAAGTGGGTGCTATGATTACTGACTTTGACAAGGAAATTGCTGTTGCCAGGAAAAGTCCAATTACTTGAACAGCTCTAATAAATAAGCATGAATCCCCCCTTTTTTCTGATAGAATGGGGAAGTGAGGTTTCAAGTTGGAGCTAGAAAATAAGTAATCTTATAAGTAATACTCTTCAATTTTCTTTTATAAAAACTTAATTTGGTGTGAATTATAGATGAAGTTATACCTGCTGCAGGAATGATAATCTGTGGTACTGTTGAATGATAATTACACTACTGATGACTTTAAAGAGTTTATCATTTTATATAACCCTGCCTGCATGTGCCAAGTTAAGGTTTTAGTTGCATAGGGAAAGGGGGTGAGAGCTTTTGCTCTGTAGCCTTGTTCTGTAGCCTTTTTCTTCAACATAACAATTTTTAGAGGACAGTGAATTTTTGAAAAATGTGAAATAGACAAGTTTGAATAAAGCTTACTTCATGTAGCTAAATGGTGACAAGCTATTTTGAAAATCTAGTTATATCTGTAAGCTAAACTTAGTCTCTTATTAAAATGAGAAAGTATTATTTTTTTCTTCGTATGTAAAATGTGAGGGTTTTTAACAGAGAGAACATGGAGCAGCATACCACTGTATTTGGATATAAGTGAAAATACATTTTTCCAGCCTTAAAGTACGGTGCAGTTCTTATTGTGGTGGGTAAGCTAGAAAACATTTTGTGGAACTGGGGTACAAGCCTATGTTGATCTTAGTTGTTCTTCTCACAAATTAGCACACACATGCGTGATAAAATTACAGAGAAGATTAATGTAAAAGCTGTGAAGTCAAGCACTAAAACCTAGGCAATGCTATTATGTTGCCCAGGCAACTTTATTTCCGTTGTCTTCACGTATTAGGATAGGTTTCTTTCCCTATGATCCTACAGGAATAGAAGAAACATTCGTTTCTTGATCAGTGTCTCTAGTCTCCAGAGATTATTCTCAGTCTTCTTGCAGTCCTCAGTCTTCTTCTGCTTGCCCATTTTGTTGTCCAACTGAGATGGATGACTGAAAGCTTAATATAAAATTAAAGACCCAGAAGAAAGCTAAATTAAGGTCATATCTTGCTCTAAATGGTACTAGTAAAATGCAAAACATTATTGATAATGCATGTTGGAAGAAGTGGATGTGGAGTTCATGGTATTACTAGTTTTGTGCCAGCTTCCTCTAGCAAGAATAACAGGTCAGATTTAGGATCAGCCACAGCTCTCAATTTTTAATAGCTTCAGCCTGACCAAATTTGCATGTATTTTCACGGGTCAGCGGTTTTGACTCCTTTCCTATATCCCCTCATATTTTAAACAAAACAAGTGGACTGGAAAGAGTGTGGAGACGGTGAAGGAGGGAAGTGAGAGAATACCAGCGCGTAGAAAATTACATGTTTATGCCTCAGCTTAGTTTTTGAAAATCAGTATTTCAATCTACAAGCTAGTTGTCTCTCCCACCCCCTCCTCTGAAGACTGAGTAGGATATGAAGCATAGATTATTTTGGCCCCATTGTTCAGTCTGCCAGATCTGTAAGCAACTAAACAATGACTGTGTACTTAAAGCATTAGTTCAGTGTAATGTGGGTGTTATGAGTTCCGTGATAAAATAAGATTAACCATATTTTAATACAATTAATCAGCTAGATACCAGCAAACCTGGGTACCAGTTGAAGAACCTGTAATTTCTAAGAATAGATGTTAAAAGGAGAACACCAGAGATCCATCTGAGCCTATCCTGAAATAGTATTGCTTAAGGAGAAAAAGGAAATTAAATGCCAGGTATGATTATTTTGAAAGTCATGGAAAATTGTTTATGTGACCTTACAAGCCATTTAATAATCAACAAGACTAGAGAACAGTAAATGTGTTTATTGATCCAACAGTAGTAATTTAGTTTCAACACACCATTTTTAGGGTCTGATTCATGGTGCGCTAAAGTGGAAACTTTTCAATAGCACGCATGGAACCATCTGTAATACTTGAGGAATACTTAATTTGGGTGTAGCCTTTGCAGTGTTATTTCTTAAAGGAATAGATTAGTTCAACTTCAGTATGTATATTTTTAATTTTTCAGATGCAAGCCGGAGAATGGTTTTAGATGGCTGGTTCCTAATCAGATGCAAAGTGTAGTTGAACTTTATTGCACCAGATAAGCAAAACAGCAAATATCAAAGACTTGTGAAGCGACAGTGCCAGGAACATTAACACTGACAAGTCTTGTCTTGTTTCTGACCAATCTGCAAATCTAACCTGACAAAGAAATGCATAAACCACAAAGCTCAAAGGTCCAGAGCAATCCTGCCAGGTATAAAAAGCACACAGAGAAAAAGAAACCAAAAAGAAAGAAGAAATCAGGGCTTATTCATGCATCTTAATGGGATGGAGATGACATAGTTTTACCAAAATACAGAAATACACTGTTCTGAAAGAAAAAAATCTTCTGTACAGGTTTACTTTTGTTCATAAATATATTTTTTTTCTCCATAGGAGTGCTGTTGGTGGTGGTTTGAGAACCAGGCTCTTGAAAAGAGACTAGCTGAATCTTTGGCTTTTTCTTACTGTGGTAGGAACACATAGGTCACTATGTCCAGATTATTTCTAAATTTGGAAAGCTGTGAAATTTCCTACAAAGCATGAGTCCAAAACAGTTATGTTTATATGAAAAAACCAAACCAACAAACTGAAACCACTGAAAAAACACTGGTGGGGTATGATGCAGACAGTCCTACTGTTGTGACAAGCCCCTGCAGTCCAAGGAGCTTGGGTTAGCCTTTAAATACTTTTGGCCAGCTAGGCAAAGTTAAGCTAAATTAATTGATCTCAGGCTGTAACTTCTGAACTTTGGAAAAGTTGGTCTCAAGGTAAGAAATTCAGACCTTAGTACATTTCAGTTATGTATAGAGCCAATGAAATTGGTTATGGTATGTAGCTGGGGCTTCAAAGAGCTGTTCTAAAAAAATATTTCTAGACAACATAATCCACCTGACTATGAAATGCAACAGCAGCTGTGATTTCTAATAATAATGCTTTTTTCTGTAGACCATAACACATTGGTGTTGACATTTAAGTATTGCTCAGCGAAGATGTTTCACAGCTTGAAGGAGAGGAAAATTTTGTCTTCCTCAGCACATCATGATTCTTTTCCTCTGAGTGGCTAACTTCAACAGTTGGAAGGGGGGGTGGACTGAGCAGCAGCAGCAGAAGGGTCACTGAAGGATAACCATTTCAGTATAGCCTTGCCCCTTGCGTGCCATTTGCTGTTTGAGTTCTGCAGCTGCTCTGTTCTTACTTTCGTACTAATTGGCCCAGTTGCCCCTTCAGGATCTGTCTCAGTGAAACTCTTCTCACCATCCCTCATGGTCATTTGAAAGGCTGGCACCAGCAGTTGGAACGCTTTATCCAAATACTGGCTGCCGTTCCTAGGAGAGGTTGTTGACTCCAGGCGAGGAGAGAAGAGGGTCTAAGACCTCAGTAAACCTGCCTGCCATGGCACCTTTGGCCATTTCCATCTGGCACAGCACTCCAGCATATCTCTAGGCTCCACGAGGTGTTTCAGAAGGTTCAGAGAGTGGCTCATGACCTTTCTGCATCCATGTGACCTCATATAAGTACTTCATTCAGAAATACTCACTAAGAAAATAGATTAGATTTTTTTGGTCCCTGTCTCTTTTGGTTATGGTCAATATTTGTCACAGAATTTTGATTCCATATTTGTTAGGGTTTGCCAAGATCTGGTTTCCTCAACCTATCCAATGGAGTACAGTGCTTTTATGTCCTTTGATAAAGAGATTTTCAGGCCGGCTGTCGTATAGTTCACTCAGAGAATGAATGCATCATTAAATAACCTCACTTACTAGCTGGGGCATTTTAGATTCACATCAAATATGATCAGTACAGTGTACACGCTGAAAGGATGCTGCCTCTCTGAACTGCTCAAGAAAAAAACAGTAGCAAAATGACTTCATGTTATTTCTCGTGCATCTCAGAATGAGTTACATGGAGTGAACATTACTGCGAGTTACTGCATTTATAAGTAGTTTTTAAAGTTAACAACTCACAGTGACATCTGCAACTCCACTTGATTTCCTCAGTATAGTAAGAGGAAATCTTTAGAGATTAACCTGTAGCATTGGTTTGTTATTTACATGGAACTCAAACTGTTTGTTCCCTAAGCTAGCACTACATAGTGTTGTGGGAGCATCCCTAAGGCAGTGTCTGTTGGAATTACTAGTCAAGTGACATCCTTTTATTTATTTATTTTTAATCAGGATATTTTTTCAAGCCTGTAGCAAACAGGAAGGATAAGGAATACTTTTTAGTCTCTCTTGTCTTGTGGCCAAAAAGTTTTTGTCTCCTTGTGACAAAAGCTCCATACAAGGCAATAGAACCATAGAGTAGCTCAGCTGGAATGGACCCATCAGGATCATCAAGTCCACCTCCTGGCCCTCCATAGGACACCTCAAGAATCACACCATGTGCCTAAAAAGCATTTTACAAACACTTCTTGCACTCTGTCAGGCTTGGTGCTATGACCAGTTCCTGGCGGAGCCTGCTCCAGTGCTCAGCCATCCTCTGGGTGAAGAACCTTTTCCTGATATCCTACCTAAACCTTTCTGACACAACTTTAGACCATTCCCTTGGGTTCTGTCACTGGTCGTGAGAACAAAGAGATCAGTGCCTGCCCCTCTTCCTTCCCCTGTAAGGATGTGGCAGACCAGAGTCAGGTCTTCCCTCAGTCTCCTCTCCAGGCTGAGCAAACCAAGTGACCTCAGCTGCTCCTCATAAGGCTTCTCTTCCAGACCCTTCACCATGTTCGTGGCCTTCCTTTACTTGCTCTCTAATAGCTTGATGCCTTTCTTATATTGCGATGCCCTGCCCTCGAGGTGAGGCTGCCCCAGTGCAGAGCAGAGCAGGACAATCCCTCCCTTGCCCAGCTGGTGATGCTGTGCCTGATGCCCCCAGGACAGGGCTGGCCCTCCTGGCTGCCAGGGCACTGCTGACTCGTGTTCAGCTTGCCACTGACCAGGACCCCCAGGTCTGTTTCTGCAGCGCTTCTCCCCATTCTCATTCCCCTGTCTGTGCACACAGCCAGGACTGCACCATCCCAGGAGCAGAATCTGGCACTTGACCTTGTTAAACTTCATATGATTCATAATAAAAGAAACTGATACGGCTAAGGCCTCATTTAGCTGAAATAATGGTAGTCTGAGGTATGATTAACTTGCACAGAGTTGTCACTGATCCTGAGATAATTTACACTAAGGCTACACTGGTGGCGAATTGTCAACAGCTGTGTATTCAAATACACAGAGTAAATAACTGGATTTTTTTCATTCTGCATTTGTTTTGTTGTGCACATGTCCTGTGGGCTCTTCCACCATGGAATATAAAGTACTGGAGACAAGTATCAATCTGTCAGGAAGAGATTCAGTTAATCCACACCTACCTTCCCTCATTGCAGCAGAGCTTCCGTTTTGTGCGTTCCCAGCTGACTGGCAGAGCTTTTCTAAGCCCAGAAGAGCATTTTACAGTGTGAGCATCTGTAAGCCATGGCTTCTGGCATGTGTCAGTAGCAGACGCGTCACGATGCAGACATCCTACGTACGCTCAGACCACGTCCTCCCCTGAGACAGGTGAGCCTTTTGGGGGAGTCTCACTTCATAATGTAGGAAAGGGGAAGGATCATGAAAGGATGTATATGATTCTCCAAGAGCAGTTTCTGGGGAAAGTGTCTAGGTAGAGTTAGTGCAATAAAACCTATATTGTCTTTTTTTGTTTAAATATGCCACTTCTGCCTCAAGTATTTTCATTGTCTTAGGACTCTTTAACTTCCTAGCAGGCAGTCACAGTAACAAATAGCAGTTGTCAACCTATTCATTTTCAAATATGTTCAAGTAAAATTTATAGGTCTGAATTAAGATGTCTTGTAAAGCTTTAAGGTTTTGACAGTTTGATGGTGAGAGGAGTAAGTAGACAGTCTCAGGAAACTTGAGGGATTTTCAGAAAATAGCAGCTCTGCTGTTTTTATTGATGGATTCACTAAAGCTATTTAGTAAAATGATGCTAAATTTTGAGTAACAACATGGGAAGGTGCATGGGTGAGATCTATATTTCTCCTCTTTTGCCATGTTCTCTCATCTGGAAGAAGCTATGAACTTTCTGGTTTTTTTTACTGTTTGAAAACATAGAATAAACAGGTGGACCCTAACAGTATTATATCTGTCTTTATTAGATCCCTAGGGGTTTTTTTGCGAATCTCCCTGATTTTATTGTCTGTCTCCTTTGATTTAGAGACCTACATGAATAGTTTTAATTTTTTATTTATAAGCACTTTAAAGTTCTTAAATCAAGTATACACTAAATGCTAAATTTATAAATGTCCTTTTTTTAGTTAGCAAAATAAAACCTGGAATGGTAAGAGCTTTATGTGAAAAGAGCCCCAAACAAAACAAGCCACTATTTTTTGGAGCTGGAAAGATAACCATAATAATTTCCTAATTAAAACATATTCTGTTGTTAAACTGGGTAAAATTGAGCCTTTGCCACTTTTGCTAAATAGACCTCCTTGTTGCTATTATGTTATCTTTGATTATCAGCATCAACTGTATTATGATTTTAAAACGTTGCCAAGGTGTTCGCACACAAGTCTTGTTCAGAGTTTATATGCAGTATTTTGTTCATGGGAAAACTGTAGGAGATTGAGTCCAGGGTTAAGGACATAAACTCTTCTGTGACCCTTACTTCCAGGCCTCACGATTCGCAGATGAGAGATCTCAGTGACTTACAGCAAGCTACTTCACGAGTATGTTGCAGGGTGGAAAATCCTATGAACCTTGTTTGAAAATCTGAAATTCTCCAGGCTGAGTCAGGGAATGGGTGTGAGTTCCTCCTTGTAGCCTGTGAAAAGAACCAGGAGAAGTAACCAGGACAGAAAGGACCGTGGCTTAAGGATTGTTTCCAGGTAGTTGGCATGAGCTGCGTAAGAGTTAAACGGCGAGGTAAGGCCACCGTGTGTTCCCAACGCGCCCTGTTGTGTCTGGGTACTGCGGCCCATATGGCCTTCTCTCAGGAGTGCTGGGAACAGTGGGAGAGCGTGGGTGCCATATGTTCTGCTATACCTAGTCACTCACAGGAAGTTAAGGACAATGTGGCAGCTCTAACTTATAATTTCCTTTTATTGGTGTGTGTCTCAGCTTTAATGTCCTCATTTGCATAAGTTTAAATAACTATGTAAATTATAGCTTTGAAACTGACATATGGTATTTTATGTGCACATCTATCCTCTGATGTATACTTAAGGAATACAACACTTTGACTAATAGAGCCCAAATGCTACACTAGAGACGTGTTGCCTGCTTCTAGTGTTCCTGCATTTTATGCCTGAAAGAAAGAAAAAACCTCCTTTTTTTTCCAGAACAGTTACATTATGTAGGAGGCTGTTGAGTCTATCTGGAATTCAGACTGAATGCAGTATAACATTAGCAGTTTGTCACTTCAGAGACTAATGGTTTTCGGAAGTCCAGTTATTTAGATTTTCCAAAGTCCAGGTGAAACTAAAATTTCCAGTGCCTGAACTTTTGAGGAGGTTATTGATATAAAATAAATATTGTGGTGCTGTTGACAAATACATTTTTAGTAGTTCTCTTTTGTGAGATTACTTATGAGATTGCAGTAGAAACCACTACTGGTTTGTGCTGTAATACTGCTTACAGCTTTTCCTGTGCAAAGACAAACTGTAGGAAGGTAGATTCTACGATGTTTAGTTGATGTGCCTGCCTTACTGCCTATATTATTTTTTTAAATGGTAATTTACTGTATTTAACGTCCACAGGACAGTTTGTGCTGCATTAACATCATCCAGTTGCCTTTTTTTTGTGTTACATTCAACTAGTATCATGCATAGCTTATAAATAGGATGCAAGTACATACAACAGTTATATTCTCATGCTATACCATTTAATTCTTTTGCACATATTATGCAATTATTCACTTTGCTGTTCCATCTCCTAACAATGCAGCTGGTGAGTTCTTATGCAGTCAGAGGAATGATGCAAAAGCCTTTTACAGCTGATGTCATTGGAGATGTCACAGCTCACCAAGCCTTGGTCTTGTTCTCTTTCTGCTGATCCTGTGTAGGCTCTGAGACAATGCAAGCTGCTTCCCTTTACTGTACTATCCAATCAGTTTCAAAGCTACAAAAGATATTTGGTAGAGCCCTGTAGAACATAACAAAGCTAGACAGTGTGTGGAAACGTCTCGGCATCTTCACAGGTTTGGCATTCTGTATGCCGGAATGGAGCCTTGCAGTCTATCGCTGTTACTTCACAGTCGTTCTTCTGGACCAGTTGGATACCAGTTCTTCACATGTCCTTTGCAGCATGTATGTAGACATGCTCCTTTATTCTTTGGCTACTTGGAGAGCATGAACTGGACATCCAGGTGTGAAATACTTGTAAAATGTCTATAAAATATTTATAAAAGATACAAAAGAAGAAATGAAAGGTAGATGATAGTAGGTCTCTCTGTTACTAAAATTTCATTGGAAGGCTTCTTCTCCTCTCTCTTCCTTCTCCCCGTTCTCTCTTCTTCCAGCAGACTTGCTGTGTATTTCTGAGATTCTCAGCTTCCCAGGAATTCAGCATTTCTGTACCTCTTGATTACATCCATCTTCCTGATTAATTTCCTTCTTGAAATCCTTCAGGAGATCAATGCAGATTGATATTTTCTCCTAAAACTTGTCCTTTTCTGTAACCAGTGTATTTCTTAACTACAGTAAAGATCCTTCTCTTCCTTTGCAGACATAAATGACTGTTTGTTAGACAGAGCATTGCTTTCTGTATTGATTAAACAGTTAACAATTAATCAACTCGATGAGAGATAAGTCTCCCCCATATCTCCTGGTGGAGACTTAGGGCAGGATTCCAGACAATTCATTGCAAGAAATAGGAAATGTTTCTATTCATTGTCTCTGCTTGATCTTTCTTTCCTCTTCTCAGTGCTTAAATTGAGATGGGAATGGAACTGACCAAGAACTATTTGATTAGTTAGTTTACTTAGTTCAGTAATAAATGTATATAGTTTCTCATTGAGAGAAGGTGTGACAATAATTAACTGCTTTGGCCTAACCCTGCATTTTCAATGACTGACACCCTAGATCTTCATTCACAGGATACCATGGCACTGGGATAAAGGCAAAGAAAGGAGCAAGTGAAATATCTTGTGTTCTTCCTTATGTTAACTGTAATGTTCTTTGCTAAGCAGGTCCAGAACTTTTTTAAAGTCTAGAGTGGAACAAATACCTAGTTGTCTATCAGTGAAAAGTGGCTCTTTGCCCATGGCTGATGTGCTCTAAGTTCCATAACAATCCCAGATATACAACAACCAGTAAATGAAAGAAAGGCTGTAATAAACATTGCAGTTAGTCTGTTTCTAAGATAAGAATTTTGTTTCAAATAACTATGATTATTCAATTTAGGAAACATGGCTATATTTTCATTCACCTTCATAAAATATTGTAAGTATACTTCAAATTTCCCAGAATATGGGTGGCAATATGGTATTTATGTGTAATATTTAATCTGATTTGTTGTAGGAGGCTGCCCACTTCCTGTACTATGTTGCAATTGTGTTGTAAGAAGGGGACTATGAAAGAAGGAAAAAAGGATGATAGATAAGTTTTACAAGAAGAGTACTGCTATGTTTCACATCAGCAAAGCAATTTGTGAGCATAAACACTGAGCATTAAAACACTAACATTTTCTTCAAATTTATGCTATTGTAGCTGGAAATAGAGATTGACACAGTTTTGGTTTATTTTCCAAAGTCTGTTGGAGGGGTTTTTTTTGAAAGGTGGTGGCAATCTAGTATTTTCAGTTTAAAAGGAGGTGAGGTGTCTGAAGCTGATCTGAATACTTATACCCAGAAATCACAATAAACTAGAATTCTTCTTCATAGAGACCCTTCTGTAAATTGTGCTTTAAGTAAACATACATATTTAATTATTTAAAATCCAGATTATAACAACAGTATCTAGTCAATAATAAATTATTGTTTCTGTGTTACATCTGTAGGTATTGTAACATGATTCATCATATATATTCAGATCTACATAAACTTTCAGATGTTACATGATAAAAGAAAACACTTGATGCTTTTTTTTTTGATCAAGTATTATGATCTGTTAGTTTACCAGGCTGATACTGAATTGAGTTGCAGTCCAAGCTCTACCAGTGGCTTGTGCTGGAAAAATTATTTACCGTCTCCATCTGAGCTGTTGAGAAAGTGGTGCTGCTCTCCCTGGTAAAATGCTTTGGGATTTATTGATCAGTGTCGCTGGAGAATGAATTGCTGCTGGTTATGAGTCGACACATGTGTTCCTATCTCTTAAGATTAGTGTAGCAAATAACATACCTCAAAAATGTTCCTGTTTGGGTTTTTTCTTCTATTTTGTCTCTTACTTCATGGAGGTAAAACGTTACAGTCAATGATACAGCACTGACATTATGACAGACAAAGAAAGTCTGGTAGGTTAAACCTGCACTCGTCTAAATTGCGATCAGAGTGGTGCATCACTCTGTTATGCATTGTCTAGATGGTTTCCTTTCTTGCCCACCATCATTAAATGAGGGGTTTTTTGCATTAGTAGGAGGGAGAAAGCAAAAAGAGTCAGATTTGCTTTCATTCATGTTAATAAAAATATTTCTTTGTTGAAGACCAAAATGATCCCTAGCCAGTTAGATAAGGAAACACAGAGAAGTTTCCCCGCCTAACCTTGATGGCCAAAGTCTGTTATATTGCCTATGGGCAGGAATGCTAGCCGCCACAGGTGAATGTATGAGTAATTCTGAAATCTGGATTCATGCATTCCTCCACATCCCTGACCCACTTAAGCAACCTCACTGGGACATAAGTAGCTGGGTTGTTGATGAGCAGATGCTTTTTCATCCTTTTGATGCAGTGAATATCCACATTGGTTCCTTGCATGGTAGATGATGCACCTGGGCAGATTCTACCTAGGTTGTAGCTACTACATTGCAGTTCCTTATTAATTTCACTATTTTTTACTGTTACATTTAAAATGAGCGGAACACTTTGATTAGGAACAAGCTTGATTAGCTCTGCCCATTATGAAGCAATCAAATGCTTTTAATTACTTCCATGACTATGTTTGTTTGATAATACTCTTTCAGTCTGAGGTTCTAATTGCTTCTAATTTCTCTAGAAGTATCAGTTGAATGAATCTCTCCACTTACCAATCTCCTTGTGCTTTTATATAAATTTCTGAAGTGTGACTTTGCTATGACTTGTATGTCTAAGTCAATATTTTTGTAGTAGCACCAGGTTCTCTTATTATCTCTCCTTGATGAGGATTATAGAAGTATGCACTGTAAAACTACTTGTGAGATGTCAGCGACCCTCTTTGTGTCAACTGTTTATTGAAGGTCCCTCACCTAGCGTATGCTGCTGGAAAAGCTCTTTCTCATGTTTTTCTTTCTGTCCTCCAGGGGAAAACTCCCTTATGCAGCAACCCTCCTACTTCGGAAGCTAATGAGTTGCTTGTAAACCTTGTAGTCCCTACCTTCTTAGTATCGCTAAGAAGGAAAAGCTCTGGAATTTATCTCATGGTGTAAGAGTGTTACCTTAGCTTCCTATTATTCTAGCCTTGGAGTCAATGCAAAAGGTGCCACAAGGAGATGAGAACCCAAAGAACCCGACTGGTTGATTTCCACTGTTTTTCACAGTGCTCTCTAAAGATGTCTTGTCTCCATTTTGAGGGGACTGAGAAAACAAAGCCACCCAACTGAGAGCTGAGCAATACAGATGTAGCTTCTCTGGTCTTTTGAGTAGTAGGAGACACATATGTAAGGATGCAAAATGGCTTCAGTCTTGAAGTTAGATACCTCAGAAAGGGAATTTGAATCACTTTTTGTCAGAGCTAGCTGCATCTTGAATGCTCAGCCTGTTATGTGTAGTAAGAAGTATTGAATATAAATGCCTCTATTTTTTAGGAGAAATGTACCAAAAGTATTGCCTTGGTTTATGACAATTTGAAGAGGTGGACACTCTAAAATGATTTGCCTCCTATTAGTTTCAGCCAGTCTCTTTCCACCAGTAACGAATGGATACAAGTAGCTTTAAGTGAAAAAATAACAGCTTACTAAGAAGCGAAACAGCAACAGGGAGAAAAATAGCACTAAGTATTCACTAGATACAAAAATGCTAAATCCCTATGGGGATCGGCCCCTTCCAAGTCTTTTCAAGTGGCTGCCACCTCCTGACTACTGCACAATTCCAGTTCTGGCTGTGCTGCGTCTTGAAGAGACAGTGACCATTTTTGGGCCCAGATGGATATGGAATACAGTAACGTTTTGGGTTACCCGTGACAATACATGTTAATTTTTTTCAGGTATTATTTTTTCACATAACAGACTAGTCTGCTAGGTCTAGACTCTCATTTTTTTAACACAGGTACACTCTACTCTGTACATGTGCATACATTCATGTGTTTCCTCTTTTCCATGCATCTTAACTAGCTGGGAGTGAAATGGGTGGAACTGTTGATGTTCACCTTTCTGAGAACAGGTTTGAGGTCTGCTATATGCATGCTATATTGAGCATGGTCAATAAGATGCAACCATATTCTCTTCCTCACAGTAACAGCACTGAAGTATTCTCATTTTCTTTGGTTTCCCTGCAGCGCAGCTATACAAAAATTATAGTTACAGCATGTTTTACTCTGTTATATATTTTTTTACATTAAAAAAATGTGGTTTTTTGTTTTCCTGTAGAGATTTGATTAAGAACTTAAATGAAAGATGGAAATACCTATTTATAAGATCTCATATATTAGTGCAAAGTCTCCCAGACTTCACTGTACTCCCCTTGGAGATTTGACCTATCAAGATTTAATAAAATGTGCAGTGTTCAGAATCACTCTGACACATTTGGAATTCTCCTATTCTCTCCAGATGCAGAAGATTTCTACTAGAATTTCTTTTCATGCTTGGTTTAGTCTACTAATGGAGTAACAAGTAATACTTAATTTCTTTAAATAAGTGCTGTAACTACCAGTTCTGGCTTCAAATGGGTCCAGATTAGATGTTAGGGTTTATTTTAAGTCACTCTGTTTCATCTGGGACTAATTCTGAGCTTGATACAGGAAAATTTCTGTTGTCAGTGGTTGCACACTGATCCCATTTTGGATGTAACAGAGTAAATGCCACTAGAAGGACCATTAAGTGTTCTTCCCACCACCATAAGGGACACAGAAAACCAACCACAGCTAATGTTGAGGGAGCGGGGGGGAAATGAATGATTCATTACTGTGGTCATACACACCATATAAAAATGCTGAATAGAAAGATACAGTCAAGACACACAACAGCTACAAAATTCCATTAATAGAAGTGCTAAAAGGAAATCTGAGATAGCTAATACATTCATTTCCTACTTCTGTTGCAAGGGCCCTCAATCTCTTGTAGAAAGTGAAGAGTTTGATGAGGCAGATTGAATTGCAGAAGTATAAGGTGCCAAAATCCAAGGATTATCTTGGCAATATCCCTCTCCCTTGCAAGGCACAATGCAATACGAATATAGGTTAGTAATTTAGTAAAAAAAACATGGTTTAAGTGTTGAGTCTGAGTCAGAAAAAGCATGTGATTTGTGTATAATCTATAGGATATCATCATGCTGTTGTGCTTAATCAAATTCCCCAAAAACTGTGATTAGTTCCAAAATACTTCAGATGTTTTTCATTGTCATTGTTTACTAAGAGGTTCAGTCAGTTTTAGCAGTGGTAGTGGTGTAAGATGTGTAGAGATTATGTCAGACATCAATGCTGGAAAAAGAGTAAAAGTAAAGCAACAAGGAATACCCTTGTGTGGAGAGAGGATGGAAAGAGAAAAGAGGGAGAAAACAAAGACGGTTAAGGTTAATGAGTGGATACTGTTGAGGGTCAACAGTCTTAAAAAGTGAAAGAGAGCAGTCAGTTTATTTCTTTTGGATTGGACAGAAATAGAATGCAAAGTTGTCCTGAAAGGACTATTAAGCAGACATCAAAGCTTGCTTTTTTTTTTTTCTTTTTGGTGGGAGAACACTGCTTTTCAAAAATTTCTCAGATAAAATAGAAGCGTTTTTTAGCTTATGTAACTTTTCTACTTCGGTACTTCCAGTTAGACATGACATTTTGGTAGAGGGCAAGAAAAGTGGCTGTGTTCGTTTTATGAAAATTTGTTGGCATGGAGCAAATAAAGACAAAATAGTGCCTCCTGTGGCCATAAGTAAGGACTTCCAGTGCTCTTGGAATTAATTGAGTGTAAGCTCGCTGACTCAAGGAGACTTGATGGCTTCCTTGAGACTTGAAGACCTGAAACGAGTGTTAATGGTGGATAAGTACTCTCCTAACCGTGCCTCACCAAGACTGTGTTGCTGATGGCATTGGGAGAAGGGGAAAAAGGCAGGTAAAGCACTGGCAGCAGCAAAACTGGCAATGAACACAAGGTATTAAATCATTACTGGGACTTGGAATATGATTAGGGAAAGTTAATGGAAAACAAAGCCGCTGTGCCAAATGACTGTTGCTGGGTTAAAGAAGGCTAATTTGCAACACTGTAATGAAATTAGGCATGCTGCCTTTGTTTCTGACACTGAACAGTGTTTTTTTAAAAAACAGGTTATGCATTTGTGGGCCCACAAGTTCTCCAGTGGGTTTGAAAGCTGGAATGGTGCTGCCAGGCTGGAGTAGCAGTGCTTTCTGAGGGGCTTGGGAAGGTGACAGGCAATAGACAGGTGTGTAGGATGGACACTGAATCCATCAACCAGAGCCACTCTTAGGACAGAGGAATTACAAGGACATTTTCTTGTCTGTTCCCTACTTTCTAAACAGAAATAATTTCCAAGAGGTATCAACTCTTTTAGCAAAATTCAGAGGGGTGGACATTTCACAGCCTTCTTAGGAAGTTTTTTTAGGCTAAGACAGCAATTAGGCCGTTAGAAAGTTAATCCTAATGGGAGGTCTGAATCTGCATGGCTGCGATTTAAACCCACTGCTGGATCTGCTGTCCTGGGTGAATGGAGAAGACCTTTTAGCTCTTTCCTTTTTGTAGGTAATGGTGTAATCTTATTACACCTAAGTCTTGTTCTTTAGACTAAGTAAATCCTCCTTCTCCATAGTATTTTTTTGCAATTTCTTGGGGAGAGAGAGACCATTGTGTTTTGGGGTGGGACTTTTGCTATTGTCTGTAAACAGCGGGTAGAATTCAACTTAGCTTTCGAATATCTACAATTGAAACCATCAGATTGTGATCTAGCATCTGTTTTTAGAGAAGAGAAACATTCACTTGTAAAGTCAGTTAACCTAAATCAGATAGATGGACCGGCAAATGAGCCATCTTCTGTATTTATTCCTTTCTCAATCTAAAGAGAACCTGAAATGCGGATGTTGATCTCTGTTCTTTAACACCCTTCAGTCCCATTTACAAAACTCCCAAAGAGTATTTTAGCTTTTTTTTTTGTCATTTAATAGTTCCATTAAATGAGTAATATTTTATGTTGCTTTTTCAATTCATGTAAATAGCAGAAGCAGCAAAAGCCACTCTTTTCAACATGAGTCACTGGACTGTCAGGAATTTAGTATTCATATATAATATACTTTGTTGAAATACAGTGCAAGTACAAAATAGTATTTTAATTCATTGTATCTATGTGTGTTTGCTAAGATTCATAACTAAAATTTGGTAACAGTATGTACAGTTTCATCAATTATTGAGCTTGACCTAGTATATAATATTCCTGAGATTTAAAGATGCTCTCTTAACCATAATTTTCCATCTTCAGAAATAATGAAATGGCCTAAACGTTTTAAACAGTGTAAATATTTCATTAAAGTTGAGTGGTTATTTCAGTGGTATTACGGAAGGAGATGTTGAAGTAGAGTAACTCTTTTGCATCTTCTTTGAAAGGTGAATGGCTTGACCCAATGTGAATTTTCTCTAATAAATGAGTAATGTTTGTTTAAAATATTTTATCTTGTTAGTGTGTGTGGATGCTCCTGGCTCATCCTGTGGCAGGTGGGGTGTTTGCCTGCTATGTTATACAACAAATGGCTGTGAGTCTTCTCTCAGAAACAGATTGAAGGTAACCAGATTTTGGGGTGGGAGCTGTATATGGGGGCTGAGGAGATTATTTCAGCTGATATTTGGGTATTGTTGCATTTTTTATTCATAGACTGCAAATAGCAGGTGTTAGTTTTGCATTGCAAAGAACTTTGGATGTCAGGGATATCTCGGTGAGATTTATGCATGCATGTTACACAAGAGAACATGCTGCTCTTTTTTCTGTTTCTGTACAAAAACGGGTGTTAGAACAGGAATGGCAGCCAGAGTGGATTATATTTCCACTGGAACAATGCCAGAAACTCAGTAAACGTCATGTAACTCTGTAATTTATCATACTTTCTTGTCTTTTAAAGGGAGGCTTTTCAGTTCTAGCTGTGACCTTACCCTATAGGCTATTACCTAGGCAACATTCCCACTGAGAAATTACCACCAAAAAATTACTTTGTGTCACAAGCACATTCTTTGCATAATTTTATTTATATCCTCACTCAAACAGAATGTATTTTAGATTTTATGTATATCCCTCACACTGAAGGTGGCCTAGTATCATTTGCATTAGGGGGCTGATTCTCTCCTTCATTATATCAGCTAGCGTAAATGGCAAAAATTGTGATTTTCGTCTCATACAGAGCCACTCAAGGTTTTCTAGTACTTAGATAAAAATGATATTTCCTGCCTAAAGATGAAGGGCCTGTGCCCTTGTGCTGAGCAGGAGGGTGTGGAGGAAAGAGTAGAGTTGCAAACACCTCGTGGGAGTCCCCTTTGCCAGGGAGGTGGGAGAAGAGGATGTCCTGCCAGCTGCTCCAGCTGCTCCACGCTCATCCCCATGCATCACCTGAGGCCTCCCAGGGGAAGCGGAACAGCTTTCCAGGCAGAGAAGGTGTTTTCTGACTGAGGTCAGCTCTGATTGTATTGCTCAGGGCCTCTCAGAGCACTGCTGTGGATTCTTGTAAAGGGGGCCCTGCCAGTTCCAGGCTCTGGGCTGCACACCTCTCTCGGCCATGCTGGCACCACCTAAAGATGTCAGAGAGGATTGTCTTCTGAGACATTGACTGCTGACATTGGCATCTAGACATGTGCACTGACAGCCTTCTCACATGTAATTACTCTAGAAATAGATACTTAACTATGGGTTTGCTATACATAATGTAATGCTAAATACTAACAATTAACATAACTGCTTCCTATTTGTGGTGTGCAGGGAGACAGAATTGTATAGGTGACTGATTTTTTTCTAGATACAAAATATTCTGCTTACAAAATGAGTTAATTTATATTTCCCTGCAATTATCAGTAGCAATTATGTAGGTAGTATACATTTTTTGGAAGGTTAACATAGCTTATGTAGCAATTGCATGCATTTTTATGTAAGCTTACTTCATTAAATTCAAAATGCATGTGGATTCATGTCCTACAGCAAATTTTTATTGTGATTTAATTTAACATTTCAGACATTTCACTATTCAATATCTTGCTTTCTACATATGTATATTTAATAGGTATAATTTCAATCTACTGCTATCAAATAAGCTGAATTAGGAAAAGGCAACACAGTGTTCAAATAATTTTGCTTGATGAATACTTTAAAACCTATAGAAAATACTGTGGAAATGCTTAAATTCTCATTAAAATCTGTCTGTTTTACTCAATGTTTTGCACAGTAATACAAACTAAAGCCGATTACTGGGTAATTTCTTGGGCAGTTTTCACAGTGGTAACATGGTTATCTTGTATGTAGAGATACTGTAAAACATACTCTATAAAAAAGAGAGTTTTTAATTAACAAATCCAGTAGTATTTATTTGAAGCCCAGCTGAAGTACTAAGCCAAAAAACCAAGAGGGTATGCAGGTAAATAGTATCTCTCCAGTAAAAAATGCTGTTCACATGAACACTGATCTCATCTGCCACAATATTTTTTTTTTAATGGAGAATCATATTTCTTCCTTGGGGGCTGAATAGCTGTATCAGTGTTTCATTTCCTGAGTAGTAGAGGTTTGGGCCAGGTTCCCTCAAATTAATCTGTGTGGTCATATGTCTTGGTCTGTTGGAGAGCTCTGCTGGCACTAGGGGTCTTCATGGGAACGAAATGCATGTTTCTTTCTTGGACAGGAACGAACTGGTCTATCTGAAAACCCCTAGTAATGCTACTTAAAGTATTGAAAGTTCTGTTGAAGTCTTGTAGGATCTTGTAATTTAGCATGTTCAACTGGTGCTTCCTTAAGCATCGCACCAACAACTTCCATTTAGGGCCTTTATTTGTATCCATGTATGTTTGAGGACTTTCATCTAAACTTGAATTTCCCCCTCCATTTTTAAAACTGAGTTTCAAATACTGGAAAAATCAGATATTACTTATTTAAAAACAATTGAAGTGTTGCAAGATGTAATGAGATGGAGTATCAGCCTAGATGTTTCATTTTAGTTTTGCATCGTCCTGGAGTTTTTTGTCCATTCTGTAATATGTTTCTGTACCTTTTAGTTTGTGTTGTAGAATGCTCTCTATTTTTGCTTCCTTGGTGGATATATCTGAATTAGGTATTACATGTCATTTTGTTAATTATATTTGATTTGTGCTTTGAATAGTATGAAAACTAACAAATAGTAAAATATCCTCTTCTGCAAACCAGATAGACTATTTTAAAATATTAATGTATTACATTTTTTAAAGCACCATCTGTATCTTTATATTATACTCTTCATAAGGTAACACATTTGGAAAATGTTTTGTGTTTTCATGAGGTTAATGCCTATATTAAAAAAAAAAAATAAAAGTGCTGATAGTAATTCAGTTGTTGATGCCGTAGGGTGAGAGTCATTCCAGAGGAGAAGCATTTACTTTGGGGCGTTGAGGAGGGCTCAGTGAGCATCAGCAGCCACCTCTGGGCAGGGCCTCGAACAGCAGTTGCTCACGGAGCTGCACGTTCGCAGCAGCGAGGGAACAGCTGCTGCCTTTGTGTGCTTTTGCAGCTCCCTTAACAAATGGCTGATTAGAAATTGAGCAAAAAATGATACTCAGCACAAAACAGGAAGGTGTCTTGTGCTGCTGGAGTGTGCACGTGATGTGGTGAGAGGAAAAGGAGATGCATTAGGAGAAAACATTGTCTCCCTAGAGAGATTTGGCTTTTCAGCATCATGGAAAATCAGTCTTGTTTTGTATCATGGAAAGTCAGGTGTTGCAAACCATCAGCAGCTTTTTTTGGGAGGGGGTGTGGGGAAGAAGAAGATCAAATCAGGATGTGTAATTGTGTGGCTGAGACAATGTTTTGGGGCCGTCTACTGTGAATTGCTATAATTGATACAAGTGTCCTTTAGAAAGGTCTAATTCCCTCTGTCATGTGAAGATACTCTGAGGTGACCACCAGTAGTTCAGCTTGGAGGTTTGTTACAAATTCTGGTATAAACAATGCGCATCAAATTAATTGGTAGAGCGTTAACCATGATTTGATGGTTTTTTTTCCCAAGCGGTGTCCTAGGTACTGATCAGTTCCAGCTAAATTTTAAAGGAAACCATGGTGGCAGATGCCTCCATTTGGTGATGAACAGCAACCCGTTTGAATTTACAGGGAATATGAGAGGGCATGGTTGATGAAATAGCTGCTTTTGAAATACGGCTCCTCCCTGTTAATCTACCTGGGTAACTGATCTACCTTTAGGCAAGAGAAAGAGCAGAAGATACATCCTGGTTGAACAGGGAGGTGTGAAGAAAAGCACCCTTGCTTATAAAAAGCAGGGATTGCTATCCTACGTTATTGGGTCACCTCATGCCATCATCTTTTCCTGTCCATTTCTCCTGGAAATGGCAACAGTGCTTGCCTTTATCATGGAGATGCTGTGATGACTGCATTAAAAAGACAATTTAGGTTTGTTTGGAAATCTTTTGTGACCTTCAGGCCACAGGGCTGTAATTAGTTGTATTTTTTTCTTTGAATTACTGGCCCTTATACTGTCATACATAATCAGTGGGGGCCTGTTTGTGTTTAATCTACAACTGCCTCCTGATGCTGAGTTTACAGCACTTTTTAAATATGAAATAAATTGTTGGCACCTGATGCTAGTTCAGAATTAACATTATTTTAAAAGTCCTGGTGCTGTATCCCTGACCATGACTGCTCAGGATTATTTTGTGGCACAGCAGGTATTGTAGAAAGTAGGGCAAGTGTGGAGAATAGGTTTGCACCCCCTCTCTCTTGCCACCCTCTTGTGCATGTGAGAAGACCTTCCTCAAAAGGCAGACCTCAGTACAAGCACAGTCCAGACTGTTTGCAGTGAGAGAACACCTCAATTCAAACTGCTGTCAGGGAGCAGGTATTAATCATGCCAATATTCAGCAAGCCATGTATGAGAGCTTTCTTGTTCCTTTGAGCTTAATATGGATAAAGCCAGTAAAGAAAGAGAAAATGGAAAAGGTGGCTTTACTGATAAGAAACCTACCATAAACTTTGAATTAGTGACAGTGTGTACCAGATTTGCCTCTGGAGTGTTTCATTAGTATTGTGTACTGCCTCTACTGCGTGTTAGCTTTCTGCTGACATGTCACCTGAGATAACAACATCATCTATTTAAAAGGCTCAGGAAAGAGACAAATTAGTTTCCTACTGTCCTAAGAAAAATGTGAATACTAAACACATACACAGTATTTCCACACTCAGTGGAAATTGTTCTATGTTTGTGAGTTACACATTTTTCTTAGTAAAAAAACCGCCCCCCTCCCCCCAAAATTTTCTTTTTCCTGAGATCATGTGACAGACTGGATCAGGGAGATAAATCTCATTGAGGAGATGAAGCAATGTACAATAACATTATGGGACCAGCTGCTCTCTTTGTATAATTTGCTGCATGGACTGCATTTGCAGAGCCCAACAAGGTCGAAACCAATTAACTGATTAGAAAGTGCCAGAAATAAGATAGAACATTTAAGTGACAGCAGAAGTAAATGCAGTTCTCCAGTCATTTTGCTCAACAATACTGATCTAAGGGTAAACACTGAGGAGTATATTGTGATTATATTTACCCAACACCTCTTATTTTTAAAATTACTTAAAAGATCCTGATGAAGTTGCAATATTAACAAGTAGGAATTCTGCAGATGAAATGGCAGATTTTAATAAATGGAACAGCTGAGCATGCATCTAAGTCTGTACTCAGGAGCTACATAAAAGTAGGCAAGCTCTAAAACTGAATGTTTTAGTAGATTTACAATAACAAGATAAGGTTTTTTAAAAGTAATATCTCATTTAAATGTAAATTTGTGGTTCAATTATCAAAGTGATTTTTTAAATCATTCTACATTTCTAGGGATCCAGGATCAGAGTCATGTATTGTGTTTGCAAGCAGGATGGCTGATGATGAGATGTGAATTACCTGGAAGATGGCATTCAGAGCAAATACTAAAAAAGAAAATAAACAGAAAGTGGATTCTAGAGGGCTCCATGTTTTAAATATATGAGCGGTACTTTTCAGCTCTCAAGTAAGCTCATGAAAACTATAATTTATCAAATTCTGTCTAGGCTGGTGCAGAAAAGCACAAGGGCAGCAAAGAAATTGGGAATGATGGTAGGCTTTGCGCGTAGGGTCTACAGAAGCACAGCAGCACATCCCATGACAGCACTTACATCCGTGGGGGTGGGACAGATCGTATCTTGGGTAGGAGAAATGAAGCCAGCTGAGTGTAAACAGAAGCATTTATAGCTCTCCCATCACAGGCACTGCAGTTACCTCTGCATAGCTGATGCTTATCCTTGAGCCCTGCTAGAGCAGAACATCTTTCATTAAACTCAGTGTACCTATTCTAGACCCACACGAGGCTCTCTCTAGGATGTATGTCTCTGTAAGCCAAGTCCAAATAGTTCTTGCAAGTTCTGTGGTAGAGGAGAGCGAGCAATGTTTTGTTTAGAGCAGGTTGAGTTGAAGGCACTGAGCTATATTCTGCCATCCCTTAACATGTATAAATGCTGTGTAAAACTGCAGTCAGCAGGTATGGGGAAATCACTGTGATAAGTTTCATACTAAAAGAGGTAGTGCAAGTGTGAATACCTGTTCATTGTAGGGCAGTGTTGGAGACTGTATACTTGTGTACACTGTCACAGATAATTGTTTTCTGAATGAAGCTGTTTGTACACAGTTGTTTACTCTTTCTTTTGTATTTGTGTACAAATAGAGAATCTGATGTTGCTGTTCATGTTGCCTTTCCTTATTTAGATTTTGCTAGGGTTGAAACAGGCTCTATCTATCACTACTGCTAATGGTATAATTTTTTCATAATCTGTTTTTTATGAGGTGAGTTTTTATGAATTTCTCTAAAATGAAGTTTAAATAACTTTAAAATAAGCAACTACTGCAATAGGCAACTGAATATAAGGCATGGGCTTTTTCTGGGAAATGCACAATTGCCTTAAAAGAAAGATATTTAGTGACAGTCTATGAATTTGCTAACTAGTTTATGGAGCAACTTTTTCAGTCAGGTGCCTGGAGTTGCGAGCAGTGCATGCTGGTTAATGTCCCCTCAGTATGGCAATACCAAATGTACAGGATGAGAAAATGTACTGCTGTCACAGCCCAGAGGCTGAGCTGGGGACAATTAGCCAGGCTACTATTCAGTCAACACCTGGATTACTAATTTAGCTTTGAAAATTCTTTATCAAGCATCTCCTACAATGGCTTTCCCAGTCAGTTCTTGGATCCTCTTTAGGTATAATAAAAAATCCTGACCCTGTAGTAAAAAAACTGCCAAGGTCTTGCTGACACTTGCTCTTCCTTGCTCCTCAGTCATTTCTGTTCAGAAAAATGAAAAGGTTACTGCTCTTTAAATATCCCTTCACAGAGGTCTATGATAATTGAACCATCTAAATTAACGTATCTAGTTAGGTAAGCCTCTTTCTTTATGAAAAATAAATACTTGGCTTTTGTCAGTTCTTACCTCCTCAGGAAGGAATCTCATGTGTGAGCCTGTTCTGGAAAGTGGCTGTTAATGAAAGAGTGGTACAGATGTGCAGTGGTGTTACAAAGTTCTTTTGTCCTCTCCATTCAGATTTCATCAACTAACAGCATCTCTTATACTACATCTGAATAGTTATGTAAAAAGAACAAAAAAAAATTACTATGCCTGCAAAATTTTTCTGTCTGTAGTCTATTAGGAACGTAGATACATTGAGATGAGGATACGTTATAGATTTGTAATCTCAGGAATGGAATTCTTTATGGCTGGTGCTGGATAGTCTTTTTCTTATGTATTTTGACTTACATAAGGAAGTGTACATATTCAAGTATATGAAAATGTCGCTTAACAGTCCAGTAATAAAATGTACTTGAAGTGGAAAGATTGCAAATATCTCAGGGGCATGAAATAGTGAGTTCCACAAAAAAAGTTAGATAGATTGTTTTAATTAGCACATTTCATCTATGGAAAAACAGTGTATGATACTGTAAACTGAAGACTTATATTCTGTTATAATCTGTTTATTCTTTATCATACATCGCTGCTCCTGAAAAATGTTAGTTGCTGTTAAAGGAATTTTGAAAATATAAGGTTGGTAGGGATCTCCTTGGCTGCCAACTCCAGCTCCTTACTGTTTCAAGTAGCACCTCATAGCGATCCACCTTATGTGCTTGTAAAGCACAGTGCAGGTGTGTGTAACTCTGGGAAGGGGATGGGAGCTGCATTCGTTTCTTCTGTTCCAAGGCTGTTATAGATACTCATTGGCTTAATGTTTAGAATTTTTAAAAAATTTTTTATTTACGGCCTAACTTTATTCGTCGCCACCTTATATTTATTTATTCGTTCTTATGCCAGCTGTGGCTCCTAGACTGAATGATTTTTCCTTCCTTTCACTGTTCAGTTCCCTGGCATATTTTCTCTTGACTTTAATTTCACCAGACCAGATATGCTTAAGCATTTTTAATCTCTTTTTGTCAGATAGATTTTCCATTTCTCTGTGTTGGCACCTCTTTTCTGCTCCTCTTCCAATTTAAGCTTATCATTCTTTAACATGAGTGAACAGGGTTCTATGGCAATTTAGAGAGAGCAATGATTAGATTTTGCCCATATCGGTATTTCCTTCTCTCCTGAAAAATCTTGTTTAATGTAGCTTAGAGTTGTATTGTCCATATAACACTAACAACTCATACTTAAATCCTATGACTTATCCTTTTCCACCTCAGTCATTTTCAACTGATGAAATTCTGGCTTATGGAGGAAATGTTTTTATTAGTCCTTAGGGGGATGGTCTTGCCATTTATATGCTAGATTTTTATTTCATTGGTATTATTCATGTTCTCAAGGTCATCCAGTCCTTTGCATAAGGATATCCCAATGCTCCTTGGTATTGATTATCTCCCCAAAAATGAATTACCAGGATAGTTCACTAATATAGTACTGACACTTTGGCCAAAGTAGTTATGAAAATAAAAAGATTTCTCCCAAGACTGATCATTGAGGAATTCTTAATAGCTTCCCTCTAGCCTGAAACTTTCTAACAGTAACCACTTTCATTTCGCTTTTAGTTACTTACTGACCTAATATTTCTGATATTAATCCTTATTTTATGTCAACTGAGTAATGATTTCCCATGTGGCATGATATGAAAAATGCTTATCTGAACTTCAGATATGTGAGGTCTCTCACATTTCCAGTGTCTAATAATCCCCAGAACCTTGAAGATAGCTACTGAATTGATACAGTGTGATCTGCCTACTCATCTTCCCTTGACCTGCATGTCTTTAAATTAAATGCACTTACTCTGAAAACTTTCTCAGAAAAAATACACCTTTTTGAAAAGCTTTCCAATCATCTGTTGCTCTGATTGCTTTCTCCTCTCTCCTGCTTTGCTGCCCTATGCTATTCTACTGTCTTCTATACCTATAGGACAAGATCATGATCTTGCTACCAGAAGTACCCTCTTCCTGTTCTTTCAGTCTGTGGGCTGGAAACTGTTCTGTCACCCTCAGATCTTGAACCTTCTTGAGCCTTTCTTCTGGTTTTGTAATTTACTGATCATTTAATTTTTTTACTCCTGTTACCCATCTTTATCCGTGCATTCAGTATTTTCAGCCTGATCCTAAATTCTGTACCATCTTCACTGCATTGTGATCCCTTTCTCATTTTTCTCCTTTGTGTTTTATTCATATAGGTGAAAAATATTATTTGTTCTTATGTACAGACTAGCGTATTTATTGCTAATCCCACCCCATGTATATGAACATAGTTGTTAAAGAAGAGCAAATATTTTTGAGTAATTAAAATATCTTCAAATTAAACAGCAGAACACCCTCCAGATCTTAATCCTTAATTCCATACGTAAAACTTGGAAGCAACTTTTTGCTTACAATACACTCCTTATACATAGGTTTAGGCACATGTTCAAAGGAGCAGCATAATTTATTTGCTCAGGTTTTAGTCTAGCCTATCCTGTGCAAATAAAATGAAAGAATAGTTTTCAAAGTTCATGTTGCAGTCTGTGTTAAAAGAACACATTAACTTCTCTTTTATATGTAAAGTCAACCTAGTGTTGAGATTTATATGGTTTTGGAAGAGTGAAAGGGGGAAATTAAAAATATCAGTCCAGTGGTAGTTGGGAGACTTTTCCCCAAAGATAAGTTCAACGTGTGAGATGAATAAGGATGAAATGAAGCACTCTAGAGTGAAAACTTTGAAGTCGGACAGAGAGAGCAGAAATTAGCACAAAAGGAGAAGAGAGGAAAAGAAAAAAAGCAATAAGGAGTGCCATCACTAGGCAGGCACAGACTGTACAGAGTAAGCAAGAGCCAGGCAGGTCATGGGGTTTAGGTATTTTACTGGGGTAGAACTGAGTTTCCTGCTATGAGAAGAAGGGTGACTGAATTTTCCCACCTAAAGCAATGTGAAAGATAAGGGGGGAAAAGGAAAAGGGAAAAGATTTTGAGCCTTGAGGAGAAGTATTCATTGGAGGCAACCATAGCTTCAGTGATACACTGAAATAGAAGACTAATACGAAGTAAATACAAAGTAAGACAGTGTGTAGTAATGCACTGTAATAATTTATTTACCTGAGCACAAAGTGTCAGTGAATGATTCTAGCCATGTTTGGGTTACGTGAAAAAGGTAAAAGGGGAAAAAAATTTCAGAGATTCAAGTTTAATTATTACTTACTTTTTATTTGTTTAGCCAACACAAACATTAGAGTAACTTCTGCTAACTGTTGACCTCCTTTGTCTGTATGATATAATTAATAGTGGGAATCTTTCTTGCCTTTTGGAAGGAACGTACTGTCTTTCAAGCGTATGTATAATTTAGGTATGTCTTAATATGTTGCATTTCTTCCAGATACTGGGCCACTAATCTGATTCATCTTAGTGTTTCACAAGAAACTATTTTAATTTTGGTAATTCAGTACTAAGGAAAAATTCCATCTCCTTTTGTATGGATTTTGATAGTAGATGCTGTAATCATAGTGTAAAAGTCTTCAGTATATTAATTTAGCAATACCGAGCTGCTTGCCTTGAGAGATCATAGGGTTTCTTTAGAGGTTTCTTGCCTTTCTTTTTTTTTCTTTTTTTCCTTTTTTTTTTTTTTTAAATATATTATAATTATTTTCTATTATTTTGGGGAACAATGTTGTGTAATTACATCTGCATGGCCAGGAAAGGAGTCATGAAAGTATCATTCTGCAACAATCATGGGTCATTTGGATTGCTGAGAGCTCTGCATGAGTGCGTGTGTATGTGCGTGTGTGTGTGTGTGTGTGTGCGTGCGTGCATGCGTTTGCCTAAGTTCTGTGGAATAGCACCTACTATAGGAGAGCAGGGTATGTTTTAGAACAGAGGTGGCAGAGTTTTCACAAAGCTTCTCTGGCTTCTTGTTGGGGCTGAAAATCTGGGGTAACTTAGAAGAGTCCTTAACGTGCTCAGGACTGCATATTGTAAGGAATCCATCATGGTGCTTCTTCATTCTCGTGGAAGTACGAGCTCCTTCCTCCAAGAAAAAGTGTTGGAGCTGTGCTAGGCATGGAACTACTAGGCCGTTAACTGAGGTGAGACTCTACAATGTCTTCTTGAGTGGTAGAAAAGAGTTCAGTAAGTTTTAATGAAATGAAACTGATTGTGTAATCTTTTAGTGCCAAACATTCAAAGTGGATGAAAACTTTAAAACAGAAGCTTAACTCTTGTGCTTGTTGGAGAATCTCATGGAGCTCCCAGCAGTTCCTGCTGTGGGGCTGCTCTAACACCTTGTCAAGAAATGTAGATCCATCATGTGCGGTGTTTGGTGTATATAATGACCAAAGATGCCAGTGGCATAGGACTCCAGTTTAAGACAAGAGGCGGCAGATGAATATAACAATGAAAGGGGGTACCAAGTCCCAGAAAATAGATTTTAGAGAATAAATATAAGGTCAGTTTTGACCATAGCCAGAATTATGCAGCTCATTTCTGCAGCCTTTGTGCTGTGTAGGGTTTGGCCAGGCTAGTAGTGCTACTGACTGCTTTAATATGTACTGTTCTTTGCAGACACTATGTTTTGAGGCTCTCAATAGTCAGGAACCACTGTTCAGATTTTTTGAATTTTAGTGGCCTCTGAATCGTTGAGAGTACTTAGAAAATGTAAACTTTGATTTCTCTTTGTTCCTCAGAAGTTTCATTTGTAACAAAAAATAACTTATGAAGGCTGTGTCACAGCATCTGTTACTAGAAAAACTTATTTTTATCAGGAGAATATATTCTCTGTAGGTGATTTGTTGTTCACATAATTTTAAGTGTTTATAAAGGATTCCTTTTATGGGTTAGTTAAGTTATATGGGGGGAAAACCTTTCACTAACAAATAACTTCCCAGAGGAGCAATCACAGCAAGCAAGAAACCCTGTTATGGTAATAGAAAGGTTTATAGCTATATGGGTCTATATGGAAGTCTTATGCAAGTCTGTACTCTCATAAATCACAGAGATATTAGATTATGCTGAAAGGGATGAAGATGCTCAGCTGACTACGTTTGCAGCTACATCAATAGTTAAGTCAGTGCTAAGGAATTATACAGATGTTTCAGTGATTTAAAGGAATAGAATAAAAATGCACGTTTATCTCAACAGCATGCCAGTTTAATGAGTAATATTGAGAATGGTTGTAAAGAAACAGTATGTAACAAAGTAAATTCTCTTCACTCAGCTTTAACACTGTAATTAAAACACAAATGCTATTTATGGAAAAACCTGTTGTTAAAAAACAATTACAGTAACTTGTTTTATTATCTTCTTCATTGAAAGACAGTAAGGAATGTTATTCAATTTTTCCGTTTTCCACTAAAATGCTGTTCAATTTTCATCCATGATTGTTTTGCTCTTTTTCTCCTCCCATCTGTCTATTTCACCTTTAAGTTTTAAAGAGCTATTTTTTTCCAGAAATAATTGGGTCATTTTTAATTGCTGTCAGCAATTTGTTAGTCAGGGTAAAGCTTACTCTAGTTTCAGTCACAGATTTGTGAAAGCTTCCAGTATTAACTGCTGCAAATAGCCTTTGTGGCTGCCCTCCTCTCCAGTACAGCTCCTTGGACATCCATGTCCTCTGCTATTTAAATGAATGTGG
This sequence comes from Origma solitaria, assembly GCA_013397895.1. Taxonomy (NCBI): domain Eukaryota; kingdom Metazoa; phylum Chordata; class Aves; order Passeriformes; family Acanthizidae; genus Origma; species Origma solitaria. The sequence goes on from VZRL01004071.1 coordinate 762,488, forward strand.
AACATCCTGCACTGAGATGTTAAATTCCCATAATACTATGCTTTTCTGAGCATGGTATTCAAAGAATACACAAAACCATGCCAAAATAGTGATTACTAGTATACCAAAATCTGCAATTGTATCTTACATTATAAGTGCTTATTTTCGCAAGTCTAATAATGCATATTAGAATAGACATATCAGAAGGGTTCAGTATTTTCAAATGGATACATCTCAAAGAAAGCTCTACACAAACACAACCTTGTGGTTAGGTAACGTGTCACTGCTGTGCATTTTGTTCATTTGTTTGTTTTTCTACTGCCTCGATAATTATTGTGGAGAGATGATCTCCTTATTTGCTGACATTCTGTAGGATCACACCAGTAATTCACCTGAAATGACTGTCTGTAGTCTTGCAGGGTCTCACTGCTGAGGCTTTTTGAATGCTAATGTAGGTCATAATTAATCAATAGTGATTGTGCAAAACATAAAACATTTATATGATCTTCATAACTGACACCTAAATTCTCTGCAAGAGACAGCCTGAAATAGTAGCAGAGCTTGTCCTCACATCTCTCTGTTGTAGACTTGTCCTGTTTGATGTGCTAGCGTGCTTGCCCTAAATAGTCTCTGAGGTGAGTTGTTTGGATGCGTCATTTCAGCTGAATATAGCTTTGCATACTCCAGTAGCACATAAAACAATAGAATACCAAAAGAAATTCTAAATAGCATACAGCAAAATAGGAAATATTGTTCTTTTCTGCAATTCCTGCAGAAGCAGAATTTTAATGTGCCAGTTGCTATTATTTCTTGAAATACCATTTTGAGGAGTTAATAAAGAAAAAGCTTTATGTGCTTATTGAAAGACTGGTGGTTTGCTTCCTGTGTAAAACACAGTCTTAAGCTTTTTCTAGTGTTAAGAGCAAGCACATTTTTTTTCTCATCTGTTTATGTTTTGTCTTTATACCTTCATTAGGATGAGAGTTTATAGCTCCCGTTCTCTGTTCTAACATTTTATTACTGCTTCTGCATGATAGGAATTACAGTAGATTTTCCAACAAGAAATGGGACATATAAGTGGCAATTTACTGAAAGTAACTGGGTACTGTGTCCTGATTCTCTAATGCCAATGTCAGTATATGTTTAAACTCTTTGGTTTATTGCTGTAATGTTTTTCTTTCTTTTGACTGCATATTTGCACAGTTCCCAGCATGCTAGGACTATGATCTTAATTAAATCTTGGGATTGAACTGAAAAAGGAATGAGTGTTTATTATCTGGGAAAAATGTGGAAGGGAAGGATCTGGGATCTGATAAACACATGTAAAATGAAGTAAGCAATTCCCTCCTCTTCTCCACCCAGAAATCAACCCACCAACAACTAGAGGAACAGTTAAAAAATTAATTTAGGTCCTTAATTCTTCAAATGCACATGGGTGACCAAGTGGTTTGCAAATTTATTAGTGTACTTTTATATCAGCGCTCACACAATACTCTATCTACAGAAAGTGATCTTTTGCAGTTAATTTGTAACTCCTCCTTACGAGTGTGTAAAAAACTGAAAACACAGGAAGGTGATGGAAAACTTTGGTATGCCATAAGCATTATATTGTATTATATTGTATAAAGGTAGTAATCTAAAACTGCATACACACCAGGAGGAGCAACTTTGCAATTACAAAACCTGGAGATGGAGCTGATTCTGTTACCTAAGATGCTTCTGTTTTCAAAAGATAGAGCTAACAAATTTTTCAATAATTTTGCTTTATTACTTTGAATGTTAAATTTTGACATTTGCCTTTTGGAAAAAGAGATTTCTGATTGACTTATTATTAAGGATGTTGTTAAGAACTACTGGAGGCAACCAAAGTTAAGCATAGTAGGTTTTACTGAAATGACTAATTATAAGAGATGCCTGACTGCCATGAAAGTTGCTGGAAATAAGGTCCTTACTCATTTAGATGCTTTTATAAACTTCATTAGGTGCTTTTGTGCATCTTTAGACATGTAAATACCCCATCTGCACAAAGAAGTGCATTCACTGGCAGCATTTACAATGATGGAAGTCAGGTATGCTCTGCCTCCAGTCAGTGGGCTTTGTTCATTATGCCTCTGTCTGAGGATACTCTGGCTGTTATCAGTTTAATTGCCAGCTGACCAGAAAAATATTCAAGTGAGAAATGTTTCAGGAGGACAAATAAATGTATTTTGAAGATGGGGAAACAAGAACTAAAATTACTTCCATATGACACAAAGCTATACGTGTGTGACATATCTGGGTTAGTTTCCTATATAACAATGGGTGATATTAAATACTTGGCAAAAAAATAGAAAATTGGAATCACACAATACACAGCTCTTCTGTTTGGCATCAGTTCCTTAATACAATAAAACTTATCATTTGTGAGCTTTTCTGGTTTTCAGAAAAAGACTGAGAACAGTTTGATCTGTCCTGATACATCAAACAATACAGTGCAGGTGGTTTAAAAACAAAGCAGTTAATCAAACAAAATTTCACTTAAACTACCTGATGATTCATGAACCAGTCTATGCACGCTGTCAGTTATGCCTTTCTGAGCAATTATTTATAGAATATTTAAATAGCCTGGACAACATGTGGGAGTGCTGAGAACAATATTGCATTATAAATTACTTTTTCAGTTTGTTTCAGTTCAATGTGGACTGACAACATGACAGCGAGTCACCCTGTTGTTTTCTTGAATGCAATGCAATATACCATTTATATTGGAAATTATGTTTTGCCTCAAGTGTTGTTTTGTCCATGTTAAAATTTTCCTAAAGTAAACTATGAAATGTTGTGAGAAACAGAATTACTTATTTAATCATCTTTCTACATCTTTTTACATATGTGTCACAAACTTTAGAAGTTGTTGTATCAGTAAGGGTCACTATTGTCACCTTCATGACTCCCATTCAAGCGCAAAACACCAACTTGGAAACACCAACAGACATTATGATAGAGGAGTTCCTTAGTGGAGTGGATGCTAGTTGAATTTTTTAGAGAGATCAAAGAAATGTGTGGAGTAGAAGGAAGCTGAGAGGTGTCAGATACATCAGGAATGATATTGTCAAGGAGTGGACAAGCCAGATACATCAGGAATGATATTGTCAAGGAGTGGACAAGCTTTGACAGGCTGTAAATTAAGGGAAAGCACTTAGAGAAAGTAGAAAGGCAAAAAAAATAGAAAAAAAAATGGGAAAAGGGGGGTAATACATTTATGGCCATGAGACATTTATAAAGTTTATAATATGGAACGAAGACAGTTGAGTAATTTTTCTTGTGCAGCATTTGGAAAGTGGAACAAGTGGATGGAAATGAGGCTAGTGGCAGCGGAGGTGACATCTAGTTTGAGGACTATGACCTGAATAGCTGCATCTAGACTGCATGACTAGTGCTTTTGGGTGTCCTGGTTGCTTGTTCTTCAGTGTGAAAAAAAACCAGGGAAACCAGGGTGGAAATGATAGGAGAAAGCAAATGAGGAGAGGTCTCACTGTGTGCAGTTAGGTACTCTTGTGGCAAACTTGAGACACGATCTGTGGGACGTATCTGTATTGAGTCTGCGTCAGATGGAGCTAACCTCCTTCGTCACAGCTCATATGCTGCTGATTTAGGTTAGTGACTGAAACGGTGGTGATGGCACCACCAGGGTTTTAGCGATTGCAGAGCAACACCTGCACAACAAAAAAGGCCTTTTCTAACTCTGCCCTTAGCAAGTAGGCTGGGGGTGTGCAAGAGCTTGGGAGGGAACATAGCCAGGATGGGTGACCCAAATCGACCAAAGCAGTATCCTGTGCCTTGGAATGTCATGCTCAACTATAAAAACTGCGGGCTAGTCTTTCCTAAACAGTTGTTGCTTGGAGGCTGTTTGAGCACTGGGATGCTGATGGGAGGGAGGGATTGCCTTTGCTTCACTTGTGTATTTTTGCCCTAGTTTTTTCCTTCACTTTTAAAGTTGGCTTTGTCTCAACCCCCATGAGTTTTTTCTTGCTTCTGTGATTCAAATTCCCCCCTCCATGCTTGGAGGTAGTGTGAATGGGTGGCTGGTGGGTACTTAGTTTTTGGCCAGGGTCCACCCACCACAGTATCTGGAACTTCAGTGTCCTCCTGAATCCTACTCTTCAGAGATAGCCAGAAAGCTGCCAACTAGAAATGAAGCAGTAGTGTCAGATTATCTGTAGTTTAAATAAAAACATTGGATTGAAAAATTGAAAATGAAAGGAAAAAAAAATAGAAATATTTTACAGGAACTGATCATGTCAATGGCCATTTGGGGGTTTTGAACATTTTAATGGCATTGTGTTACTACTTTTCTGATATGTGAAATTGTCTATATCACTGAATATTCTCTTGGAGGTTCTGGGAAAGCACTTGTCTTTATGATACGTTACTTTACACCTTTTAAGTCTGATCACCCAATATTGATAAACCTCAGGAAATCTGTAGAAAACTAAGTAGACTTTTCATGTGCCTATAACAGTTTTTTGTGTTTTTTCAATAGTATTTTTTAAGTAATGGCTTAAAGACTGGGCTATTGGTTATGATATTTTGCTCATCTCATGCAAACTATCTCACTGAGTATAAACTTACTTTTGGTACTCAAGTAATGAACCAATACTGAATTTGTATCTGGTTATTTACTTTCTATTTTGAGTCTTGAGAGAAATAATAGTATCTATCATAAGTTCTTGTTTTTCAGAATATCTTGTTAATGTGCAAGCTGAAAGGCTCTAAAACTGCAATTCACCTACACCTTCATAGAGGCACTACAGACTAGTTTCCTCTCCTGTTGTGACAGGCATTTCCTTATAGTTATAAAAATAGTATATCAAAGACAAATGAAAATTATTTAAAATGCTGTCTTTACCACAACCTGGTTAGTCTGGAATGATGGATTGGTTATTAATACATTTATATTCATAAATCTGTATGCATATAATATATGTGAAAGTTAACAATAGAAGATGCAGATTGAAAAAATATGTAGGTCTTGCACTCCTTCCTATGCCAAGGCATAATTAGCTATGCTATGCATTTGTTATAATTAAAAATAAATTTAGTATTAATTTATTATATTATAAAATCTCATGTGTATTGTAATTTATATAATTCCTAATGAAAACCTGGTTTTGCTGTAGTGAGTTGTCTGGGATGTTCCCGTGTTTTCCTGGTTCCAAATAAGTGCAACTCTAAAAACTCGCTATCTAAGCTGTGTTGCCCAACTGGACAGTAGGAACTCCAAGCTTAAAATGTAAAACATTCCCACTCTTAAGTGACACTTCGTTGTATTTTACCCATATTTGACTACTTTATTGTGCACCTATTCATGGTTTGGGTGTCGATTCTGCCAAAGAAGCTTCCTGGAAAGTGGATGATAAAGAAATGATGATGAATTTGTTGTTCGTTCTAAATGCAAACACCAATCTTCAAGGGAGCTAATTAAAATCTTTATCTGATCCCTAGTTGCAAGGGAGCTCTGCCTGGGTTCATGTGATAAGTTCATGCTGTTAGAGATTTCTAATTTGATTGGGTTTTTCTTTTCCTGATTTTATGAGTAAAGCTGTTTGGGGTTTTTTTTTAATGTTCATAAGTCTTTGCCAGAGGAAATGGCAATCTTCCCTTGAAATGTTGCAGTTGGGAAACAATGCTTGGCAAATGGATTTTATTTTTTTCTCCTTTGTGTATGTGAGAAAAGTGGCAACTCAGCTCATCAAAGCTGTTTGTAGAGGAAAATGCTTCTTTCCAACCTAATTGGCTAATAAACTATTGTCTTGAAGAGAGTCAAACCTGGGGTAATGTACAGGATTTTGATAAACTGTGAGCTTCTGTTACCAGATCTTTGTGAAGGTTGTTTTGTCATCTTAAAAAGGACATACTGAGTTTTCTAGTTACAGAGGGGCATACTGTGTATCAGCTTGATGTTCGCAAAGAACGTTTAATCTGACATTGCAAGTTGTCAGCTGGTCACATTAGTTGACTTTAATAATTGCTGGTTGAGGAAGTCCACTGATTTGGAAGACAGAACATCAAAAACTTGCCCTTTCTTTGTCAACTTGTTAGTTGTGTGTGTTTGGGTTATTTTCACTTGTGTCATGAAAAAAAAACAATTGTTTCTTCTGCAGAGAGTTTTATATGAGATATTTTGTTTGATGTCTTTCATAAATTAAAGGTTATGCTCATAGTTTCAGTTGGAAATTGTTCTTTAGTAGCAACTAAATGAATTGATCAGCATGGAACGAGAGATCATGAAATTAGTGTGGTACGAGACGTCAGGAGAGTTTGAGGGTAGGAGTTGGCATAACATAAGGAAATGTAATGTTTTTGCTCTGTAGTGAACTATTGATTCTTACTTTTAATTGCATGCTTCAGCATTCATGTGGAAGAAAGATGTTTACTGCAAAGCAAGATGTCTGTCACAGTCTGCTTTTGCTGTAGTAAAAAAATAAATGTTAACGATTGATGAAACAGAAGCAAAAAGAATGTTGCTAAGTAAATATCTATACATATGTGAAGTGGAAGCAGGAATGTGATATTTACACAGAATTTCAAATGAAAACCAATAAAGTAGGTTGGTAGTAGAAATACTAGTAGAAATTTTGTCTTCTTGTCACTTAAGTGCCAACCAAAGTGTTTATTTTCCTATATCTGTTGTGTGCTGGTGTTGATTAGGAAGTAGAGAAATGGATCCAAACTTCCTTCATTACTTTTGTGTAATTTTAATATATAAACAAGAATTTCAGTCCATATTCTTCTGGGAAAAAATATCCCCAAAAGGAAGGTCAAAAAATATCCTACTGAGATGAGAGACCAGAAAACACAGACAAGCTTGAATACTGATATGTGAGACAGGTACATTTTTTTTGAAAGATGACAACTCAAAGAAGTTTGCCACATGTCACCAAGGTAATTTTTTTTTTTTTAATAAATGTCTAGCTGTGTACTACCATGTGGATACCTAAAACAACACACAGAACAAATTTGCAAGTTGCAGTTACCGGATCAGACAGTTGTAAGTCTGTGTGTTCACATGACTCTGTACTGTAGTCACTTTGTGTTCTGCTCTTGCTTTACCAGATAAATTGAAGCATAGTTCCTTCTAGGTTTTAGACCTAGGTTTGTCATTATGGACATACGCAGTTTAAGCCATACAAATTTGTTCAGTACAAGTGGACTCACTTATAGAACTAAGGATCAGTGGGTGATCTAGATGTGTCATGCAGTGGTTTTGACTAATTCCTGGAAGATGAAGGCATCCATATCCTTGCCTTTGCTTAGGCAGAAGTATAGACAAATTCAGAGCATCTCATTGAAAGGGAAGAATGGTTCCAAGAATTCAGACCGGGGAATCTCATAGCCTTTGATCTATAGTGCTAAGCATCCTATCTCCAACAGCCGTAGCAGATTTCCAGAGAAGAGAAGAAGAGCTCGAGAATACGTAACACATACCTAGAAAATTCCCTCCAACTGTTTTCAGCTCAAGGGATTTCCTGAACCTGGTGTGATATCTCCAGATCTCAATGAATCTCTTTTCTAAATTTCTGTTAGGTTTCCCTATACAGCTTTTCAAAATTTTCTTGTACCCCTAATATGTTTCTGAGAGTTTCACAGATCTTTTGCCTTTTGGGCAAAGAACCACTTTCTTCTATTTGTTTTGCACTTTACTCCTACCAGCTTTCTTTAAAGTTGTTGGTTTTCCTATATGCAATGTTATACCAAACCTAAAATGACAGAAAGGTAGTTTGAGTCCTCTGTCAATAAAAATTATTACAGAAGATCACAGAAACCCAGCTTTGCAATTGACAGAAGGAGAATAGAATTTTTAATGCACTAACAGGATAGAAATCGTCAGTTGACACTTTTCCTCACAGAACTCTATTGCATATCTGGTCTGTATGGTAAAAGGTGCTGAGATCAATTAACCTGTGTTTTCAGTCGTGTGGTAGGTACTCATAGTTAGTACAAGTTACATTAGAAAGCTACAGGGACAATGATATAAGCTGGGTTTTGCTGATAGTTGGAGTAACAGCCAATGCTTAGAAGATGAGAGGGAGACCTGATAAAAGTGATACAGGCTGGAATGATGTCTGTGTGTTCAGTTCTTATTTAAGTCATTTATCATGTAACAAAGTCTTCATAACCTTGCTTGGGTTGGAGCTTAAAATTTGTGCTTTGGTGTAATTAACAATCATTTTCAGTAAAATAAAGAGATCATCCAAATCTCTACATATGTCACCTGATAAATTTAGGTCAAGACTGACTGAAAGATCTTGCTGGTCTAGGCTGTTAAAGACTTCTGGTTGTTTCAGAGTGGAGGTAACTTCAATATGCTTCAGACTGAAAGTAATTACTTTTGTTTAGTACAGGAGATTTAAAATACAGTCAGAAATCCCTGAAAGAAAATAAGGAAATATTACTACTGTCTTCCAGAACTAAAAGAAGTTTGTAGTTTTGTGAGTTTTGGTCCTTTTTTTTTTCTTACTTGTATAATGGTGCTCCATAGAATTACTGAGTCTCTTCCTATGTTTCTAAATATTCTGAACTTGTAAAAAAGAGAGACCACTGCACACAGTGGAGAGATGCATTTTGAAAACTGACTGAAGGAATTTAAAAATGTGTGAGTCTTGTACCTCAAAAGTTTGTGTTGGTAATAAAAGTATTTTTGCACTACTAAACTGTGTTATGAGAACTGAATGTTAGGAGCATATAGTAGTCAAATATGTGGTAGGTGGGCTACAGCTGTAGCATTATCATCAGTAGTGGAATAGACTACTAATTGGCAGGTGCAGAAAAATTAATTAAATAGTTTTCTTCTGAACATTGGTTGAAATTACTTTGTTGACACGATATTCTTATATTGCAGTCCCAGGTAATGTTGGTTTTCTTTCAAAATATCGCATGAAGTTTTCTAGGAAAAAAAAAAAAAAACAAAAAAACAAACCTGGTCAGAAAATACACGTCTGAAGGCATTTTATCCCAGTCATTTGTGGTAGAGATGGCAGCAGGATGACATTGTAAATTTGCTCAGTTTTATACTTTTTCTCTCTGACTCTGCTTGTTCTTTATAACATAACTGCAGACAAGCCCTTAAGTTTTCAGATGTAAATAGCCAGTGTCAGTATGTGTTTCGTGCAGAGGAGAGCTGTACCTTCAGCTGAATACCTCTCAAGGTGAGGCTGTCTACTAACCCTCATTTTAGCTCAAGTTATAGAAATGAACAGTTAATCTTTTCTGTGGACAGATTTGGGTTTTTCCCAGAAAGCAGTGAGAGCAAACTGAATTTATCTTCGTCTCCCAGTGTTTCTGGTAGCATCCTTCATAAGTTGGTCATTGACCTTTCTTGATAAGAAAGCCTTTTCCCATCACCTTTTAATAGCTGCTACCTTCTTTCTCTCTCTTACTGTATTTCTCCCCAAATGTTCATACTACTGAGAAGGTGTCTGAAAACACGCTTTTGATGGAGAACTAGTTCATTAAAAATACACCCCTAGCTTAAGTGTCTTTTAATGCAATTTAAAAAGCAAGACACAGCAAAATAAACAATTGCTCCCCCCCAGCCTCCATTTCGTTTGCATTTTGTATCTCCATAGGCAAAACATAAAGGTTTTCCGTGGGCAGTGTTAGTATTCTAGCAAGCTCTCATTTGTGGTCCATAGACCATCGAAGTGCTGACAGATGCACTGTTATACAGAAATGGAAAAATTATATTTCTATTTCTGCATGTATCCTGCAAAAACCCAAACCATTCAGGTCTCTCCTTGGTACTCTGTTCCAGCTCGCTCAAGCCATCTGCTTGGTTTTCTTGCTGCATTTGGTCTCATTAGTCATGTTCACATGTACTTCAGGCTGCTTAATTTCATTATGCAAAGTATTATGCACTGTTCATCCAATAAGTGAGAGAGGTTCATTCTGCTCCCTAAGGGCCTTGTAAAAAGAAGTTTTAAATCTCTAAGAAAACCTAAAAATTCTTGTTAAAACATGGTTCGTGCTTCACTGTTACCTATATTAAAACATACTAAAACCTACTATTGATTTATCTGTCTTTTCCTGACTCCCAAATGTTAACTCCTGTCCCCTAGAAATATTTGCATCTAATCAGGATTTTTTAACACAGTGAAGATCTCAACACAAAACTACATGTCATGTTTGAAAGTTTCATTTTTGACAGAGTTGGGTTTTCTGCCTAGCAGTGAGATTGCCAGTTCTGACAGAATGTGTTTGTGGCCATGGCTGTGAATATTCACTAGAATTAGCAATAATCATAAGCCCTTTGAAAAGGAAAAGATTTCACGGAGGGAAGAGAGATCTGTTAATAAAACAAAGATGAAAAAACTCCATTTGCAGTCATTGCTGAGTGTGTGCCAGCTTCTCAAAACTCCGGAGGCTGACTGTCATAAACTCATAGCGTCCCTGTTACCCAATAGACCGTTTGTTGCAAGATGAAAAAGATGTAAAAAGAGTTTCCCATGATGGCTTTTGATACTCCCTCTGTGTGTTATCCCAGCTAGAACTCTGCCAGGACTCCAGTGGACAGAGGAGTACCAGAAATTGGTCAGCACTGAGCTGAGGAGGGAATGGCGGAGGCTTGATGGGCAAAGGCAGTGGATTAATTGTCAGCCTGGATAATGGGAAAGGGCATAAAAATTGGACCTGGAATGGGAAACAGGGACTGGCTGGACAAAAAGAATCAGAATTGGCAGTGAGCTATAGAGAAGACAGCTTTAATAAGGAATTGGATATCTGGACAGCAGATGTGGAGCTGCCAACATAACTGCCAGTAGTATCAGCCAGTAATCCTAGCTAGAGAGAGCTGGGAATAGCTGAGAAATGAGCCAGGAAGGCAGGAAAATGGAACTGAATGGGAGTTGTCCTGGATATATAGGAACTTACAATATATGCTACATGCTCTGAAGAAGAAAAAAAAAGAGGGAGGTGGAAAGGAAATGAGGATCCATTGTTTGGTGTATAAAATTGGTGGCTTTTATTGTCTTGAAAATTTTCATCATGAAAACAGTATTTTTTTTTAAAGAATCTTCTTTATAAGGTGTATGAATTCTTGAGCATTCACAGAATAGGAGGGGTAAATCCCATCAAATTCCTTAGAAAAACGACCTAGGCACTGAATAAGCATAGCTCCCCACAAAAAATCTGTGCCTCAGAGATTGTCATAAAGCCTCAGAAACAGACTGAACTAAACTTTGAGTGCTTGATATTGCAGTGATGTTCTTTTATTAATGTTGTGGTTTGCATCTAATGAGTTTAATTTCACTTTGTTGTTTTGATAAATAAATATATTCTATCCAGACAGCCCCAAGCTACAAAATAATTGTTGACTGTGAAAGCCGGAACATTTTTAACCAGCTTTTCCTGATAGTTATTTCATTAAAACCCTCAGTCCTGGAGTAATTTGAAGGATTTCATCTTTCTTTCCTTTTCTGATGGAAAAGGCACATTATGTGGTGGTGTAAATTCCTGTGCCCCCTGAATTTGGTGACTGTAAATGCAATGCAATGCACCTTGCTGATATGGACTTTTTTCCGTAAAAATTAGAAGGCAAACAAGAGGTATATACGTTTATAGTAAATTCCGTAATTTTTACAGTATCAATTTCTTAGTACTTAGCTAGTGAAAAATGAAAGCTTCCAAAATATTTAAAATAATTTTAATGAATTTTTGATTTAATGCAATGTTTTTGTTGTTTTTAAAAAAACCCTTGTTTGTAATTTTACAGTTTTAAATATTATCAAGTCCAACAAAATGAAATATTGATAGTACTTCTCCCTAAGGAAAATAGTCAAAAGTGCCTCATATAATATATGGAACTGAGGACAAGTTTTATGGGGTTTGATTCAGGTACTGGCCAAGAATTCAAGGCATTTAAGACTGAAAAGGTTCTTTAAACCAAACTCATGGTGTGACTTTCAGCATATTGTTTAGTTTTTGTGTACGTTAGCTGTGATCTGTAGAAAAAATATTTTGATATAGCTTTACTCCTGTCCTTTCTTTTCTCAGGAATTTGATTTATAAAAGTTTTAAAGATCTCTAACAGTCTTCTTCAAACAACTTCCAGCACAGTGAGCAGTCTTAACTGGAGTTTCTACTCATAGCTGTGGGGGGAAAAGTCATGTGAATTCCTTTAATTTACCAGAATAGGAGACTCTATAGAAGGAAAATAGAAGAGCAGAGAAGGGAAAAAAAACAAAAAAACACTAGTATAATCTGAATAATTCTAGGAAACTGTGTGAGTCTAAGATTGAATTGAGTGATGCCACTTTTGCCCCTTAATCCAAACTGTTTTGACATTATCTGTTTGTGTATAGAAGCTAAAAGATGTTCAAGTATAAATCCATGTTTTTCCAATATCATATGAATGCACTGAGCATGCTAAGTTAAGGAATCTTGTGGGTTACAGCAGTAGAAAAATATGACATGAGATCGCTACAATGCACTTTATGAAATCTACAGAAATATATCATGGTGTGCACTAAGAAAGCAGTCCAGATCAGTCCGTGATGAAGAAATCTTGTCCATGTATTTTTTTTTTTTTCTGTGTTTCTTAACAATCTGTTTAATTTTCATGATAATCAGCTACAGGCAATCAGCTGAAAGGCAGTAAACAAACCAAGTATATCTGAAGGAGTTTTTAAGTAGTTGTTCACGGGCAAAGATGGAAAATACAGCAGTGTCGGTACTGGCAGGTCTTTACATGGAATGTCTTTCTTTTAAAGGGAGAAAAGGGATTTTTTTTCTGAACCGTGAAGAAACTAGAGCCTTCACTCAAGATTTCCCTGTGAAAACTGCATTGATGCCAATCATATAAGGTATTTGAAACAAATAATATTCTGTTACCTTCTATAACCTATTAAATGCTTTAATCCATGGCAGTTTCCATGAAATAAAATGGAGGAAGTAAAAAATTAAAGAAATAGCTTTTTCTGATGCAAAGTCTGTTAGACTAATGAACATATAATTTTGTGGTAATACGTGATATTTCATTCTGACATTAAATACTAAAAAATCCAGTTGATTTGCATTTGTTGTTCAGATAGTAGTTATATTCTTTGCCTTCTCTCACCATCAATTTGTGTTTTATCAAATCCCAAGCTGTCATGGTTCATTATCCATAGATGATCTTGAGCAGCCTTGCATCACAAAAAAATATGCTGTGGCATCTGCCATTGTGCACCACTAAACTGATCACTTCTGAGTGAGGTTTGTGTTTGATTAGTACATTCAGTAGTGTGTGTCCTTATATTTTTGCCTGTGAGTATCTTATGCAATGTGGCTGCATATAGTAAGGTACTGTGATTTTTCAAGTTGTAGATAGAATGTCTACTGTGCCTTTTTAGCTAACGAGTTCCGTTTGAGTTAATGCTTGTACACCTCAATCTCCACCAGGCAGTCCCATTGCTTCTGTAGTCATTTCATGAAATTCAGTACCGGTGATGTAGACAGCACAGTGAAATTAGGAGCTGTGATTATATTATCAGGCTTGCATTCTAGACCCTTTTCTGATTTTAGGAGCCAAAAATGAAATTTATGCCACAATTGTATTAACAGAGTAATAACATCCAGGTATAAATAGATTTAATAAGGGAGTCTTTATTTCCTGCAAGGTACTTTACATTGGTAAAAGAGAGTCTTCATCTTTGAAAGATGGGAGTTAGACTCGATGATCCTGATGGGTCCTTTCCAGTTCAACATATTCTATTCTTCTATCAAAAATATTTAATCTTCTAATTCCCCTGAATCTGTTTCTGTTCCACCAAAACTTGCAAATGAATTTTGATTGAAGCAGTAGTGTGTTCATCACAGGGATAAAATTAATTTCGATCTCTGTTCACTATCACGCATATCTCAGTTACAGGCAGTTTCTTCTGAGAATATGAGATACTGTCTTATGAATGTGTCTGGGAGTAAGTCACCAGTGTTATAACTCAAACTAATTTAAATGAAAGCAAATGTTTTGGGAATTTCCGTTTGAACAATAGCTTCAAGGACTTGCATGCACATTTGACTGTCTTGTGCCCTGAAGAGTATTGCTACTAAAGAGATTATCCACATAGACCCGTGAGCTACAATAAGGTTTCCAGGAATGTGAAATAGAATAAAGTTGTCTGTAAAGTAAATATGAAGTGGAAAAGCAAATTAAAGCAAAAGTGGAATATGAATAAATCCAGGAGAATTTTAAAAAAAATTTCATACCAGTAACCTGAGGATGTAAAAAAACCTGAGGGTCTCAGGCACAAATCTGAACTAGAAATGCTTCTTAATTTGTCACCTGCATCACGGAATTTGTTTGGTAGGTCCCTTAGTGTGCTGATGTCTATATAATATACTACAAATTGGGTTAAAGGGGATACTGTAATAGGCAGGGTCAGTAGGAAATACCTTCTGAGACTTTTTGAGTATTAGGAAGTGTTTACTGAATCACAGAAAAAAAACGGGAAATGTTTAAATGTTCCAAGGAGTCTTCCTACTTCAAAACACCATTATACCAGCAAAAATATTCCTTTAAGTGTTCTAGATGCAATTTCTCTTTAATACCACTTTCCAATTAGAAATATTTATGGTGTGTTGATTTTGGTGGTATTTTTCACTATGGAGGTATTTTTTGCTTGATAGTAAAAGGGATGAAAGAAGTTCTCCTCTCACAGGTACTACTGCTTTCAGTGTAGTTGCTTTGAACATTCTAAAAAGGCAGAATGGTGCTCAGACCAGCTGAGGGAATCTCCACAGAGCACAGAGGAAGTCTGTAAGTAGTACAGATCCAGAATCAGAAGGCCCCAGACCGACCAGTCTCAATGCTCTGACCCTTTTTAATTCAAGATGCCATGCCAGTTGAAAGCAAAACTCTGACAAGTTCTTTCCCATTTTCTTGCCCTATAAGTATTTAGTTTCTAGCCCATAAGAAAAACAAGGAGCCCTGGAATCCTTGAACTGTTCAAGAAATAAGGACTAAGGTATTGTTGCAATGAACACCAAAATTATAGGGAAACAGAGGTTGATAGACTGTGAACGGACCTTTAAAAATAGAAGTATTTCAAAAATTTCTTACTCCTGTGTTTTTTACCTCCTTTTTTTTCTGAACTACTGCTTCACTTAATTTCTCTCCTGGGACCCAACTTTCCACTGGTAAATTAAAATCCCTAGGCTGTAGATGGATACATCTTTCCTCCTTTAATCATTGCCATCTGAAAGGTAGACCATTAAACAACAGTGAAAATGGAATGTTACATAGGTCTATCGTGTGTGTATCCATTGAAAATAGGGAGAACAAGAAATGCAAAAATTACTTTAATCAATGTGTTGAAATTCAGTAAACTCTGTATAACCTCCTTAGCTGAAAGTAAATTAAACTATTTTATACTGGCAACGTAGGCCGCAATGAGATTTATGCGCTTGGACAATTCAGGGTGAATCAGATATACTGAAAACTTCTTTGGGGAAAATAAAATTTCACAGAGTAGTACAGTCAAGTCCAGATCTTACTCTTCCTGAAAGAAAAATAATAAAATTGCTGGTGCAAAAAAAGGCCTCTTTCTTCCCACAGCGCTGCACTTACTGTGTTACAGTCTAAACCAGCAGCAATTATAGATAAGCTGTTAAACAACATGAGAACAATCAAACAGTTGGCTCACTGAGCCAGAGGTGGTACTTGGAGCCCTTGCTGTTTGTCCCAGTCAATCTCAGCATCAGTAATGGTCAGAAACCAGATGCTCATTCTCCTGCATATGTTTATGTGGAGGAGGGAACATACCTTTTCTTTCCTTTTTGACAGGCAAAAAAGAAACTAAAACTACTTGGGAAAATGATAGATTTACAGGGAAAGTATGCACCTACAGGTGCACACCATGTCTGAGAAGAGAACTGTTTTAATGGGCTGGAGAAAAGCCCCACTAGATTACTATAGGGTGAAGCCAAGAAGCTGGGAAAATTCAAAGCAGTTTTGAATTTATAGGGCAGTGAGAGTTGTGACAGTGCAGTTCTGCAGGGCTCCATCCTGGGCCCAGTTGTCTTCCACGTCTTCATCAACAACTTGGACACAAAGGAATTCTAAATAAGTTTGCTGACAACACTAAATTGGGAGGAGCTGTCAACTCCCTGGAGAGCAGAGAGGCCCTACAGAGAGATCTTGACCAATCACCAACCCAATTAAGTTTAACAAGGGCAAGTGCCAGATTCTTCTCCTGTGATGGGACAACCCTGGATGTACAGACAGACTGGGGAATGAGAGGCTGGAGAGCAGTGCCAGGGCAAAGGGACCTGGGGATTTTGGTCAGTGGCAAGTTGAATATGGGTCAGCAATGCCCTGGGGGGCATCAGGCACAGCATTGCCAGCCGGGTGAGGGCAGGGATTGTCCTGCTCTGCTCTGCACTGGGGCAGCTTCACTTCAAGTGCTCTGTGCAGTTTTGGGTGCCACAATATAACCAAGGCATGAAGCCATTAGAGAGCATCCAGAGGAGGGCAGCAAGGATGGTGAAGGGCCTTGAAGGGAAGCTGTATGAGGAGCAGCTGAGGTCACTTGGTTTGTTCAGCCTGGAAAAGAGGAGACTGAGGGAAGACCTCACTGTGGTTTTCAACATCATTATGAGGGAAAACAGAGGGGCAGGTACAGATCTCTCCTCTCTCATGGCCACTGATAGGACCCAAGGGTTGTGTCAGGGGAGGTTTAGGTTGGATATCAGGAAAAAGCTTTTTACCCACAGGGTGGTTGGGCACCAGAATAGGTTCCCCAGGGAAGTGGTCACAGCACCAAGCCTGACAGAGTTCAGGGAGTGTTTGGACAATGCTTTTTAGGCACATGGTGTGATTCTTGGGGCCAGGAGTTGGACCTTCCAAATCGGGTTGGGTCCCTTCTAACTCAGCATATTCTATGATTCTGTGAGTAAATTATTGCAAGATTTTAGGAGGAAGAAAAAAGCCCCACATGTAGGGCAAAATAAATGGATAAGTGGGTAGGGTATTCTTTCATGGGATGAATTATGTTGAATAACTACTGCAGGAGGTCATGCACATTTGTTAAATGATTGACCTTGTCATTTGTCGCAAAGAGGATACCAGATTAGTAGACCATAAATTTAGATTGGTTCAGAAAGTCCTCTGGTCCTTTCACAGGTTTGGTCAAACAATGTCAAAAAATTTTGTGACAAATTGGCTCAAAAAAACCCAGCGGGATATTTCTGACTGTCTTTACATCTGAATAAATCAGGATGGACATTTTAAGAAACCCCAGTGTGAAGCTAGGGGAACAGCTATGATCCAAGTCTCATAAGCATTGTAATTTTCTGAAATACATTGAAATCATGAGCCTGAGCACTCCAAGGGTGTAGTTTCATGGTAACATTTTTGCTGGAAGTGATAATCTTATGCTCCTTTTTTGTTCCAGCACTAAAAATGAACAGTAGATTTCAGCCAGATAAGCCTTATTGCTGCCTCACAAGAAAATAGTGCAGTGATGTGCTTGTGAAAAGTAGGGCAGGATCTCTTCTCTTTTGGCAGTAGCATAGCCTTAAATCAGTTTAAGCAGCTTTTGAAACCACTCCACAACTTTGAGCCTTCGCAGAAGGTGGCTGGGGCAGCAGGTGGTGGAATCACCATATACTTTCTGTGCAGCTCACCTCACTATTAGCAAGTGTGCTTAGCATTGTAATGAATAATGAACTTTGGTCACTTTTGTATAATTGGACCACCTAAATTGGTAAAACTCAGTTCCCAAATTTGATTCCCAGGTGTGGTGGGCTGACCTCAGCTGGCTGCCAGGCTCCCAGCCAGCCTCTTTGTCACTCCATGTGTCTCAAGATAAAGGCAGGGACATCGCTTGCCTTAATGGACAAAACAGACCCGACTTGAGGAAGATCAGTTTAATTTATTGCTGATTAAAATAGATTTGTATAGTGAGAAACAAGGACAAAACCTAAACCACCTTCTCGCTTTGTTCCTCGGCTCAACTTCACTCCTTCATTCCCATCTCTTCTGCTCGCCTGCACACTGAGCAGCGCAGGGAGGTGGGCAGTGAGGTTTGTGGCCAGTTTATTACTGGTCTCTGTCGCCCCTTACTCCTCACCCTTTTCCCCTTGTCCTGTATGAGGACCTCCAGAGGCTGCAGGGGAACCTGCCTGATCATGGTCCCCTCCCTGGGCTGCAGGGGCATCTCTGGAGTCAGGCAAACCTGCTGTGTCCCTTCTAGTGCCTGCCTCTGCTTTTGGGGCTTCCTCTTCTCTGCACCCTTGGTTAGGACAGGGTCCTGAGAAAAAATACACCCTCTGCTGTCCTCTTGCTATTTCTTTGGTAAACTGGGTGAATACAGGTTCCCACTTTATTATCTGTAACTTCTGTCTGTTGGTGTCAGAAGGGTGATGGCCCAACCAGAGCAATACTTTGTCCTTTGCAGTATGACAAACTGGTTGGAACCATCAGCACAAACTACTTCTTTGTTTTGTTCTCACATTAAAAGAAGATGCGATATGAAACCTTGTGTATTTTAAAAATACAAATTCTTATCTGTGTCTGACAGATCTCATCACTGTGAGAGGTCCAAAATTTGTGATTCTCTGTAAAATTTAATTATCTGGCACTTTCCAACAACAGCTTGTCTACTATTGACATGTAGAATTTCATTTTGTTCAAACATCTTTTGTGTGTGTCCTCTTGATATTGATAACAGTGACTTGTGGTAATGCTTATCTCTTTTTGATTCTGAAAATGTAATAAAGAAGAAAAATACAAAGTAATAGCTACACACATTAGTTAGGCAGACATCCATCAAATCTTTGCATTAGACTTAGCTTTTCAGATACTCAAGAAACAGAGACCATAAAAGCAGCTGTAGCATGGCAAACATGCCCACAAAACCTAATGATTGCTCAAACACGGAATGAACCAATACAAACCTTTCTTGTTCATTGGTGAGTTTCTTTGTTCCCATTTCCAGTTAGTTTTCTGAACAAATTGTTACTTGCTAATTAGCATTAGTAATGGCAATAATTGACCATAATTCATTTCTTCGTATCTACCACAATTGGTCTCTTCAATATATGTGAATCTTGGGTCCATTCCCCAAATTCTGAGGAATGGGAGTGGGGTAGGAAGTCACTGAAAAGCGGGAAAATAGTCTTAATAATGTGTTGTATACAGATAAGAGTAGTCATTTAGGAAAAAGCATAGAATTGCAAACACACAGAACTTCATCTTATCAATGAACGAAATCCATCATAAAAGAACTAGGAATATGAACAGATGCCACTAACTGTAGGCATAGCTTTTGCTTTGTAGTTTCCAGTTTAAATGACTTAAAATAGTGAATATTTATACGTAAACGTATTTATATACATGACTTTGATCTGTCCTTGTGGATAATGAAATGGATAGACATACATATTGGTAGTATTTGGGATACATTGTAAAAAACCAGGAAAATGTGATGGTATGTTTCAGTATATGCAGAGGCCTATTTGTACAATGTTTGTCTGCAATATACTATTTTTTTGACTTGTATTTCTGGATTGTACATGGCTGTGTGTACCCAATGATTCTATAACAAGGCTTTGACTGTGTAACCCTTGGTCTGAGCAGCCAGATTCAGTGCTGACTGAAGATTGAATGCAGAAGCCTGTATGTTTCATTGGCAGGGTATCTGATTTGATTAGAAGTACGGTGTCAGTCTGCTTTATATTGTGGGAAAATTAAAAGTATTTTTAGCTTTCTGACAGGCTGTAAATAAGCTTTGATAGCAGTAAACAAGTTTCAGCTATGCTGTTGTGACACAGAAGAGTGTGCATGGTGGAGCCTGCTGCTCAGGAGAAGCACAGATAGAAGCCATGATTTCCTGAGCTCATTATATAATTCTTTAAAAGCTTGTATTAAAGAAAAGGCAAGGTGGGAACAGCTGTGTGAAAACCATACCCCTGATGATCAAAGCACTGGTGGGGAAGATATATACCAACTGATGCGGAATTTTATATTTTCCCTAGGCAGAGGAAGCTCATATTGAGTAGCTAAATCTGTCATATTTCAGTTCCCAGATCAGATCCTGCTAGCGTTGGTGACTTCCAAGTCAGCTGTTACAGGGTTGTCAACATGGAACCTTCTGAGCAAAGCACACGAGGCTGTGCCGATAGAACTAAAATAAAAAGCTCTAAAACAAACAGCTATCACTCTGCACATAGCCTGTACAGGTCCAAGAGGGACCACGTCGTGTGCACTGCCTGGTGCTTCTTTCATGTACGCACGCATGAGGATGGATAGGTGGATCAATTATGCAGAGTGTCAGCACAGCCAGCAGGTGGGACAATCCAGGACAGCTGGTTTATTGGCTTTTGTAAGTAAGATTTAAAGTCTACTGGAATAGTACTAAAGAAGTTACAGGGAGAGCAGGTGGAGACAGGGGGGAGAGCTTCCATCCTGTCATGCTGTTACCTCTCTATGTTAGGAACACAGAGCCATTTGGCTGCAGTGAAATGGGATCCCTTTCCATTTTGTAGCTCTGACTGCCATTTAAAAAAAATATTACTATTGTGGAGAAATGACCCACATAAAGTTCTACTTTTGCAGCTCTACTTTTCAGGGACAGAGGAAGAAATGGATGACAACACTTGGACATCCTTAGAATATATGATTAATTTTGGCGGGGAAGATGCAAGCTAGCTTTAGTGAATTTTGTGAAAGGCAGCTGTTACTATTTTTATTTGACATCAGAAGTCTAACCTGCATCAGTTAGAATTTCCTTGTACTGCAGCAAATAACAACAGTTAAATAAGATTGACAAATTGTTTCAGCACTAACTAGTTATATGTGAAGGGTGTTGGCTGCAAAATTTCATTCCGCTGCTGCAGAACTGTATGTAATGCACATACAAGGGTAGGCTGGACATACTTGCAAGCTCAAACTAGTTTTGTGAATAAATGGTTTGCAACACAGTAATGTACATATTTTTAAAAAAAATCTTCTCAGTCTCTCTACTACTGTGTGTTCTGCTGCTTCTTTTTTCACTAGCAGCCACATAGTTATTTCTAGATTAATACATTCCCTGTATGTGCTGCTGAAAGATGGATAGATTTGGACCATATTATAGCAAACAGTGTTTTAAAATGCCCATTTTACTGTTGTTCGTAAATGGTATGAAAACAACCAGCCTTGCAAGTCTCTGCCCTGTGTCTTATGTGGAGGATGTTAGATAATAAAGGTGAGAAACATACGTTCCTGTTGTAGGTCTGTAGTGGAGCCTCATCCTTATGGCTGCTCAGGTCTGTTTGTTCTTGAGCAGCATGTGGGTAATGCCAACCTGTCAGTTATTTGGTCAGTTTGGTGTCTGTGAGTCAGCTGCTTCCAGTACATTGTTTGTAAATAGGGAGGACATGAAAACATAATTTTGAGTTGAGTAATTTTTACATTAACTTTCCTATCGTGCTCTATTGCATGTTTGTATAAGACTTCACTTACTATTGTGTATTAGCAATGTGCAATTTGACTCTATTTGAAAACCTTCTTCTCATGCTGTTTTGTCAGCAATGACATAGGATATGCTATTAATCCACCTTTTGTGAAAAACTATTTTTTTTAGATCGAAAGTTAGCAGTGGCATGGCGGCAGTGGTACTGTGAATAAACTGGTTTAAGAAAATGAAAACCAATTCAAACGCTTTGTCCAGGGAAAATTTGAAGAGGTAAAATGTTGAAGCCTAGAGGAGTGTAAGTGTTAAGGCCACATTCTGCCACTTAGGGGGTCACCTCCTTCCAGTCAGGTTGTGGTAGCAGAGCTCAGCAGCCCTCCTGGCCTTTTAAACCACTTCTGGAAAGGTACAGGTGTCTGGTGGAGGATCTTCTATGTAACCTGTGTCTGAGGATATTCTTTTGAATTTGTAAATTACCTGATAGTGTATTTTTTGGATTTCAGACTCTTATAGGGAGGGAGGATGGTTTACTTGTATGTGAACAATTTCCAATGAAATACAAGAGTTCCTTTCTTTTTTCAAGTACAGGTTAACAGTGGCTGATTGTGTTTCGCATAAACATCACAGTCAACCCTTCTGATCTGTCCTGAGGTTTACAGAGAAGCATATGTGTCTACAAATTTGTACCATGAAAGCATTCAAAAGAAGTTTGCTTAATCAAATTCAGGTTGTATACAGATGTTGTGAAAGGGTGACTCCTTGAAATAAACATTGTATCCCACCTGAGAATGGTTGAGATAACTTTTGCATGTTTAGTTATGTTGATTTTAGTGGCACAACTTGTGAGTTAATACGCTAGCCAAACACACTAGTCACTGTCATCAACTAATGGACTCAGTGCTTGGCTAGGACTGGAGATAAATCTGAATCTAGTTAAAATTACAACATGATGTTCATTAGCTTCAGCAAGGGTAATTTCTGAGATAAAGTGTTCCTATAACCCACCATGTTAAATAAGCAGTTGGACTAAGCAGATGGTGGGCAGAGATCAACGACTTTCCATTAAACAATAGGTAATTTCTCAGTAGGAGATCACTCACATTCCCAAGAAGGGTTATGTCCCAAATTTCTTATACTGGCTTACAGTTGAAAGCAATCTCCTGGTCAAGTGTTTGTGCTCCAGAAAAATGAAGAGGCGCAAAACCTTACAGACATTTTGAAGAGTGATCTTGCATACTCTGGAATACCTCAATGCTTCACTGCGCTTGGTGCTGCTTACGGATGGGTCTCAGGTTTACACAGAAGTTTGCTACTAACTTATTTGTATGATGAATGTTCCTCAGTATTACAGCAAAACTCTACTGTTGTAAAATAGCACCCTTACATACAGTATTAAGTCTATAGAAGATTGACGACTTCGTATGTTTACGTCTGCTTACATAGGATTTTGTGGGATTAAGGTGTAATGACTGAGGATGCAGATATGGGAGACATTACATGGCCTTTTTGATTGACTGTTGTATAAAATCTTTTCTATAACATGAGAAAAAAAATCCATTTTCTTTGCTTTTCATTTAGCCATATCATGACCTATTTTCGGATTTAAAGCAGAAACATCAATGTTGACAGTTGTTTTCCCAACCTTTTCAGTTTAGCTGTTTTGAAGTTATTTTTTTTTTTTGTTATGTGTCTTAAGCATGATTTGGAAGTTCCTGGTTGTACTTCTGCTAATCTGTAATGAAATAGTGGATTGCAGTGAGATGCCTTGAGGAGAGATGGGTTTCTGTCTTGAACCTCCTGATAGATGGTATCTTCCCTGAGTACGTTGTATCCAAACCTGTTCATTTGACTTTGCCTGTTTTTGATTTACCACAATCCATTGGTGTTAAAAACTGTTTGGCAGTTCAGGAGTTGGTTGATTGGCACATCAGTTGTCCTTGCCTTGAGGGTAGGAAAAACTGTCTGAAGAGCAGGGTGGAGGGCTGGAGGTGATTATACTTTTGCCCTTCAGTTTTTCTATCTAGCCATTACAGGAGCATGAAACCGGATAAGACTTCCTGAATTTTTAAACACAAATGGTTGTTTATGTCTGTGAGCATTCCTGTCTTGATTTTATAGTATCTTGTCCTACCCAACACAGTAATTTGAAGAAAAACAGCCAAAAGAGTTTGACATAATGAGATATGAATGAGGGGTAAGATTATTATAATAGATAAATAATAGATCATTATTCTTACTTGAGGCTTTTTATATTTCTATATATTAGCGATATAGATGGGTCTAGACAGTGCCTCTGCATGTTGGCACGACTTTCTGACAACCAATTTCTAGTCTGTTTTTGCTTGTAGATACCAATGAAAAATACATAATTGTGAATAGCTGTGAGAGTGTTTTTTAATATTAAAAAGGAAAAAAAAATAGCCTTAAGATGACAATACAATTTTTTTCTCTCATTAAGTGAAACTTACTGTATCAAAATTTTTCTTATTTTATGTTTTGGTTTTTTCTTGTTTTTTTTTTTTTTTTAAGCGAAGTATGGTTGGCCTGGGGTTTTGTGGGTTTTTTGCTGGGTTTTTTTTGTTTGTTTGGGGTTGGGGTTTTTTTGTGGTTTTTGTTTGGTTGGTTGGTTTTTGTTGTTTTTGTTTTGGGGTTTTTGTTGTTGTTTTTTGGGGTTTTTTGTTTGGTTTGGTTTTTTTGTTTTGGGGTTTTTTTCTGAGGGGGTGACTTTTATTCCGCTTTTTCAAAAATAATGTTTATTTTGCTTGAATTAAGATAAATGATAGAGTTAATCAACAGGTTTGCAATAGAAAATTTCTAGGTTTTGTATTTTTTATTACAGAAAGTCTCCTTGAATGATCTACATAATAAAATTATTTACATTTTTAGGATGCAGGACATAACAGAAAATTTCCAAATATTATTTTCTAAATCTACTATATGTAGTATCTGTTATGCTACAAAAATGATTAACTAAAACCACCTAAAAATGGTTTCAGTCTAGATGCAAATTTGGAAAAAGTTGTATGCAAAAGTCTGTTTTGTAAGGGAATAAAACATGTCATAGCAGTGTGCCAGTAGGTTAGTTGGAGTAGTAAATTAAAAGTCATCTTGCCATATGCTTTCTACTCATTCTTCATAATTTACTTTTATGAGTGACTTTGTGTTGTAGATGTGGTTTTGGTGACAGAATAGCAATATATTTATAGCTCCAAAATGAAAAATTCAGGATGTTGCATCAAACCCTCAAGAACTAATTTCTGTCAATGCCTATTTTTTAAACTGTGCTTTAAAAATAAATGTTTTTCTCAGTAATGTCTTTGTTGCTGATCAGGAAACTATGTGGGTCTTGAGCATCAGTTTCAAAGTTCAGGTGATTATACTGTAAGCAGTCTGATTCAGTATTTATTCAGTTGCCCCGAACTCTTGCCTCAGGCTGATTCAATTTATATTTCACGTCAGTATTAGCAGTGCATGTAGCAGTGCCTTGCTAACTTATTAATTTGCTTATTGGTTGGTTACATTTTATTTGCTCCTAAATTCTAATAGAAGACTCAGAAGCATGTCTTGTTCTTTGCCCATCCTTCAGAACCTGAGGAAAGGAGTAAGTGTTTAAAATTCATTCTATATCATTAATTTGTTAATTGAAATCATGTTTGTATTTGTGTGTATATATATAGAATACTTTCCTGTGTTTGTGTATGCATGTATGTGTGCATATATCTGCATAGGCATGTGAGAATCTTCAGCAGTCTGTTGAATATATCGGCATAAATGTGGTTTACAGGATTGCAGAGAACATTCTGAGATTATATTTGAACTTTTCTTTATTGCAACCATTGCTCTAACGTATCTCGTGCCATACTGATAGAGTCAATAATACAGAAAACAGGTAGTTCTTAATTTTTCTGGTAGATTTAAAAACAAACTCAGCAATGGAAGTATCCACTTTAAATAAGTGTGAAATAAAAATATCTCATTTTATAGGATCTCACTTTTCTCTTGGATAGGTGTCACAACATTAAATAAAGAGTAGTAGACTATAGCTAATATTCAATGGACATTGAATTTTAGACTGTGTAAACATTATAATTACCTTTTAAAATTTGAAGAGGCACCTGCATCCAGCTATAAGCAGCCCCTCAATTTGCATTTGATAAATAAGTGAAACATGAATCCAGTAATGCATAGCTACTTAAAATGTCTATAAAGTAAAAAAAAAAATCATCTACTTTTTTAACATATTTTTGTTTATGGTGGAATAAGAATTGTTCACATGTTTATGAACAGAAAGCTTACTAATACTTTCAATGAGTGGGGAGCAAGAAAGAACCAGTATTATGTCGTATCTACTAAAAAATACCTTTACAGGTAGAGGTAATTTTTATATCCTTTTGGTAGAAGACTGCAACATAGTATGCAATAAGAATAGCAGAAAAAATATATAAAGCTTTGTGCATGCAGAAGTGTTAGAAAGTGTTGGCTCGTGCACAGATAACAGAACTCTAGTGATATTGACTGTCACAGCTGCACATCACTCACTTTTAGAAGCATTTTTTCTTCATAGCAGATTATATTTCTTGCTAGCAGTGTTTTGCACAGGAATGCATTTCTATTCTGATTTAGGTTTTTTCTTCTCATTTATATTAATAATCTTACTTGATGATCTGAACTTAAAAGCGAGTTTGTTTTTCTTAATTCTCCCTCTTGTCTGTTCTTCTTTAATTGGTGGTAGTTAATTTTTAATTTGAGGTACCAATACCTCTGTCTTTGTAAGAAGGTTGCTTATGTTGGAGAATCATCAACTTACAAAGGGAATGTCATGTTTAGATTGCCTGTAGGCTGGGCTCCAATTGCACCTGCCTTCCAGGCACTTAGATTCACAGGGGATACAATTTAAACCACTCTCTGGTTTAGGGGTTTGCAGGCAAACAGCTTAGAAGTCTGGGAAATGCTTTTGTTACAAAATTACTGGATTAGTTTCATTGCAATATGATGTTGAGGTGGAAAGATTAACATAGTTAATGTGAATTAGTGTCTCTGATTCCATGAAATGTGGTTCTTTTTAAAAAATTGTACTAATATGGTTATGTTGGGACTAATAAAGATCACAGTCTTTGGGAGCAGCTTGAAAGAAGTTACAAATGGAGCAAAGAAAGAAATCATGATTTTGATAAGACTGTTGAATGTATAATGAAGAAAAATGATCTGAGGAGTAAATCAGGACAGGTGAGCAAGAGTTGAGGAGAAGGCAAGAAGATTATGATTACCAAGAAAGAAGGAAGTTAGGACTGGATAGTATTTCTCACTTTGAAGAGATAAAGTTCTCTTTGTTTGATTTTTGTGAAGAAGGAAGAATTTAAGTGAAGGGCAAGAGTTAATACATATCCTGAGCTACTGCAGAAATTTTTCTGTTAATAAGGCTAAGCACTGAGGAATAGATATGGGTAAGGATTTAGAGAAGTCAAAGTTTTTCTGGCCTAGCCATACTAAGTTTGAGCTGCTGTCAGGCCACTTAGAGTAATGGCATTGGAAAGGAAGTCAGACATGCATAAAGGGAACTGCCTGGTAGTGTAAAAGAGATGAGTCATTGACTCACAAATTACAGCTGAATCCACATAATATTCACCAGAGATAATATTAAAAGGTAGGAGAGTCTAGTACAACAGAGAAAAGAAACTATAGGACAAAAACTGGACGAGTGAAAACTAAACTACATGCCCACAGAGTCTGAAATAAATGTTAAAAAAAGGAGTAACGTGAAAGGTTGTGGAGGTGTTAGGATGGCAGTATTGCCTAAAGGACGGGCTACCTGAAACAGAGGCCAAGACGAATTAGTAGTATAAAAGCAGACAATTTATTCAAGGTCTGCAAAGGCCTTGAAGGTACATCCAGGCAAGCAAAGTCCCCCGTTGGAGACGACACCCAAACTGATGCTGGGTGATGAGCCCTTCACCTTTTATAAGTTCTGTCCCATTAGCATATTGGTCTTTAATTCTCCAGTCACACCCTTAGGTGATGATGTTAACCACCCGAGGCCTACTCCCCCCCTCTCACTTTTGTTTACATATTTTTGGGCCCTGAGGCAACAAATATGTCCTTGAATCTGCATTCAGAGAGCCTTGTTTGGCCAAAGGTGCTGGGAACAGAGGATTTTAGCACTTGTTAAGAAACACAGAACTTCACCAAGTTACAGATACATGAAGAGTAAAAACTAGAAATAATTGAAGGCATCAGCAGGATTTAAGACTTGGACAAGAATTCATCAGTGTAGTAGAAAACAGTGGTAAGGAAGGACTGGGACATGCATTTTATAAGGAGTCTGTAAAATTCTGTTTAAAAATGCTTCTGAAAGGTAAGGGATGAGGATAGCACTAAGATGAACAGTAAAATGGCAAACAGAGTTGAAGATCCTTTAGTTTAGAATGTATATAGACCAGTGTACTCAGAATGGCAAAATCACAGGATATTGACGAACTGAATGGAATAGGAGGAATGGATGGAGTCAGACAGTGTAAGTATGGTAGTGTGATTGTCAAGAAGTAGTAGGGCAAGAGGAAGATGCCTTAGTAACTAAATACAAAAAGAAATTAAAGAAAAGGCAAAGGAGAGAGGAAGTAAGCCTATTGATTTTCTTTCAATTAAAAGCCTGAGATACTGAACATATTACAAGTAGACATTGTGTGGTAATGTAGAAGTCAAGAAACTGTGGATTCACCAACTCCATTGAGGTGCCTTTGGACAGATGCAGCCACTTAACAGCTGTCAAATAGTGACACTGAGTATTTAAGCTGCTGTGAATTCCTTAACAGACTTTTCACTGCCTTCATGTGTTCCGTTGCTTCTTATGCAACACAGAAAAGTATCACCTTTTTTTCCTCTGGTATATTACTTCCTTGTCCATCTTTCTATTTTAATTCTGCTGCATTTATAATCTGTACAGTATTATTCCAAGTTCACTGGTACCTCCTATGATCATTTTATTCTCCTGTCAAATACTGGACAGATTCAGAAGTCTTGAAGCCTTTCATTATAAAGTAACCTTTTAATCTCCAGATAAGCTTTCCAGGTTTCCCTGCTAAAGAATTTAAATATCCATGACTTCGGTGTCCTGAACTGCTAGTGACATTTTAAGACTGGTATCTAAGATGTGTCTGTAGCTTGCATTTTGGAGTTGTTTAGTCTTTTTTTTGGAAATGCAAAGTCAACCATTTTATTTCTAATTTTGGTAACTAGATTTCTATTTTCTTTGCTCCAACTGCAGTGTTTTCTGACTAAATCAAGTACCGAAACCAACTGCTAGTTAAAGTCGTCCATTTCTACAAATGGGTACAACATTCTGACATCTGACTGGACATAAACTAGCAAAATTTAACTAAAACCACCTAACTAGGTTGTGTTTACAGCATGAGATTAAATATCAGTTATTTGATATTTGTTACATGAAATTTTTAACACCTGAATTCATTGTAACTGCTAAATGAATATGCCTTTTGGAAAAGTTTGTCTTCAGAGAAAGAAATGTTTTGAGTATAAAAAAAATTGGTCTGTATGTCAAATGTTGAACAGTTTGGTATGTCAAAAGACATTTTCATGCAATAGGCATATTTAATTTGTGAAAAGGTATTGGCCCATAGCTTACATAAATTTTGGCTGTGAGTTCATCAGATTTCTCGTTAATAAATGCTGCTATACCTTTCTCTTTTGCCATTGTTTCAACTTGCAGAATAAGTAAATTTGATCTTTTCTTCAGTCTTGTCTATTAGAAGTTGGCCTTTGTCACATTTTTACCTATTGGAAAGATAAATGACTAAGTCATTTTTATCTGCTTTGCATTAAGGAAAGCTGAAGCTCAGAGACTAAGCCTTTAAAATCATATATACAGGTATTGCAAAGATTAAAACATGGAGAAGTTACATATAGCCTCTGACACAAGGATTTTTTTTAATGGAACTATTATTTCTCTTGATTTCTAAATAATCCCCTTGCTTATGCACCCTTAAACCATATTAACCTTTTCAAATAGCTGTTGCATGTGAATCTGTACAGATCACCACTACTGCTGTTCGCTGTGTCACCTGAAATGTGATGCACAGGTCTGTGTTGGCTTATTTTCACATAATGTAAATACTTCTATCTTAAATTTCATGCTACTTTCATCTCAACATTTTCCTATTCTGCTTAGTCTTTCTCATTCTGGCAGTATTTTCTTTAAATTGTTTTGGTTTATAAACTGTATTCACAAATTTTATTTAATCCCTTTTAGCCGATTTTTAATGTATTAATATGAATGATAAATAAAAATGTTCCATTAGAGTGTTCTAAACCCAAGGCTGAGCCAAGGAAGGGGTTTTTTCTGCTAATAATAATGTAATTCATGGGAAAGTAATTTAACCAGGAGGAATGGCAGCATTTTTAATATCTTATTTTTCCATTTTTTAATACTTAGGATATTTCATTTAAAACAAAATCAGGAAATGTGAACTTCTTTCTTCAACATTGAGGCTACTCTTCAAGTGTTGTTACTGCACAGTTTTGACTGACAGCAGTGTCACATGTAGTGTATATCATCAAACACCTCTGTACAAGCTCTGTGCTAATACCTGTGCTGGTAACCTGTACATTACTGATACTAAGTTAGACTTTTACCTGGGATTGACAGTGCTGTATTAGGCTTTGGGTTTGGGTTTTAGATTTGTTTGTCTTCTTGTGTTTTTCCACAAAGCATCCATCTGACCTTTAAGCAGCATTGTCCATATTTACACTGATGTGATCTTCAGCTATTTCTTGTGCTGTCTATAATCACAATGCAATGCAAAATGTCAATTTCATTTACTGTAATTCGTGATGTGTTAGGCTCACTTTTACAGTAAAGTACGCTTTTCAAAATTAGAATCAATTCAAATGTCAGCCAACAACAGCAGTGACAGAAACATGGGCCTGTGACTACTCATACATTAATAGTAAAAAAATACATTTCTAAAATGAGTATTTGAGAAGATGCCAAACTTATTGGCTCAAAGCTTGCTTTTATTTTTATACTAATACGGCTGAGGAAAAATAAAACCACTGAATGACTTGACTTTCTTAGAAATATAAAATGTAAAAAAGGTCCTATGCAGTCTTTCCCTTCCTGTTTCCAGAAAATTTCCTTCCCCTTTGTAGCACGTCTCTACCTTTTTACTTTTGTCTGCTCTTCTTTTCTCTCTTCTACAATTTAGTGCCATGTTTCCATTAACTACTAAATCCCTGAGCTGAGTTGTTTCTTCCTGCTCCCCAAATAGCTTTCATTTGTGCTCTTGCATTTTGACTTTTAGTACTTTTTTTTATAAGCTAATTTAAGACCCTAGAGAAGAACCTTTTCTTTTGTCTTTTGAAATGCCCCTCAAGTTTGGTTGAAATACAGTCTATTAAAACTGCCCTTTTGCTACTTGCTTCTAGTGAAAGAAATGGAAGTTCACCCAACCCACTCAGTACTCCCAGCCAAGGTTTGCCTGCACTGTGGTTGCAGTCAAGTGCCCTAATGCATACAGGCAGTTCCAAGGCTCCAGTGCCCATCAGTTCTACGTAGAATCCGATTTAGTGTCAAAGACACAATTTTTGCCAGTGTTCTGTTGTTTAAGTACTGCTGTTTGACTCTAGACCCAAAAAATACCTCACACAGGCAGAATGCTATGGTTGAGGTGAAAGTCCAAGTATTTTAAATTAATTCATTGTAGTTTTCATTGAACTTCATTCAGTTTCATTCAGGTATTTTGATACTAATCACATTTTTGGAATTTGTTAGAATAATAACTTCAAGTTTACCCTAAAAATAAGATTTGATGTAGAACTTGTAGACATCTTGAAAGCAAAATTTTGCATTTTTTGTTTGTTTAGAGTTTCACAGCATATATTCAAACTTTTTATAAAACAATTATGGGTATCCATATTAAAAGTAGGGTCTTTTATAGATCAAACTAAATTGAATTTCCATTCCCTCCATTTCAATTTTTTTTTTTCTTTCAGTTTTGACAGAAATTTTCATGGTGCTAGATTCCTTTCTAAGAGCTTTTGTGGTAGACTTTTGTGATGTGAAACATCCAACAGAAGAGCAGTGTATTCTCTGTGGTTTCTTTCTGCTTAGTGTCCACTGCATGATGTTTGTAAAACTGTACTTTTCTTTTCCTCTCCTATCATCTAGTGGATCTTCCAGCTGGACACGTAATTCTGCCCAAATCCATCACACCTACAATACCAGCCTTCACCTCTCAGCTGTATAACTACAGCTTACAGTAACAGTTCAGATGTATAGGAAAAAAATCCACTGTAACTTTTGAACAGCTCAAACTTCAAACTCTGCTTGTGATGCATATTTATTGGCCTGCTTTTTAAAAATTGAGAATGACTTTTTATGAACTACTTTTATCATGCAAACTTATTTTCCAAAACATTCATGTTCTTGATCTTGGGTGTGAAATTCTGATGCCATATTAATAATTTAGTGTGACAGATGGTTTAACTAGAGGGCAAAACTTTTCTAGGGGATTAACTGGGGGTACAGTATTTCTAAACTTTCATCTGCTTGTCTTTGCAGCTTTGGCAAAGCCATTGCTGAATATTTGTTTAACCTGTACATGGGAGTCTGTAAACAATTCTGCATGTTGATTGAGTAACCTGCTTATTAGAATAAGAGCTCTCTATTGTTCTCACTGATCTACAAAATATAAGCTCATTAAGGTAACTGATAAATTACTTTAGTTGAATGAGTAGCTAATTGAAGTCCAGTTGTTCATTAGATGAATAGGTAAAAGACTTACTGGAGCCTGCAGTAACAGTTTATCAGCATAAACATGGTAAATCAAAGCATGTTATCAGTGTCTGGCAGAGCCCTATAGCTGCATGAACAACTTGATGAATGCTTACAGAATACCATAGGGCTGTCTCCAAGCCTACCTTGAACAACTTTCCTTAAGCAACCTTTTCCTTGCATTGCAGCAGACACAGAATGTAGTAAAGAATACAGAAATACTGAGTCTCCTTATTCATGTAAATATTATCCTTTTTCTATACCTCATTTTATTAGCAGTTCCTCTATATTGGCATTAATAGAGTAATATTTTCTACCAATAACCTTAAAATTGCTTTAGAATTCCACACTTCACTTTGTAGTGACACTTACACTCTGAGCTGCTGCAAAACATCATTTTGTGAAACAAACCCCATGTCAGTTTACGTGGTAAGAGGGTGAATACTACATTCGTAGCTCATACGGATTCTGACAGTTGAAAACTAAAACAAATTACTTCGAAGGTCAACTCTGTTCTTCATTGACCTTGATATTATTAATGTTTGTGCTGTGGAATGTAAATGAAACACATTTCCAAGGTCCTTCTGCACCAAAATACATTAACAGCTTTTTAATTTACCTATTTATGAGCTCTGGTTATTTTCAAACATGTCATTTCAATCTACCTAAATCAATTTAACCAGGGACAAGGCTGGGATGTGATTCATTTGCTTTATGCCAGTGGGTAGCATTGTGTTGCTAAAGGAAGACATTTTGACAGATTTGTGTGCAGGAGAACCTTCTTGGTGTTTCCAGTTGACAAAATTTCCGCAGCAGCTATTGTGCAAGTGTGGGATCCAGTGTGTGAAACAAGATGTCATTTTTGGGAGATGTAGACGTTTTTCGTACTTAAAACTGCTGGGGCAATTCCTTCCAATAATTCTTCCTTTAATCCCAAGAGATTCCTCATTTCTGTTGTAGTGCTACTTTGTAACAACAAGAGTAACCTGAATTATGAAATGTAGGTGGTTGTAGAAATAAAAGGTAGCAAGATAAAGACCTGTTCTTTGATTGCCAGCAGAATAAGAAACAATTACATGAAGTCAGTACAGAATCAAACTATGATATCTGTTCTCACTGCTTGTCTCTGCAGAGAGCAAGTTGAAACGGATTAAGTAATTCTGAGATGGAATGCAGTCAGCACTTCTTGAAAAGAGCTTTTAGACTTCCAATTAGGAAAACTATGCTTATCTTTATGTTGTTCTGTTCCATCTTTCATGGCAGTGAGCCAGAATCCTGGCCTGAAAAAAACCATTAAAATTTCTGTGTGTGGCATCATAAGTCAACCTTTCCTTTTGTACACTAAGTATATAGATAACAGCAAAATATTATCCAGGTCAGGATTGTAATTTCACTAAAAGGTGCAAAAGTGTCTAGCAAAAATTTGCTTTTATCTTTTTGTAGTCTAGCATTAACAAAATTGGGTGTTATGTATTACAAGGTCTGCATTCTTACCTGTATGCTCAAGTAAACAGTTTCTTCTTGAGTCCAATAAAAAACCTGCATCATATTTTACAGCCTTGAAAATGGAAATTAACCTGTTCATGTCTGAAAGGATAGACTAAACTATTAGGAAAAGCTTTCTTATTTACATGTTTTGAATACTTTTTTGATTCATGTTGTAGAATCACAGAATATGCTGAGTTGGAAGGGACCCACCAGGGGCATTGAGTCCAACTCCTGGCCCTGCATGGGGCACCTCAAGAATCACACCATGTCCTTTTATTAAGCAAATTCTTGAGAAAGAATACTGTAAGTCTCCTAGATGGGAAGCCAGAATGAATATAAATGCGAGTGCTCTTGAACTAAGGCAAAGCAAATGGAGTGATACTTCAGGATGGCTTGAGAGTAATGAATATGACCTGTACTTGATCTTAAGACATGATATTATGATCCCGCTGTGGCCCCCAGTGAAAGACTGGTTGATGTGCAGCCTGCTTTGGTTTGTTCACTTTTCATTTTGAAGGTCCAGAAAAAGCAGGTATATGTCTTGGTGGGTTTGACTTGGTTTCCTACCACATACTGTAGATCACAAAAAAGATAGAAATGTTTGTATTATCACTGTTACAAAATAATATATATAGAATAATATATATAGAATATTATATAGAATAATATGTTACCAGAATAATGAGAACATGACCTGTAACTAGGGAGCTACATTCACAGACTGCAAAATGCACCATCCTGTTAGTTCTGCTTCTCACATCCCCTTTTTGTATCCGCTACAGCATGTTGGCCTCCTCTGGTCGTGCAAAATTGCAGGTTGTTTATAATCTTTGTTTCCAAGGTAGATAGTAGTTACATGGAGCAACCAACTTCAGTCTCAAAGTGCCATGTCTGCTAGTGAATGTGGTGCTTTCAGGTAGTTGTGTCATTAGGGTGATAAAAACTTGTTATCCCTACTAAAATCTATTGTTTGATTTTAAAAACTGCAGCTAAACAAACAAAAACATTCCAAAAAATAACCATGTATTAATATATACCCACTGCGATTTTCAAAAGGTGTAGTGTTTCAGAATGATGTTCTTTTTCATGTCCAAGTATAAACCAGCATTTTATTTTCTGTTGCAGAAGGGTGGTTAATATTCTGAAACCAGCCATTTTAAAACTGTTTCCTCCAAACAATGAAAAATTCAAAATCTCTTGTCATCACTTGTGGTTACTGCACGAAGAACCAAACCACTTGCAGGGATAACAATAAGTGTGAATTGCAAATGCTTCTGGCTTGGTAGGTTGAGGCCACTGATGAGAAGTCTCTCATGCACAAACAGAGAAGCATCCATACTTTTACAGTGCAGTAGCCAAGACATATTTTCAGTAGTAGAGTCAAAGGAGAAAGGTACTGGGAGTATAGAAATCACATTATTCTTTCTTAGTATTTGAAAACAGTGAGTCAGAAAACCAGAAGAGAACAGGAGGTCAAAGAGCAAGGAGAATTAAGCTGGAGGAAATAATTCGGGGAGGGGTTAGAAACTGGACAGAAGAGTCAAAAATAACTACATTTTTTACCAGTTTCAAGGGATGAAAGTTAAACACAAAGTGTTATGGAATAGATAAAGGAGTAGAGTTTAAGAACTGACTTAGGAGCGGGAGGAGGAAGGCAAATAGAAGAAGAAAAGTGAAGATAGGAAGGAGATAGATAGAAAAGACCTGAAGGGAAGGATGAAACCTGTTGACCTGGTTGAAGAAGCTGATGCATCACATGACAGGAGAAGAGGTGGAGGTGAAGTGAACACCATATATGAGTAGAAGGTGTGATATTCATTAGGCCCTGAAAATAATTGCTTCTTAGCCAGGACAGGAACTGAGCTGAAAGAGGACAGAACAGATTCATAGTGGAAGAAATTGATTTGGTCCCAGCTTTTCACCCAAGGGCATTCAGTCTGAACAGAAATAGGAAATGGAATTTGGAGGTTACAGGTCAGAAGAAGAATGGAGGAGGAGGAGGAATTGCAAAATATGTGTTCATTGAGCTGAAAATAGCTCTGTATTGTTTTAAAAGGAATCTCATATTTCATGAAATTCATCAGCTTCATCCTGACCTCTAAACATAAATCTCCTGTAAAAACTTGCCTAGCAGAGGAATAGCAGGCGATTTACTTTCGGCAGACTACAAGATGTCTTTTTAGTCCCTTACTAGTTTTGTCAGTGTTATTAACACATCTATTTAAAAAGCGTTTATTTTCTAATAATAAAATAAAAATAGAAATAACATTCGAAAAATCAGCCAAATTGACTAAATAAAAACAAAATAATCCTTTTTTTTTCTGTGATAATGGGTACAAAGTTCTATTTCTTAAAAATAAAGGAAATTGATAGCCAAAGTGAACATAAATCTTTCAATTTTTATTTTTTTGACATGAAACTGTATAATGTGCAAGACTAAGGCTCCAAGGTAGATGGAAGTTTTGGGCAATTGATAGCAATGAGGAGCACGGTTATTATCTCATAGAATGTGTTCTTGCTGTGGCAGTGCTTAAGCGTCAGCATTACAAACCAACCTTGCTGTGCAAGGGGACATACAAACCCAAACCAACAAGACTGTCCTTACCTTCAGTAACTTTTCAAGTAATAGATTAAATGTAAGGCAGTCCTCAGGCTTTTAAGAGTTATGGTGTTTCTAATACAGTAGGTAGCTGTAGACAATGAAAGCCTGCTAGATTGCCTAAAATTATGCTTGCTTTCGAGTCACAATAAATTTTATAAAATTTCCATTTAAAAACATTCTCATGGTATCAGTGTCAGTATTGCAAATGTACTTCTATGGTATAGGAAAAGACATGCTGAACAAATGGCACGAAGGAGGCATTTTATATTAAATACTCAATTTTTTATTCATTAATATTCTAGTTATCAATGCAGTAATTTTTAAATCATTCAAGATTGCTTTGTTTCCAGTATAATTTTGCACAGCTCAACAAAAGACCCCACTGAATATCAAAATCAGTTACTTGAAGTGCTTTCAGGTGTTTGGATATGTACAATTTTCATTACAAAATGTCCTTTTTACTTAGAAGGGATTCAGAAATTGCTGGATAGCAAAATCAACCTAACCTTTTTCCCTAAAATAAGTGGTTTTCCAAATCTGATTTGGCTAAGGTTGAAATGATTAATGAATTTTGATTCTCTCATTGGCTTCCTTGGTATAGGGTGAGTTTCTTTCACAGTTGGAATCTGCTTCTGTCTTTAATTCTACAGTAAAGGAACCGTTTTAACTTCTTTTTGTCTCTTTCACAAATCACCAAGACCAACATAAAATGGTAGCATTTGGGAGATAAAAGGTTTTTAATGGCAATGAAATTTTATAGGGTTTCTTTAAATTTGGCTACGAGTGTTCATCTGTACACGAAGAAAGGATTGACAGGTGCTCTCGTTTGCTTGAAGATTCAAATCTAAGTGTAAAAAGATATAAGATACATCTTGTATAAGAATATTTAGCATAGATAAGAAGACTTGCATATATGTTTATATGCTAACATTATTTATTTGATTTTTAAAACTCAGGTACTTTCCTATTAATACATCAGATACTTTTTTGTACTGGTGTGAATTTCAATGAAAAAGAACTCTCAATAGTTCTCAAATAAAGTAATATCTCATGGATAGAGATAATTTAGAGGTGAAGAACCACACAGAGCAATTGAGGATATTGGAACCTTCTCTGTAATATTTATTTTATTTTTAAAAATATACCTGAATTTAATTATAATTGGCCTGAGGAAGTAAAAGACAAAGAAATTTCAAGAAAAATCCAATTTTTTTTTCTTATTTCAAAACTGTTTTTTGTTTGTAATAGTGAGGGTAATTGTTCCAGAATATCTTAAAATTGAAATTTTGGGATCATGGGATTATTTTTAGTTTTGGAGTTAGATTCTAGTGGAGATGAGTGTCTTCTTGCAATTTTAACATTTTGAAGAGTGAGAAAACAAATCTCTGAAATAATCTAAAAGCACTTATTTTTACCTATATAATCATTAGCAACAAATGGATGAGGTATTTTATTCAATCTGAGATACCAAAGAATGTAGCCAAAATTTAAGATTGAAACTATGTGATAAGTGTAAGAGGTACACAACCAGTACTGAGCAGGTGAGCAACAGGTTGTTCAGAGTCTGTATGGAAGATCGAGGCGGTGATCCAGCCTTTCTTGCATGCTAGAATTATAAGGATTTTAGCATTTGTTTGTTTACCTTTTACTGCCACACTGAGAGTAGAATTAATTTCAAGATGATGAGATAAAAACATGCCAAAGTTAATGTGTTTTTCTTGTGTTAAATCTCTGATAGTGTAAGAAAATAATACTTGAGATAGATTACCTGTCTCAGGGCATGCTTTGTCCACAAACAGAATTAAATGAACATGCAGCCATCAAAAATCAAAACTGTAAGCATTCCTGAGCAGAGAAACAAAGCTTAATTAAAATGCTGTATTTTTATGGTTGATTTATTGTCAGAAACCATCTGGGCCTTTTCAACCAAATTTTACCATTATGTCTCTCTTCTAGCCTGACTGTGAGTACTGCTCATTGATTCAGTTACACAAACATATGTTTGAGTACAGAAGTAGTCTCAAAGGTTTCCAGACTACTAAAACTGGTTTTCTGTGTGCTTAAGCATCTTGCTGAGTGTCTTTACCTCTCCAGAAGCTATACCTATTATTTAGGAAATTCAGCATCTCACAGGAAAATGCCTTCTGATCATGTTAAACGGGCTAAATACAAAGTCAATAGCTGTTTGTTGATCTGGGGGGAAGCATGAATGTTTAGAACTGAGTGGTGATTGAAGTTAACTTGCCAAACATGAATCTAACAAACCAAACATTTCGTGTACTAGGTCAATGTAAATGAGGAGGAATATTGTGTAGGGAGAGGAACAAAGAGCCAGTGTGAGGCAAGAAGGAAGCTTTGGGATGTGATGTTTTATGTCATGAAAACTGCGCAGACTGGCTTTGCTGACCCATGGTAGAATCTGGTGAAGCAGCCTGGTCCCTCTGATTTCCAGTTAGCTGTATAAAACCTCACAAAAGAAAGGGCAAAGCTAATATAAACAGTTCTGTTTTCCCTTCCATCCTACACATAGTAGAAAAAGCAGAAAAATACTGCCCTGCCCTGCCCTGCCCTAGAAAATGAGTGTTTTCAACTAACAAATTCTTCTGTTGTTGCAAAGGCTAATGACATTTGGGTGTTCTTGAGCTCTCCTACATCCTTCCATCCTTTTGACTCCTTGCATGAAAACATCAGATGTTTCAGGGTAGTAGGGTATGTTCTGCAACTTCTTGTCTTGACACTGTGCAGAATATTCAAGGCCATTCCAGCCTAAGGGTTTTTCCAGGGTTGTCTGTGATTGCAGAGGACTGAAGTTGGTGCCTAGGGCGATATCTTCCATGTTCTGGGGAAATTAATTTCCTTGTTGTGATACAGTTCCTTGATAAGTGTTGGAAGTCCTGGGACTTTCTCATTTCATTCTTTCTCATTTCAAAGCAGTACTGACGTCTTAGGCTTGGTTATGAAGGAAATTGTAAAATTGTATAGAATTTTGGCTTCGCTTTGAAGAAGATAGGCTGAACTAAGCAGGAAGATGAATTATACTGTCCCGGCTGGGGAAAAAAAAAAAAAAAAAAGTCAGATCCTCTTCTTCTCGTAGTAATCCTACTACGAAAAGTTCTCAGGGAGAAGTTTCTTTCCATGCTCTACCAAAAATTTCAGGCTAGGTCAGTCTTCAGTCAGTATTGAGGACCAGCTAAGGCCAGCAATCTGGGCAGCTCAGTGGAGCCCACAGAGGAGCCCACAGAGGCTGAAAACCTTCCTGCAAGGTTCTTGGCCCAGCCGAACCTCCGTTATGTCTTGCCTTTATAATCTGAAGGTGGTACCTGCCCTTGGCCTCCCTGCTCTTAGGGGAAATGCCAACATCCTTGATGGGTTTAGCGGGACTGCCATCTCCAGTGCAAGGCTTCCTGCTGGCTCCAGGCACAAAACTGTGCTATGTGGTACCCAAGTTTGGGTAGATCTAACTCATGTTTCTCTGCATAGTATTGCCTCCAAATATAGTTTTGATGCCTAGTCAATAACTGGCAGCTGATAATTTTATCTTCTTCTCGCTCCTTCATTATATGAAATGAGTTAACCATTTCATTCTGAGTGGAAAAGAGCAGGAAGATATTATTTGTATTTACTATGTAAAATCAGAAGACTCAGACACCAAGTTTTCCACTGATGTTTGGAAGACTAGGGCAAGAAAAGTGCTGTTTCTAATAAACAGGCTTATGGTACAGAATATGCCAAATCAATATGCTTAGCAGACTTGCAAAAAGAGATGTACCTTTACTGCTGAAGCACAGCCTTTTGCCTCCTACCAAGGTAATTATCACTATCAATTACAGTATCTTTCAGTATCTATTTTAGTTACTTTTAAAGACTTCAGAAGGTGTCTGGGCAGAATAAAAGCATAGAACCCTGTTAATGAATATCTCTAAGGCTCTGTGTGCTATATCCAGGCTGGAGCACACCATTTTCTGTTGTTATTCTTGTGCTGTAAATTCTGTAGTGTTTGTTGTTATGTCAGAATGGCACACTGATCTAACTTAAGGTTTTTACACAGCCTGGGTATCAAAGGCCTCCCTGCTTTTGCACAGAGTGTTATAAATCTCTTTACTGCTACCAGGGAGGCATCTAAATTCGGATCATCTCATGTCTTTCCTTGTGTAATTCAAGACTCTCCAGCCCAATATCTTAGATATGGGTGATCTGTTATAGGTGATCCTTTGATAATATGTATTTTTTTATGTAATGTCACATGACATCATATTTTAAATGCTATTCATTTGTATATACTCAGGAACTGAAGTAATTACATTTATAGTGTGTTTTTTATTCACACATTCAGTTTTATGCCCATACTGGTATGACTGCACCTTGTTATCCAAAGTAAAGATTTCTGTCTCAGTCTTTGAATCATATAAAGAATATAATTCATGTCTGACATAAGCATGGGTTTGAACCTAATCTAGTTAGTTATTGTTTGTTGTGCTGTAGTTTGTAACCAAAAATTCTCAAATAAATGCAGAAGAGCTATGTGCAACAGAATTGCAGCTTGATCTTTGGGGATGCTGGGTAAATAAAGAGGGAATATATGTGTGAGTGGATACAGCTTGACAAGGGCATACATGCCTGGAAATACAGATAGGTGCTCATACATAAGGCAGTGTGATTCCATTTGGGTCTACAGAGCATAAAAATTCCTTATCTTACTATTTTAGTTATGTAACACAGTGAGTGCAACAAGGAAAAAAGAAACTGCAAGAAGAAATGCATTGTGAAGGAAACATGGAACAGTGAAGAATCTACAATTGTTGCTGAATTTACTTTATTACTTTTAAACAATCCAGAAAATATTGTTAAAGTCTTGCAGTCCTTTGGCCCTTCACCTTTGTTTAAGCTGCTCCATTTAAGAGCATATTTCAATTTCGGCTGAGCAATTTCCTATTCTGGTGAAAAGATAATACTTTGGGATTTAGTAGGATAAATGTAGTGTTATTAGCAGTGGCAACTGAAGCATGTTAAATGTGTTATGAGGCACATTGTTTCTTAGTAATACCACCTTGCCCAGGGAGTCAAATGTGATGAGTGAGCCCTCTGCAGATGGATAGTAAGAGCCACTTCTAGCTTCGAATAATTTTTTTAAACAAAATGCTGAAGGAAATTAAGAGAGTGGTATTTTTTTTTTTCTGTTTATAATGCTTTAGAAAAACAATCTTAAGGCGTTAGGGTCAAAGGGAAACTTCAGCTGCCCTGCAGTATAAATCTGGAAATCAAGCGAAGTCCCAGGAGTGCAAACATTCAGTCCCCATGGCGAACAGTTGCGTAATGCAAAGGTAAAGTTTTTTAAAACACTCAGGGTTGTCTTGATTCTCTCCTACTGCAGGTAACATTTTTATAGCTATGAGATAGGGCCCAGTCCCTGTAGTCCGATCTGTTCAAGTACTGCAAACTTAAAATTGTCAGCTTTTTTACAAAGTACTGCACACTTTATTCCTGCAAGGCCCTTCATGAGTTGTATATTATTGTCTCTGCTTTATTAGTAGACGAACTGAACACTGATGTAAATGTGGTACCAGAGCAAGTCAGAAACCAATCCAAGATTACAGCTCTAGAGCACTTGACTTCTAACCCTGTATTAGTTCCACTAATTCCACTCACCTCTACAATAATAGCATGGTGTTCACTGAGGAGAAAGGTGGAAAAAAAAAAAATAAATATTTAATTCAAATAGTCCTGAGCTCAACTAATGTAAGATGATTTCAGCTACTTACTTTATTGTGTTTCTCCTGGTCCAGGTTTGAGTTTCACACATAGCTGAACTTTACTATTTCCCTTCAAATATTTTAGAGAAAAACAAGGGTTTTTTGGTATCCAGCCAGTGCTTTCTGTCCCTGTTCTGTCCTATTATGCTTGCTTACAGTGCTGGTCATGTGCCAAATCTGTACAGTCTTCAGTCTTTCAGATATTCCCCACTGTCTTTCAGCCATTTTTTTAGCAGTATCTGCCTGCCTGCCTCATTCCTTCAAAATCTACGTTTTAAGGAGCCGCTTTGCATTTCTTTACATTTACGATCTCTTCCAATGATTTACTATTCGTATTGGCAAAGCTAAAAATGAAAGCAGATGTATTTTTCCACAGGCTAAGATAAGGATATTGTCTTTAATAGGCATGGAAGATGGCAGCTGAAAGACCAAAAATCATATTGGTCTGTTCCTGTTGTTACATCTCATTGCAAACTCACTTTTTTTGAGAGAGCACTGGATAAATTACAAGCCAGTAGATCTCGATTTTTTGTCAAGCAAGAATTGCTTCGCAGTTAGGGTAATATAATCTCTTGTCTTCTCTTTTTACCTATTCTTAGGAATGTAGCAAGGTTCAGAATAAAAGTACTTCAAGACAGTTTCTTACTGTGTGCTCAAAAGAACTATTTAGGTGCAAAGAATGGCAACTATCAGCTCTGTTAGATGCCCATTTTACTTAAAGGAGAAGGTGGAGAAGAAGAGAAACCATATCAGGAAGGAACAAATGAATCCAGGGCCAGAGGAGGAGATATTTGATTTCTTTGTTGTGTTCTCCTCTCTCCAACTCTTACTGTTTTCTAATCTCTTGAATTTTCTGATATATGAACAGAGAGCTTTAAGAAAATAGTTGACAGAGATGTTGGATTTATTGATGTACCTGAATGAATCCATGATGTTTCTGTTTTAAGCTGTCAGCTTGTTGTGTTCATAAGGCAGTATTTCACATTGTGTCCTAAAATCTCCATGTATCATAGAGCTTTGCTGAAGACTGACACTGCTGTGGATTGTGTTACTTATTTTAGGAGAATTAATTTTGTGTAAGAGCCCATGCTTCAGTTATTCTTGAGATAGGGCTGTAACCTTATAGGCAGAATGCTGATTTTTGTCAAAAAGAAAATATACTGACAGTCAGCTTTGCCTGAGTATGCTGAATTTACGTATTTAATGCCACTGCAAAGCACAGATTAGAAAATTGTCTGCATACTTCATAAGTGATCGTAGAAATTGATTAAAGCAATTGATTCTACCCTGTGCAATGAAGTATTTATGGTCATTACAATAATGCCCAAAAGCACCTGTCAGCTTCAGAAAGGGCATCTGCTGATTTGTTGACAGGCAATTTCAAGCTCTATTTTTACAGAAACTCGTATTAAGAGCTTCCTTGAACTAGATGATCTTTAACAGATATTTCCTTTTTGCCAGATGCTGAAATGAAGTTTTGGATACATCATGTGGTGTTTTCTTGATTTGTTTAAAATCCATGCTGAGAGATGCTGTAACAATCATTCTTTCCTTTCCTATCCATGAATGCAGTTATGCTCTCATCTGGCTGTTTATCAGAGCTATACTTACATTCCCCGTCCCGCTCCCAGTGTATTCCCTTACATCTGCTTTGTTTAAAAACTAATAATATTGAAATGTGTTTGGTGGCAACTGCTAAGTTCTGCGTTGGATTATTCAGCAAAGAACTTCAGCCGTCAGTGTTAAGTAGCTTCCCTCTTTTGGGAAGAGTGACTGCAGAGTGACTAGGGAATCGAGGGTGAGTGAGAACTGCAGGAACTGGACAAAGGGACTAGAGGTCTCATAACCTAACTGCAGTCTTGCTTCCCTGAATTAGTCTAGGGTAAGTCTTCTCTAGGCCCCTCCTTAGAAGTCTAATACAGCTTGTTTTAAGACTGTATTCAGTATTAGGCGTTCAGTGTCCAGGCTTGCTTTGTCAGAGAAACAGATGAGGCACATTTTGGATAATGGTGTTTTGTGTTGAGGTAGAGTATGTCCCTGCCTCAAGATGATCCAGACATTTGTTATGTTTTCTTACTTTCTGCTTCTGCTTCTTCTGGGCCATGGGTAGTACAGATTGCTT
Source organism: Origma solitaria (assembly GCA_013397895.1). NCBI lineage: Eukaryota > Metazoa > Chordata > Aves > Passeriformes > Acanthizidae > Origma > Origma solitaria. The sequence goes on from VZRL01004071.1 coordinate 806,622, forward strand.
TTGTTTTATAGTCTTAGCTAATGTGTTTGCAAATTGCAATGAAAGAATCTGAGAAAATTATGCTATACATCAGTTGAGACAGAACAAATGGTTTTTCCCTTCCAACTGCTCCAGTGTGCTATTTGAGTGCAAATCAGTAGTCTTTATGAAGTGGCTGAAGTTTGGTCCAAATAAGCTATATTTCAGAGAATCTTAATAATCAAAAATTAAACAGGTTTCCTCAAGATGGATAGGAAAATTAAAGGGTGGTTTATGTTAACATTTGGCTCTACAAAGAGGGAGAAGTATTGCTATGTGGAATACTTAGCTTCATTAGCAAAAGTAGCCCAATTAAACTATTTGCTTTTTTTTTTTTTAAGGATTTCAAATAGACCTTTCTTGATTTTTTTCTTGATTCAGACATGCTAACATTAAATGTGACACATGGTAATTACAAGGCAATTATTTGATTTTCACTAAATAGACATTTCCATTAGATTCCTTCTGGCAATATCTAGCTGAGGAAGTTGATTTTATAGGCAAATACAATATCATGAAGTCTTTTCTTTACTCAAAAACGTAAGGAACAATAATTATAACTATCTCTTTTAATGTTCCTAGCCATCTGTACATCAACACTGCAATGTCTGATCTGCTGCTTTTTGATTAGGCTATCAGATTTGCTGAATGTGGACTTGATGGTTCCTTTTTCTCCTGTTATGTAGACTTGCAAAACCACCACTTGTCTTTTATCCTGGTTTTTTAAATTATATCTTTGCATGTAATCTGCAAGGATTGGCAGTTAGACTCTTCTGTCACAGCCCAGAGTGACACCTGTGATTAAAAGGTCTGCCTGAATTCCCCAGTCTCTAGGTTTCTGCTTGTAGTTTCAAGATGAAAAAAGTCATGATACTTCATCTCTAGTACTGCAAAATCAGTTGCATTTGTCAGGCATGTGCACACACTGTGTAAAGAAATGTTTTAAGATACTGAAGTTGTTATCTCTAGGTGATGTTACATAATTTTGAATTTAGACCCAAATACCAGCAGCTATAGGCTAGTTCAAACTTTCACTGTGCTTCCACAAGTGTGGAGATGAACTTTGCTGTAGATAGCAGCCCTACCCAATCAGTTGACCAGGGTAGGAAGCCAAGGTGGCCAGGTAGGATGTCACTATTTGCCAGTAACTATGAAAAGTAGCGTGACTTAGACACATTTCGCTGAGACACCTGCGCTTGGTTAAGAGCTCTGATGACTCAATTGTCTCCCTCACACAGCCAGCCAGGCTGACAATCATTGATCTCAGGGATATGACACATTCCTACTGAATTGTGCCGTTGTTGCTGAGTTGACTTTGCAGCTTCTGAGAATCAAGGTTTCACTTGCAGGTGCGGCCACTTAAATGCCTCCTAGTACTTTTCACAGGCTGCTGTCATATGTCACTCCATGTTCACTGTTGTCATTCAGGTTATATGTTTCTTCAGCAAGACTGTAGCCTGACAACAAACTCCAATTTACATTGCTCTCGCAATGCATCTGTCTGCTCTTCTTTTGTTTGGTTTAAATTATTTGTTGACCTTTGCGTCTAGGCAAAAGTTAAAATGCTGGAGAACCAGAAAGATCTACTGCCTGGTCAACCTATAACTTGAGTCTGAGGACCAGTGGTACTGATCAGTGCATCTCTTATTGGTGCTACAGACAGTCCCTTCCAGGAGACACTCCTGTCTGCCACAATGACAGTCACTGAGAAAATGATGTTCTGGACAGTACTAAATGAGAAAGACACAATTTTTAACAATTGCTCAAGTTTGGGTTTTTTTACTCACTGTAAGGAGGTCTGATATTCTTATATGCTGAGGAAGACAGAGAACATGGTATAAGGTGAATTTGCTTTTTCCAACAGACTTCATAATGTTTATAAAACAGTCTCATAATAGTAATCCATTCTTGTGGCTAATGTATCAAAGACAGAGATACCACAGTTTTTTTTTAAATGTAAATAATTAGAAGGCTGAAAACTTTTTTTTTTATTTTTGACTACTTGCTCATGATTTTCTCATCCTGATCATCTAGCCAAGGTTGTATAATATTTCCACCAATAACTGTTTGCTTGCTCTTATAATGCTACAATGAAGTTACTTTAATGCTAAACATAGCAGAGTGATTAGAAACATTTTTTGGTAATGAAATAATTGTTTTAACTGAAAAGAAACATTTAAAATATTCATGTATGCTTACTTTATTTAGTGGTCCTATTATTCATAAGGTCTAGTACCAGTGCAAAGGGTCAGTGCTGTGCAGTTTCATTATTAATTTTGAGTGTTTCATTCTTTGCTCCTGTTGACCACAGAAAGCTACAAAATATCATCTCTTCTTGTAAACAAACAAGAAGACTTCATTAAAGTTGATGTCTTTTCATTCTCTTACTGGTTCAAAGTATAGTTCAACACAAAGGAAAAGCCAACTGTGACCATAAGAGTAGTGAAATTGCACGTGAAAGTGAAAAATAGTAGTCTTGGGATATGAAGCTGCCACATAACAGATGGTTATAAAAAGGTTAAAGGAAGCAGGGAGCAGTTGCTGTGGATCAGAAGGGATTGTTGCATGATGGATGCAGGGCAAGCAACATTAAAATTAACGTGAGAAATCAAGGGTACCAACCTCAGAAAGTGATGAGTCTCTCTGTATAGGATTTGTTTTGCTGCTTACCAGAAATCTGAGCAGCATGTAGGCCATTATTTCTTGGATTAGTACAGCAGGGTGTAGGCAGTAACTTGATTTTGTCTGTATTTAACTTGGTAGACTTCCAAACTTTTTAAAAATAATTTCCATTAGGAGAATTAAAACAGCAGCATGAATAATTTTCTATGGGATAGAAAATGTGGGCTAACATTATACCAGTGGTTAATCATCATCTCTGTACATTTTGTGTATATATCCAGATGAACCACAGAATAAGGCTGCTTAGAATTTTCTCTTTACCTGAAAAGTTATCTTTGAAGGGATGCATTTAAATAGACAAGAAGTATTAAAGTTGTTGCCACTGTAGGTCTCTTTAGGGTAATATAGAAAGGGTGTTGGAACAACTCACCCATAGATTATATTGCTTAATTTGCTGAGGTGTTGATACTCTCAATCAGATTTTCTGGGTAAATTGCTTACCCACATTAGTACATTTTTGCAAAGCTGAATTGATAAATAAATAAATAATTCCTCTCACACCAGAACAAAAAGATCAGCAGCGTTATGTAACATATAATCACTTCCTGCAGTGGATATTGCAGCAGGTTCTTTCGTCCTGTGATAAAAGCAATTAGATTGGAATGCAGCTGGGTGTGTATCTACTAATGTAAAGATATGTTATCTTTCTAGGAAGGATTTAGGAGACTGATTAAAAACCTCCATTGTGCTTCTAAATAAATCTTGGTCTATAGCTGTAGCAAGCAACCTAAATATGACATCTGAAACCAATTTTGCTAGGAACTATTTTCTTATAATTTCATATGATCCAAGATATCTAGTCTAAATAATGTTATGAAGCAACCAATGGAGAACTGTATTTCCTTTTTCCTAACATGACTCAGAAAATAATCATAGCTCTATATCTTATTGTCTAGAAAAGTCTGAAAATATTTGGAATTAAATTTGATGGAGTGCTAGTTGTTTCAGCTGACATCTTGAAAACTTTCACTTAGGAAAACGAAGTTTCATTCTGATGTATGAAGTTTTTAGGGCTTTTTATTGGTAATAAATTTAGTAGTCATATTTGCAAATAGAAAAATGTAAGTTTCATGTAAAGTTTGAAAATTCTACTCTTTTCTAAGAAAATGGCTGAGACATACCCAGCAGTCACAAAGTGGGAATGGCAAGCTATGCACTGCGAAGATTCTTCCCAGAGCAGCTCCACGGTTACTACATGGCACATATAGCAAAGTGGTTGAAGTGTCCCTACATAGTGTGAACACACCCAACTTACGTAGTTTAGTAGTCTGTCATATGCAAAGATTTCCTGGAAGTCTGTGCCTCATTTGGTGTGCATCCGTATTTCTGGCACATCCACCATCCCATTTATACAACAGGACTACAGCAGTTTCACTGTGAAATGAGTGTTAGTAGAAGAGACATACATTGTCCTGGAAGCTACTGGAGGGGGGGAATGCTATTGCCAATTCTGGTACGCCTTTGGCCTTCCTGTGTATAGCCACATGAGATTCTTATGACATCTCAAGATGATTCAGATACCCATTTGTGGCTGTATTGTCACTGACTACATCATCACCATTAAAAGGTTTTCTTTCTTGAAAAGAGACTCTTTAGGTGCCTGCTGATTTGTATGTTTGTTTGTTGATCCTGAAGTTATGATGCTGTCCTAGGTGTGTTTGATGGAAGTGTCAGAGTGGATGGCTCTTCTAACATCAAGCCAAGCGTAAGGATAAAGCAGAAGCTGGAAAAGGCCTTTGATGGGTGACAAGAGACCTGAATCCACCAGGGCTGTGAGCCAAAGAGGGTAGCAAGGTATGTTCTGGGCAGTGCTAGTAGGAGAAAGAGAATGTGAGAATGTGAGAAGCATCCGGAAGCAACTGGAAAAGTGATGCGGGAGCATTTGAGGAGCAGCTGATTATTCCTTACGGTTAGGAGCTGCTCCTGCCTGTGTATGAGTTGTGTGTAACACTAACGCAGTATGTCTGATGGAGGTGTGTGGTAGAAACAAGAAAAAGCTAGTCAGCAGTTGAAACCCCTGGTTCTGCTAAGACCATAAATTCTGAGGAAGTTACAGGTGAGGATCTTCAAACATCAGGCAGCAGGTAGCTCAGTACAAGTGAGCAGAGGCTGAAAAAGCAGCTTCATTGCTAGTATTGTAAAAGGGACTCCCAGAGACAAATTCTGCAATGAGCAGTCCTTTGCTAAGTAGAGAAACCTGTAGAGCTGAAAACTGTTAACCTTTAAAATAGATGGGTCACAGCAGGGGAAGTGGGCAAGCCACAGACTGAAGGGGCAGAGGAAGCAGGGTCTAAACACTGGTTTTGTCTCTAGTGGCCACAGTGATGCTGCACGTGCATTCTGCTAAACTGTATTCTGAAGTACTTAAATACTGTATGTTGAGACCTTAAAAAGGCGTGCTATCTAGTTAATATCTGTGGACTTAAATGGCTGTTCAAATGACAGCTCTCCTAAATAGGTCCTCTTGTCTTTATGTGCTGTGTTGAATAAATGCTCATCTGTGTGAATGAGAGTGGAAGAATTTTTTGTGCCCCACCAGGAAGTGTGTGGTACAAATACTATCTTCTTTTCATTCTGTTGCTCTAAATTTCTCCCTTGTCTTAGAAAATTACTCTGTGCCTTGGTTTCTCTCTTTAATTTCCTGTTTCAAAAGTTGTTTCCTTTCTATTAACAAAAGCATCCCTCCATATTTACCCATCTCCACAAACTTTTACCCCCATCCTGGCTTTTCCTTCTAATTTTGAGTGGACATTGGATCTGCTAATAATCTGCTTACAGTCAGAAGTTTGCCATCTCTCTTCTCTGTACAGTGACACCTAATGGCACTGAGAATTGCTTTTTTAAAAAAACCATAGTTTCTTTTAAAACAAGCTGGACTGTTTCAGTCCAAAAGTTGACAACCGATGGATCTGGTTTTGTGTGACACTCACTATGTAATCATGTTCTGTATGAAGTCAGAGAGGCTTTCCAGTAGTGCTTGGCTTTCCTACCTCTGTTTGTTCCCTTATCAGACTGGTAATGAAATTTGCAATAAAAATGCCAGTAAGTACCTTTTCTCTTCTGGTTTGCTCATTTGCTAGTGAAGTTTTAAGGGTTTTGATTTACAGAATATCAAAGGCTGCAGAGCCTCCTTACATTCATTGTTCTGCCTCTCAGTTTTTTATGCACAGTCACCTCTACCATGAGAAGTGTACCTCTTTATCAAATAATATGTCTGTTGTTTTTTATTCCTTAGTACTGTTCTCCATAATTTCCTAGAGGCAAGGAGGAAGGGTGATGATGTCAGGGAAAAAGCCCTGTCATCAAAAATATAGTAACTATTTTGGGGGGGGGGGTTTGTGTGTGGAGGTATATTTAAAATTAGTTCCTGTTTTGTTATATTACAGGCCTGAATTCAGACAGTAATGACCTCAATAGTGCCTGTTTTAATGTAATCCCTGCTTGCTGACTGCTGTTCCAAGAATAAAAATTTAAGCCAAAAGATTTAATGAAATCCTTTGGGATTAGTGCTCACTGGGCTGGGGAAATTGCATATCAACCATTTCTCTGTATTCTAACCATACGGCTTGGTATTTGAATAGGAGGGTGTCCAAGAGAGACAACTCTGAGTTCATCAATAATTTACATTTTTGTTAGTTACAAACCTGGTATTTGGGATTCTGTTGCCATAGCAATCCATCTGGGCCTGAACGGATAGTGTTTTAAGTGATGGTTGTATAGAGATTCACAGTGTGTGCTTTAAATCCCTTCTAAAGTAATCCTCAGATCTGTTCTGTGACTTATTTGAGGTTTCAACAAAATCAATGTTACTCACAGTAAAAGTTGATGCTGAGCAAATTAAGCCCATAAAATAGTGGAATATACATATGATTAAGGACTGTAAAGTTCATAATGTATGACAATTTCTGTTTCAATATGTGAAACGATTAATAAATGCCCACAACTGCATTTTTTTCAAAATACATTTAATTTGTTGCACATTATGCAACTAGAAATTATCCAGACTCTGTACTGGTTATTAGCTAATTTAAACTTCATAATCGAATGCTAGCCTCATTTTTCCAGATGTCATTTCTGTGTTTTACAGGATGTCAGTCTATTCATGATACTGTATAACTTCTGCTTTCGATTAATCTGATTTTCTCTCATAAATAATTCTAAAGCAGAGAATAAAATTTGAAATTCCCATTTTCACTTCTAGGACTACTGGGCTTGTGTTTTGAGGATGTGCTGCTAAATTCAGCAGGCTAAACACCAGCTGCTTTTTTTTGAAGTTTAGTTTATATTTTTTCATTTTGCCACAAAAAATTTCAAAATGGTTTATTCAAAACCTCCCAGGTATGCCACAAAAGTTGATGTCTTCAGGTTTGAAATCCAATCAATAAGGTGAGCAAACCTGAACTAAATTTCAGCTCTGTCAAAACCAAAACCCTTCTGAAACTGATTTCTAGAGCTTTTATTCCTTCATGACAAAATGTTGTCCAGTTGTGCTCTGGAACTGTCACTGAGCCATAATGATGATGTATTAGCAGCTCTTTATTACTCCAGAGTACAGAGATTCAGTTTGCAAAATTATTCCTCAGTGTTAAAAAGAAGAGAGAGAAGAATAATACTCAAATAGCAGCCATATGCTCTGCTAATGAGTGTTTAGCCCATAATCCTAAACAGACAAAAAGTGTTTCTTCATGGAGTTTGTGAAAGATCACGTAGTTGTTCCTGGCTTTAAAAATAGTAATGGAATAAAGAAACTGCAGATGGCCTAAGATATCTTGAGGAATCTTTTAATTACCATGCAACTTCCCTTTCATCTTTTGTATCACAGTTCACAATGAATAGTGAAGTATCTAATAAAAGGGGCTTATTTTTGCCATGATTCTGTGATGCTGAAAATGTTCTTTGTCACCTGTAATAAATGTAAATCCAGTCCATTTCTGTATCAGTTAAACAAGAGCTTCCTGAGAAAAATTGCAAAGAGTCCCTTCCTTGCAGTGGAGTTGGGTTTCATTTGATGAGCATATATGCATGTATAATCTGAAATTCAGTGTTGTTGACTGAACTGGTTTTATTTTAGAGCTCCAGTCCTGCCCCAGTTTAATGGGACTATTTCCATAATTGGTTGCCATAAAGGTGACTGGGATGAGAGAGTTTAGAATGATTGAAAAAAGGGTTTTGCTTACTTTTGCATATCTGTATGCTAACTGTAGTAAAAGTTGCAGATCATTTAAATGAGTACTTACCCTAAAATTAAATGCCTTAAAGTATCTTCTGTAGATACCATTTGTTAAATATAGATTACACTTCAAAGGGATATTACAAAATGTATGCACACATATCAAAATGTGTTTGTGTTGATATTTCCAATGGTTTCATTAGGAAACATCTTCCCTTGCAAATATTATTGAAATGAAAACGGAGCCTTGGAAGATACTAGCGGTATGACAGATGCTATTTGTAGCTCTGGAAATATAGTTGTCACTGCAGGGGATCTCCTGCACTGAAGACCCACAGGAGTCCATAACCAAGGGTGAATGAATTAATCTTCCAACACATCTAATAAAAAATAGCCTGTGTTTAATAGTAAGTGATAGAAACACAGTTGAATTCCTTTTGTATTTTTTTTAATCTTTCTCTAGAAATGCAAATCTTTCCAGTTTATTTATCTGCTTATATTTTAGCTCTGCAAATCCTTGCGAAGAGTAATGGTATTTAGTCTCCTTTATAACTGTTGAATTTTATTGATAGGTTTTTACTCATTTTTTCAGATGTGCATTATATTTTTCATATCCTTTGGAAACCCAGACTATCAACTTCAAAGGAGGAGGCAGGCTGTCTCTGTTTGCACTTAATGCAACCCCGCAATTATTCATAGTTTCGCTTAAATTTGCTTCTCTAGCACATAACCTGTATTTTTATTCAGTTATTTACGATTAATACTATAATAAACATTTGTCTTGCCTTTCCATTTTCTGCCTTTGCAGCAGAAGGAAATAGTGGATCTCCTGAAAGGCTCAGTAATAATATGACACAGCTTGACACAGACAGCTTAGAGAAACACGGGAAGATTGAGGCAGCGTACCACAGAGCAGGTGTGACTCTGGGTGTTAATTTCTCTGGGGCACTTGCAGCTACCTCTGCTCAAATGCAAGATATACACAGGGACCTGAACCAAAACGCTGGCTCTGAACCCCAGGAGAAGGTGGAGATGAGAGAGTTGTTTTATTGAACCCTCTTTCTGAGTGTGTCTGAATTTCAAATCCCTCAGTTAGGGAAGACTTGACTTGACAGCAAGAGGCAAAGTTTGGTTGAACCCATTCAAGAGATATTTGAGTACAGTTGTTCAGGTTAGGTCTGTCATAGACTGCACTAGAACAGTTTGTACAGCTAATACAGAGCACCAAGTGACATAAGGCCTGCTAAGGGTGTTGACATGAGGTGACATTTGATTTGAGTTACAGACTGTGGGAATGAAATTACCTGTGTTTTACACCAGCATCTGAATTATTCTAAACCCTTTGGAATAAGATTTCAAATCGTGCAGCTAACCTTGCATCATTTAAGTATTCAGCTCCTCAGTGACGTCTAGGACATAACAAAATGTGCTGTTAGATAGAAGAGCCTAGGGTTCAAAAAAGCTTAAAACTTAGTAACATCATAATATTATCTGCTTTTGACTCATGGATTATATAGCCCTCAGCTCCAAACAATTGTTAACTATTGCTTAACAGGTTTCTTCAGTAGACTGGCATGCAAATGATTAATTTCTGGTATATCATAAATATTGACAGAATGATACAGAAGAAATATTAATTTCTTACTAAAAAAGAAGGCAAAATTGGATTTTACAATGAGTTATGGTTTGAATCCTTTTTTATTTGAGTCATGAAAGATGGTATCCTGGTTAGAGTGAGATGGTGGATGGGATCATGATTTGCCTTTTTTAAAGACCAGAGTAAGTGTTGGTGTGCTGTAGTGTGGCAGTTTTGAATAACAATTTCATTTTCCAGTTAATGTAAAATTAAAAATTCATTTGTCTGTCTTGGTAACTGTGTATTTGGCTCCATTTTTTAACTTCATCCAAACTGGTCATCTTCACATTTAATGCCTTCACAGCTTGATTGTGCTTGCTCTTTCACATCAGTGTTGCCCTTATTGTAACCCTTATTGCCCAGCAGTCACAATTTTCTCCATTCTCTCAAGTAGCCTTTATTAATGAAAATTGTTAATAGTAAAATCTGCAAAGACAGTATGCTGTGTTCCTTCAAATCCTGCCTTAAAATTCACCTCTGTGGTGATGCCTGTGAACTGGCCAAGAAAGGCTAAAGCAGCTGGTGTGCTGTGTTCAGTTCTTACCATACAAATTTTCTGTATGAAACAGTGGGAGTGAGGGAGGCATCAAATACCCCTCTGCAGCATGTCCCACTCTCCTCCAGGAGTGGTGAGGGAGGCTGTGGCTGTCATGGCAGGCATATGTTCTTTCTTCCTTGACTCCTCAGCCTAATGGGGTAATTCAGCCAAGATCTAATACACCATGAGAATTTGATTTTGACCAGAGGATTGCCAGCCTCAAAGATGTGAAAGCCTGTCACCTTCCCAAAACTGGGGAGAGCTGCAGGTGCCCAGATGAAATTAAGATGCCCAGCATTTAGTCTGAGGTTTAAGAGAGATTTGTTCCCTGAACCTTTGGATTTCTCTCATCTCTGCTGCTACAATAGCACCTAAGACTGGAAACTGTTTTTTTAAGGAAAAGGAGTGATGTGAATTTTCTCTGCTGGCTGCTTTCACAAAAGCCCACGGCTTTAAATACTGGATAAGCCAAAACTAAATCTGAATTTGGCAAACTTCTGTGGCACAAATGAAACTATGTAGTTAATTTTAAATAGATGATAAATGCATGTGTTTGTTTTCTTACAGAAGCGTGGAGTCCTGAATAAACAGAGAAGAGAGTTAAACACACATTCTCTATTGCGAACAGTAAGTGACCAAATTACATACTCTGAAGCTAAACTCTACTTCCACTTCTTTTTTTAAACTTTTTTTTTGTTTCTTATTTGCAGTTCTTCTAACAAGTGTAAGAAATTAGTGCAGTGAACACTTCTGCCTTTTATCCAACTTAGCTTTGTTTCACAGGGGTAGACTTTTATAAATCCTATAATCATCTCAGGTAAGAAGTCCAGAGAATCCATGCAAAGTGTCTTCATTGCTGCCCATCCTGAGAATATTGCCTTTTTCTCTTCAGTAAAAATACATTGCAATAGAAATTATAATAGCCAGTACCAAGCTAAAACCAGTATTACACCAACATTTGCTCACACATGAACTGCAGATTTGTCACTGTAGTCAGATCCTGCTGAGTCAGTGTAGGAGCAAAAGACTTTTGTGGATTTGTGTTAACCCTGTAATCACTGACATTGTTCTGAACCCCCCTGATCGTAGCTGTGCTGTTCCCTGCACAGTCCAGCCAATCACAGTGCATGGCTGCACTGGCCTTTGACAACTACAGCATTATAAAATATCAAGAAATTAAGACTACATCCTGAGACAAGAAAATGAGCCACGTTCATGTTGTGGGTGATATTACGGACATTGTCCCTAGAAAAATCTCCTAGGCTGCTGGTAAAGTACCAGTCATGACAAAGTAGAGCACAGACACTGCTTCCACTGCCAATCCAACGTAATATGCCCTGGGGACTGTAGCTGATTGTATGGGTGTACCACATTGCTGGGTATTAAAAGGTGGTGATATCTTTTGAGAACCAAAGCAGATGGATATGTGTTAACACATTTCTGTTAACAGTTCCAATAAAACAGTTCCTCTGTGCTAGGTGCCAAGAGAACCTGCCTTTTTTGTGGTAGAGGTTTGTGGACGGTAAGTAATGTGCAGAGAATATGTGTTCTTTAGCACCATTCTGATTTCAGAATATATGTTTGGCAGTATATCCTGAGTACAAGTTAAGGAATTTTATTGTCATATATGAAATCTCTATTCATTTAGCCAAACTGGCGTATGGAACAGGCTACTTTTGAATAGAAATAAATCTTGAATATTTCTTGATAAGTAGTGAAAATAACACTCTTTCTTAGAAAAGAATGTGTGTAAACCTCAACAGCAAAAAAATACGCATTTTATCTCTGAGAAGTCAAGTTCGATGATGGGTTTTATCGTGAAAGGAAATGTGTGACATTTCATCAAATCCAAGGACGACACAATGCTAGTTTGTAAATCTGTGTGGTTATTTGTATGCTGTACTAAACTATGCTATCAGCAGGCATCTTCCAGATACATTGTGAATGATACATATGTACCAGAGAATGATTAGAAAAAAATCAGTTCTAGAAAACTTCTCAAAACTCCTATTTATCTATTCCTTCGATTTTTCCATTTCTTCTATCAGTCATACTTTCCTTTCTTCTTTCCCCTGTGATTCCTGTGTGTTTATATTACCAACATGCTATCACACCTCTTTTTACCCTTTATCTTTCCATTTTTTGCCACATAGTCAATCTGCTCAAACTTCATACTTTCTGCTCACATCTCCCACACAGGGCCATCTCCTCTTACTCTTGGCGGTGCTGCATTGCGGAATGTTTCTGATCTTGGGCAAATTTTGAGCTTGCTGTTTCTAGTATCAAATAGATACTCTGCAGACCAAGAGCGTTTTTGCTGTTGTCAGGTCATAATGCACAGAATAATGCCATATGCTTATATCTAAGGAATTCACAAAGGGTTGCAACATAGTGTGGCATGGCTCAGCTCTTGCAATTTTATTTGACATGTGGAAAGATATGGTAGAACTTTGGGAGCTGTTATTTAATGCATGGGGTACCTTCAGTCTAATCAGTTATGCTTTACTCCCTCTGGATCTGAAGTTTTGGCAGCAGATGACTGATAGTTACATGAATAAATATTAGCAACTCTGAGCAATTTGTATAATTCAACTGATATATGTATATAAAAAATCCACAAGTTGTTATAGACCTGCTTTTAGAAAATGAATTTCACTACTGCAGACTTTGGAAGATCATCTCCCCAGTTGTGTTTCTGTGTCAAGTGGCCAGAACTCGCAGGCAGCTGTTTCAGAATAGCATGGATTTATTTGTGTATCGTGAGAAAAAATTATTCAACTATTACTAGTCCTCCTTCACATACAAATTCTCTGTCTTCTGCTGGCAGAATAGGTTGACAGAACCTTTTCATAGTATCCATTAGTTGATTTTATCAATTGTGGTGTTATGATTATAAACTACAAATTACCTAACATATAATGAATATATAATTACAAAAATGAAACTCTGCAGTGGTTATTTAACATTTGTAATGTGAAATTTATTTAACACTCTCTTTGGAATATACACGGGAAATTAGAGTAATAAAACAGAAATAAAATTACTCTCACCTTTCATCCATCATCAGTAAGAAGCAAGGTTACCAGTTTGATCAGGCTGTACCCGTGGAGGGAAGTTCATGTACAGTACCTTTGGGCCTTCTGACAACACCCTTGAGAACTGTGTGTTATTCATACACTAAGTAACCAGTCATTCTTCTGACGCTGGGATTGATAAATTGGAATTGTGGAGTTGTTTTAGAATACCTTTTCGACTTCAACCTGAATTAAAATCTAAAATTCAAAATACCCAGGGCTGAGAGGCAAAAAAGATTGGGTTCCCCATATAGGGAGAAAGTAAAGATAATATTGTTCTTACTTTTAAAAAGATAAAAGTCATAATGTATACTATGTTTTGTAGTGTTTATGTGTTCTCAACTTTGTTTTAAGTGCAAGGGCCTTTGTCATTTGTCTTTGATACTGCAGAAGGTGGAGAGATCCTTTGTGACTGACAACGTGTGTTCCAAAAAAGGTGTCCACTGTCCTCACGTAGTCAGGAGCAAACAGATTTCATTTGCCACAAACTTTGGTTTATTAAAGAAGTGGCAAATAATTGGTGGCTGGTTAATAACAGTTTTTTTGTTATTCTTGTTTGATAAAGGCAAGTTCAAGTAATGTGACACAAATGAGGAGATTGCACAAGCAAAGTGCTAGTACAGAGAAGGATCACCAAAAACCAGACTGCTGTGAGCAGCTGAGAGGAGGCTTGCTCTGAAAATTGTTGTAAAATTTGTGTAGAAGAGCTAAATTCCATTGGCTCATGAGCAGGCAACTTTACCATTGTTTGCCCTAATATCTATTTCAAAAGCTACTGTGTATTATATTTTACCATTTACCATATTCTGTCTAGAGGTATGTAACGTACCAGAGATGAAGTAGCTAAATGAAGGGTTTTTTGGTTTTGGAAGGGTCGGTTTTGTAAAAGTTGTATTTATAAGTGTTCAAAAAGAAGTGAGTCTGTGGTTTATGAATATTGTGTACTAATCACAATGATCTTTCCCTGGCATTATAATTTCAATCTTTCATGAAGTATAGTAATCTAGAAGCAGCATGGAAGTGCCCTCATTCCTTGTTTTTGCTATTTCATCACAGGTTTTGTCATTGCAAATTAAAATTCATGTGCGTTTACTGCAGCCTTGGTATTATTGTTCATTGGTGCATTTCCACTACCTTAATTCTTTAGTGAGGTCTTTCCCTAAATTAGTTTCACTCTCTTTCCCTCACATAGTGAAAGTTTGAACTTCTGGTAAATTATATAGTAACATTTGCATAATGTAAAGGTTGTTTATATTGCCTCTGTTTTGGTTATCATGTCAAGACTATTCAGAAGAGTCTGTTCTCTGTGGCTCATATGCTTACAAAATTCTGTGCCTCAAAACTTTTTTTTTTTTTAATCATTCCTCTATTACAGATGCAGCTTTGTGTTTTTTAATGTGACATCTCTGACATGGTTTTAGATTCTGTACTGCTTTGAGGTATGCTAGTTATGCAGCCTAATTTTGCAAAATGGCTCTGTAGTTGTAGTTCCCTGGGGCTTCAGTTTAGTTGTCATCTATTATTTTAGCACTGTGATTGATTACTTTCTACTATTTAATTTATCTGCTGCAGCTTCTAAGCTTTTTCTTTAATTGGTAAACACATACTTTTCTAGATATATTTTGAAATTATGTGTTTTCCAAGTGCCCCAGAAGTCATGTAATCATATTTTTCTCAGCTAGGAATTTAACCATTTGAGCCATTTATGGTTTCAATAAATTATTGGCTGATACTTAGTCTATTACTTGGAAACTTTGAACTGGAAATATGTGTTATATTTTTCATTTTTCAATATTATTATATATATATTTAGTCTGAAATACAAGTGTATTTACCAGCTGCTTCTTTGTCTACCAAAAAACATTAAAAGAAATCAGCACCTTTTTTAAATGTAGGAGCCAAATGCCCAGGCTGCTGCTGGGTCAGGAGATTTTAACCGCTTTTGCACATTAGGTTTCAAACGCAAAATATTAATTAGTGTCATTCATTTCTTGGAATTTCATATGCCAGCTTCAGTCAGTAGGGTTAATGTGCTTATTCTCTTGTATTGTGTACTGTGTTCCTGTACTTCTCTGGTTTTAAACATTACATTCAATATCAACTTGGCTATGATTTTAAATCAGAGTAATGTCATTTCCATTTAAAAAAGAGTTGGTTTTTGGCATTAAGTCATACAGTGTGTAAACATTTTAGCAGTTTTACTCAATTACTGAGGCAACTTTTAGGAAGCTACTATAATGAATTGCTTCTGTGATCCATGTATCAAAGAAGTTTTAATATCACATTTTCTTTGTGACTGCAGTTTTTATTATGGCTTTGCATATTTTTGAATGGGGATGTTGGTAATTTGTTGGGTTTGGGGTTTTTTTCTACTTTTAGTTACTCTCTTTAATATTTGTGATTAAAATCTCTCAGTAAGAGGAATTATACTGTGTCATCATAATGCAGCTTTGCTGACGTTGGTAACTGCTGTTGCAGTCCTGTCTCTAAACACAATCAAACAAAATTAGTAGCCATCTGCAGTGTTGCACACTTTTTGGGGGTAAATTGTTGTCCCTTTTTTGTGAGAGCAAGCTTTAATCAGTATTTCCCTTCTGTTTCTAATTCTTAATCTCTCTGCGCCATCCAGTTTTAAAGACTACCAGGTTAGCTTCAGATATGTACCTTAGTAATTCGTGGTCGGTCACTCCTAGCCCAAATTTCCTTCAAGTCTTGGAGATGGCCTATTCTGTCACTGCTCTTATAGTGATTTATGCTTTGATTAGGAAATACGAGAATAGACTTTCTTGTCAACTCTCCTGTTTTGCATTTCTGGTACATGAGGCTTAACTCAAGAAATAACTAATATGATACAAGGGGTCATGAAACATACAGGTTAAGATAAGTCCCCAGTATGGAGTTGGTGATCACTGACAGTCATTATTTGGCAGTTTTGGATCCTCTCTAAGCATGACTTTGCTCTTCAATGATGATTTTTTTGTTTCCTTCTTATAAAGTTTCATACTATAAATCTTACTTTGAAGATATGTAGCCATCATAAGCATCACTTTTTGACAGCTTTCCTTCTGCAAGTGAAATTTATTCGAGAGTTTATTCAGAAATTAGAAAAGATGCATCTTAGAACTTTTTACATCTAGAAGTTACAACTATATATTGACAACATTTATCTGTGAAAATGGGAAGAAAATAGGAAACTCTGTTACTTTTCCATGTAAACAAAAATGTTTTACAAAGGCATTGCCAAAGATAAAAATGTGTTTTCTATTGTCAGTCTTCTGCTTTAGTTAAGCTATTAAAAATGCCAAGATTCTATTTTTCCAAGAGCCATGTTCTTGGGAGTTTTTCTTGTTACTGCTCAATTTCTGTGACTGCTTCAGTCCCTCCAAAATCTCAAGGTTTAGAAGTGTGTTTTTTATTGAAAGGTGAGATTTTAATTCAGTCACATGGATCCCAGGGCTGAAGCTTCGAAAGATAACTCCCAAACATTTATTGCAAAGTCAGGTGATACTGTGTAAAATGCATGATAGCCTGGAGGTCTCTGCTAGCAGTGAACAGAGGTACACTTTGATCTTTCACGTAATAGGTCTCCCAATACCTTTTCATTTCTAACAGAAATAGTGCCCGGGCTGCTCTTACACCATAAGCCTATTTCACTCGTCCTTATAAGTTGTGATGCCAAATAAGAACATTGGTTTTAAGATGAGAAAAAAGGAATAGGATGTCACTTAGACTGTGTAGGCTTTACTATTTTTGATGGGATTTTGCTCTTAGAAGCATGTCTCAGTCGTTGAATCTTTAGTTTAAATTAAATTATTAACATGGACAGGGTTTGTTTAAAGATCTAATTTTACTTCAGGGATAATAATTTTTAAAACTTTAAACTGCATTAAACAATTGGTTAATAAACCACTAGTTATTAAACTGTTAATTGTTTATCCTTTAGGTAACAGTGGTTCCTTTTGGAGAGTTACGGTCTATTGGGAAATGTACCCAATATATATAGATAGGTTTTTAAATGGGATTCACATCTGAACTTCATAATTTTGTCCTTAGACATTTCTTAAGAATAGAAACAGTATCTTTTATACTGAAATTTTGAGAAGATTTGTTACTGGAATAAGTGACTTGCTTATACCCTCTTGAGTAGCTTTGCTTTTCAAAATTGATATGGTGGCACATAGTAACTTTCCAGGGGGTTTGGAATTCACTCCTGTGGTGAAATTGATAGTATTGTTACTGATGTGAATAGAATAAGCTCATACCCTCTCAGTATTGGAAAGACCTTGAAGAACTACAGAACTATGTATTGCTGTTACTTATCTTATTCTTTCAGACTCTGAGATTGCTCTGAATGCTGATTTGTCCAGCAGCTTAAGCTTCTTACAAGGTGCCAGTGTGTTTGAGAAATGTGGTGATTAGTACCTCATTATTTTTGATGCATGTTAAAAGAAACTGAGATTATATCTGTTGTTACGTAACTGCCTTTAAAAAAAAATTGTCTTACTCAGTGGTTCCTAATCTTGAAAATACCTGTATAAGTATAATAAGTCCTACAAACATCAAACAGTTTTTCTTGCTGCCCTTTTTACCAATAAAAACTCTATCTGCCTCCCTTTTTCATTCTCCAGGGAAGGAACAGCAGCCTTTACAAGCCTGAATAATGAGACAGGGCTAGGAGAAGGAAAGCTCTGGTATAATTATACTAACCTGCTACATAGTGCTATAACATAGAGCCCCATATTGTTTCTGTTTCTGATTCTCCTTTCTCCTTCTATCTTTTGTTCATATTCCTAAGTTTCTCCCTTTATATTTTCTTATTGGCAACTCTACCTAAGTCATATTATTATAGAGTGGTTTGGGTTGGAAGTGACCTTGAAATCATCTAGTTTCAACCTCCCTGTCATGGAGTGAGACACCTTCCCCTTGATCAGATTGCTCTAAAGTTCCATCCAACCTGACCTTGAACACTTTCAGGAACGGGGAATCCACAGCCTCTCTGGGCAACCTGTTCCGGTGGCTCACCACCCTCACAATGAAGAATTTCCTTCTCACATCTAACCTAAACCTCCCCTCTTGCAACTTAAGGCCATTCCCCCTTGTCCTATCACAATGTGCTCTTGTGAAGCATTCCTCTCAGCTCTCTTTTCAGCCCGCTTCAGGTACTGGAAGGTGCTATAAGGTCTCTCCAGAGCCTTCCCTTCTCCAGGCTGAACAATCTAAATTCTCTTAGCCTGTCTTCATAGGAGATGTGTTCCAGCCCTCTGATCATCTTTGTGGCCCTCCCCTGGATTTGCTTATTAAATCTTAGTTTCCCTTCTAGAGCTACTTCGATGATAGTCTTCTGAAAAAGATCTCTCATTGCCCAATGTTACCTAATTTGTTTTCTTGTAGTTCCCATAGTTCTTGATCTTCTTCATAACAGGGATTTCAAAATGATTACAATAGGGATAAAGCACATTTTCTTACATCTACTGGAGTGCTGTAACTAGGTTGTGCCTGAGTTTGCAGAGGGGCTCAAGCTGGAATGGTGCCCATTTTAGTGATCAGAAATGTGCCTAGACATAAAGCAATGGTTTTTATGTGTATGTTCCTTCCTCCCCGTGCCCAGATACCTTAATGTATTATAGAACAGTGAGTGAACCTGAGGTTTGTACCTTTTCCCTCCGTAAACATTTGTTTCTGTAACGTAAGCTCAGAGGGCTTTGGGCATCTCTTTATCCCAGTCAGCAAACTGTCTTTTTAGCTTTGCTCCTGCTTTTTCTTCATTTTCTACCTGCTGTGGGTATGGGACTATAATGTTACATTACTTCAGATAGAACACAGTAAATTTGCTTATAAATTATATACGAATACATTATCTTTATGCCCTTTTTTGGTTGTTAAACCCTTAGCTTTAGCATATACTTCTTTCTCCAAATTTTCTGCGTATAGCACACAATATCTGATCTGTTTGAAGAGATTCTGATTTCTGCTGATTAGATATTTTACTCAGAGCACCAAAGAAACCCATGTTTGTGTGACTTTTCTTCTTCGATGGACATGTGCATGCTCTCTTGCTTTCACTCTGTCTCTCTCTTGCCTTTTTCCTCTGCTTTGCTGGAACATTATGTCCTCAGTTGTCAAATTGCTTTCTCTCAGATAAAATTCCAAAGCTAAATTGAAAGAAATCAACCCAGAAACTCTGGCAGGTGATTAATTTCTACAGTGAAACTGAATTTTGAGAGTCTTAAATGAAAAAAATGTGTATTATTTAAAAAGTACAGTATTAGGCTTGTGAAAAGGAATGTCTAATACCTGGCATATAAAAAAGGAAATATTATAAGATTATGAAACCTTGAGGGGTTATTTGAATTATCAACTTGTTTCTAGAGAAAAAATAAAGCTGTTTTATTAATCCTAATTGTCCTTTTATTTGTTGCAATATAGTATATTGGGTTTACAGCATCTCTTCAGCATTAACTTCCCAGGAACAATATAACTAAAGTGCAACTATCAGCCAGCTGAATGCTACAGATACAACCTGAAAATAAATATGGATGATTAAGCGAGGTATTGTTTTTCAGAAACAGCACATCCACTTCTGTGTAGCATCAAGAGGAGAGTTTAAAATTGTGTACTGGGTTCAAGAAACTGTTGAACAATCTATTTACGGACTAATAAACTATTTTTGTGAGTTAATATTTTGGTCAGTAAAAGAGAAAGAGGCAGATTATGAGTTATAAATTATTATGTGTTGCATGGTAGAAAGAAGGCAGTTAACATTAGAATTGCATGAAAGCTGTGAATCGTTGCTACTTAAAAACATCATGGCTATGAAGATGCATTGAAGTCTTCTCTCAGGATTCTCTAAAATGTTGATGATTGAGAGGTGCGTAAAGGCATTTGCATGACACTTGACACCGCTGTGTTGCCATACTTTATGTGTGACTTTCAGGAGGTGGATCATCATTGGCCATGCATGACTGTTTAGCTTTGCCTGTTACTAGATATATGTTATGCTTACCAAAATGTTGCTTCATCAGTTTTTTTAGCTTAGAGGTACAATATATGTGCTGTCACAACTTCTTTAGCAGGAAATTACAACAGGGTAGTTGAACAAGTCATATAACAACTTGGAACTCGTTGGTTTAGAACAACCAGAGCTGTGTCAGTTGATTTTATACTATGGTGCAACCTGCCTTATGAAAGTTATCTCAATGTGGGGATTTAGAAATTCTTTTAAGGAGATAATCTTTACAGGTAAATATTCTTAAAGTAATTGAAGTGTAGTTAGTACTTCTCATGGGAATAAACAGGAGAAGCAGAAGAACCCTGGGTTTCTGTCACAATTTTAGATGTCACAAAGAATCAAACACTCGACTGATCAGAGAAAAAACCACCAAAATCAGAGAACAGGATATGTCAGGATGTTTCTAAATAGAAGCATTCATCAGCTGTCACATTGCTGACTTTTTAAGTTCTGTTATCATGTTTGCACTTGGTGTGATGCCAGTAAAAAGGATTTGCTCATTTATTTTCAAGGGATCAGAATATTTTTTAGGCCACGTGTAGAAATAGCTAGAAAATACAGTAGGCTGTACTGAGTAAGAAGGAATGAATACTTGCAGTGATAATACAGAAGAGGAAGGATGAAAGTTCACAGTTATTTAGATTTAAAAGGAATCTCCATAGGAACTGCATTCATTTAAGATACTTAATACATGTATTATTACCTCTTCTCTGATTGAGTGAAACTTATTTGGTTGCCTAGAATTTGATGTGACTTGTACCATTGATTTATATCAGAAAGCACCAGAGACTGAAATTAAAGAAATAAGGGTGAGCATAGTGATGTTCTCTGGTAAATTAAGAGGTAATAGTATATGTAGGAAGGAAGAGGCCCAAGAATTACATTTAGGCTGAATATTTACTTATTTACATCTGCAAGATGTAAAAAAGGTGTAATGAAAAAGCTACTTGTTACTGGTGAGTTAGCTATATTGGAAGAGAAACTCTCTCTGAATGACAACTCAGAGCTGGAAGAAGGAAGGTACAGGTTTTGTCAAAATACTGGTAAGCTCTCTAGATGCCCTGATGAAAAATTGCCACTAGTTGGTTTTCTTGTTGTTGCATTGACCTTAGTATATTTTCTCTTGAGCTTCTGTCATTTTCATCCAAAATATGACTAGCCATTCAGAAAGCTTTACATTTGTCTTCTAGACTGTGCCTGGTTAAAAAAAGTGGAAATATCTGGCAATGACAAATGTCGTCTGATCTGTAGGCAACAGTTACTGTAGTCTGAAAGGATGCTGAATGCTGCCCCAGATGTTTTCACAGTTAGGTGTCTGTGGTTTATACTGATGCTTGTTCACAGACTAAATGGTGTCAAGTGTGTTTTGGATGTATGGGTTTTGTACACTGCTAACAAAGAATTCTAATACAGTTGGGTTTTAAGGAAGCTAATAATGGTACATAGACATCACTCAATTTCAGGACCTTTCTGGAAAGCATAATGAAGCAGCTTGTCTATGTAATAGAGTGTATGTATTTCTTTGGTTTAAGACTTGACTGTCTATTCTTTTTAGAGAAATATCTTTTCCTTGGAAGCACCATTTTTTTATCCCTCTTATGGCTATTTGATAAGAGCTTATCCACAACTTGGTTGCCCTGTCATTTTCTGATGCTGTTGAGGGAGTGGTGCTTCTCTGCTGCGTGAAGTTTATGGATGCTCACTTTTTTTGTCCCCTGAAACAATGAGTTGCAATACAAGACTTTCCTCAGAAGAAATCTGAAGTGAATTATGTTGCTTCGGTTTTTGATGGAGTTTCATATATCAATACTGCTAATTGTTTTATCACCTTGTGATATGATCACCAATAAAATACAGTACAGTCCATATAAAAGTCACAAAAATTTACATATTTACTGTAAACTTAACATGTCCTCACTTTCCGTGGTCATGTTCCTAGTGCCTTATTACGTCATGTGAATAAGGTAGTCTTCACATTAGCAGTTCTAAAAGATAATAATTTACAATCCCATATAGAAATGGCAAATGCTTTGAGTGGTGCTCAGCTATACTTCTCATGTGTGGAGAAGTGTCTGGCAGATGCCATGCTGTTAAAACAGTGGGATCTGTGGCAAGGGAGTGATCCTATGTAGGACATACCTGTTGGCACAGTTTACAGTGCACTGGAAAAATTGTCTGGTGGGGAAAAGTTTTGTGGGAAACATTAAAATTCTATTCGCTTTTCACAAAACTCTCATTTAATTTTCCAAGAGAAGTTGTTTCTCTCCTTCAGTAGAAAATAAAGCACATTTCTACTGTAGGTAATTATTGTTTCTCGGTAAGATGTCATTACTAGCTAAGTAAATCTTGCTAATAAAGATGAGTCAGTTTAAAGAATCTTACTCTTCTATTATGATTTGTGGGGTTTTTCTTCTGTAGTTGTTTCAGGGTTTTTTTCCTTTTTGCCATTTTTTGGTGTGTTATGCATCTTACTATTTATGTCATTACATTTTGTGTTTGCTTACTGCATTTGGCTATGCAGGTGACTGCTAAGTGTTTGTTGGTAAGTAAGTAAGTAATAGTAAATATTGGCTAAACTTATGAGCCTTGAAACCTGACATCTTGAAAATAGCTACAGAAGCAGGAGACCCTGCACTTCAAGAAAGTTGTCTTTCTGTTTTTCAGTCACCACTGTAAGATGGGCAGTTGCCAAAGCCATCACACACAGAGCAGGAAGTCAGATAACCTGTTATGGTCTGGTTTTGTTTAGTTGTGCACTCTTACCCCACTTAGGCGATTTGGTTTCATGCCTGGATGTGGAAATGTGGCGTATTCTCTCCTGTGTGCAGTCAACAGCAGTTGCTATCAGGACAACCAGCCAGTTCACCCCCAGGTTACAGCAATGCTACTTTTCAAACTAGCAGCTGTGTGTTACTTAAGGAAAGCCCTTCCCCAGAGACTGAGCCTATCCAATTCAAAGCCCTGTGTGATGCCTTTGAAATGTAATTACTAAAATGCCACCCATTTATTCCAGTAGAGCTATAAGATACACAGGTAAATTTTTTAGCTTTTTAATTAAAGATGCATATCTGAGGTAACCTAGCAAAAGGCATTTGCCTAATTAACTCCCTGTAGTTCACCATTCTGTCAGTTGCTGACAATTAGTAAATATTTGGTTTCTTTAAGCCTTATTTCTCTGTGTGAATGATTTAGATACTTATAGTTATGGGAGCAAAGACCAATTAACTTCCATGTCTTCAATAATACCTGTTTGGACTTTCCAGGTCACAGTGCAGCTTAAACAAACACATGGATATGGGAAACTGAATTTTCTCCCAATGTGATGTTTTAGCTGCTGACTATGAGAATCAAAAAAACTACCCTTTTTTCCCATACAAAGGAGTTAAATTCTGTAGTTCTGTGGTCTTCTGCAAGTGGCAAAGGGGGTTTATTTTGTGGGTTTATTTTTTAAATTTATGAGTATGCTTTTAGAAGTCTGTTTTTGTAGGGCATGTTCAGGGTCTCTTGAAATCACAGTACGTAAAAGCGAGTGAGTGATGGTCTTTAATAGGAGTGGGAATAATATGTAATAGCCCTATATCAAAAGCCACTAGGTAGAGCAGTTGTATTCTGGACTGTATATAATTATCCCACTTTCACTGGGGGTGATAGGCAACTGTGAAAATGGTCAATTCTTATTGTCTATGCTGTTATTTTGCATTCCACAGTAAAAGTTAAATTCACTCTTTATACCTAAATTAGTATTTTATGTCAAAGCTTGAGGAGCAAAGGGCTTTGGGGGGGGGAAGAGATGAAGTTTATATGTATAATGGAAAGCTGCACTCAAAAAGACATTTTGGTTAATGCTGGTTCCCATGGATACTTGCAAATAATTATGCAGTTTTAAAAACACAAAACTCTTTTGCAGTCTTACTTCCAGGCAGATAAGTGTCCAGCAGTTAGTTATAATTAGCTATATAAGAAGTAAATTGTTAGCCTTGATCTTTGAAATTCATTGTAGCTTACATGTTTTATGCCTCTACACACTGCATTTGTAGTATTGGCTTCACTGAGTTTATATTTCCAGGTTAGGCAATTCTGTCTGGCTTGAATAATCTTATCAGGTCACTATCATAGCTTGTTAGTACCTCCACGACTTTTACAATAGGCTATGAAAGTCTTTAAAGAAAAGTTACTCTTTGCTGAAACAGAATTTATTCTGCATGTAAGAGTTTTGGTCCTTTCTCTTAGGGCCTTTTCTTATTGGGTACCTAATTTTATTAAAAGCGTTCCAATCAGGGAAACCACAGTGATGTAAATGCATCTTTCCATGAAGATTGGTCATAAGAGATCACTGTTCTTCTGCACTTTGTCAATAGTAGTTTATCTTATTTATAATAGTAGTAATGTGATTATTACATTTGTAATGCCACATTACCATGATGTGAAAAATAAACAGGTTAGGCTGAACTGCCCAGGTTTTTCTAAATTAACAAACATGCTGCCAGTTTTGCCTGTGTAGTTTCCCTGCATTGCCTGTCTTGGAACTGCACAGTTCGTGTCATTGCAGAATTAGGAGAACACAGCAGATAGCTTAGGATTTATATTAATCACAGTTCTGAACTTCTGTAGGGAAAAGATTCTGACCCTGGTGTGTGAAGAATTTTCAGATTAATTCTTGCTGTTTAGATATGTGTGAAATCTCTTCATGTTTGCAGCATTATTTTTATGATTTGTCAGAAACAGGCATAACAGGAGATGTCATCTCACATCAGCCACACTCATTTCCTGTTTTGTCTTTCTTGTAGTTTTTCTTCAAAGTGTTTTGATATTGGAAAAATAAATTACATTTTTGTAATTAATATGTGATAACATATTTTATTTAACCTTTTTATGTAATTCTACTTCTAAAATATGATAAGCACTCAATTTCTTATTAGATTAACTGCTTATTAGATTAACAGATTGGAGATCTGGAATATGGTAACTGATTGCGTAGCACTTTGATTATTCTATTCTCTGATTCAAAGTCTTAGCATCATACTTGCTCATTACCATGAGTTGTGATAATGTTTTTAGGATAATGATAAACCATCAAAGAAAGAGGATGAGAAAATACTACTTGGTTACAATAGTTGGTCTTCATTTTGCACCATGAGAGGGAGACTGGTGTAGGCAGGTATCTGGCAAAGGAAGCAAGAGAAACATCTTGATTGACTCTGAAGCCTTAGAATCACGTAATCATTTGTTTCGGAAGGAACCTTGAGAGGTCTTCCAGCCTGGTGTCCTGCTCAAAGCAGGATCAGCTTTTGTGTTCAGACCAGATTACTTGGCATTTTTTCCAGGCAAGTCTTGAAAGCCTCCAAGAATGGAGTTCCTGGAACCCTTTTGAGCAAACTGCTTAATTATCCTCTTGTGTTTTCTCATGTTCAGTTTGAACTTCCAGGTTTCAATTTATCATTTTCTCTTCTTCTCCCACAGAACACTTTATGTACAAGTAAAAATCATTGTGATCCATCCATAAATACAACTTACTTAAGTTAGTATTGCATGCAGTTGGAATAACAAAACAGTTTGTCATGTCATGTTTTCACCTGAATTCATATATAAAAAGTGTAAATTGAAGTTTACAATGTATAAAATTAAAACTAGCTTTAAGGCAAAATCCAGGAATTTTCTCATTATAAAACTTTCAAGGATGACATTTTAATGTTAAATTTTCCATAATTAATTTTCGAATCTCTTGTTTTAGGCCAGTTTTGTCAAGGTCAGTATGAGTCTGCAAATACATGTTTTTTCATCTCCAGTGGAAGAGTTCTCTGACTAAATGTGTACAAACAGAGTCTCAGAATGGTGCTTCTCTTACAGCTTTTCAGAGCTGCTGCTTTATGAGATCACATCTGGGCTGTATTAAGAAAAATATATTTGGATTTGCTATGCAAGCAAAATGAAACTTCTTTATCACTAATAGATCTTTTATCCTTTATCAGTCTGGAAAGCTTCCAATCTGAAACACTGGAAAAACAGATGTAAAGCTTATCTGGATTTTAGTCATATTAATGAACTTGAAAGGGGATTATAGGCATTGCTATCCTGTCAGTTCTTCCAGTGGGGAATAATAGGAGTGACTACATAGCTATGTAGCATGAGTTTGAGGGGGTTATGCCATGCTTGGTTCACCAAAAGTCATCATTTGTCATGTGGTTTTGTTACTAGAAATAGCTAGTTCCTTACTAAATCTTCAATTCCAAAAGCTGAATAAGGTTGCTTCCTAAAAAAATTCACTTTCCATATTCTGTTTTATTTTTCTACATCAGTCTCCTTCTCACCAAATTTTCGCTGAGGAATCTATTCCCTTTTAAGTGTTCACTTGATGGGCTTACCCATTTTTCCTTTTATGGACTTCTGTCTCACTTCTATCTCACTGCTCAGTGTTTTCTTCTTCCCTTTTATCCTGGTTCCTATTTCTTGTTGCCACTTCCCCTCTCCAGTCACATTTCAGCTGCAACATGAGATAGCAGCTAGCACATTTTGTCCCTGAAATTCCTTATGAGCTCAGTTTTTCCTGAGCATAAAAAATTAGCTTGCAGAATTCCACAGAGCTCACTCAGAAAAATATTGGGGTCTGGAAGGCTGAAACTGCCTAACCCAATTTGGGTACATGAAATTACACTGCAGTGGACAACAGAACCGTACTCCAGAATTCTCCATGTGTTGATTGACAACTTCTTGTCAAACTGAGGCTGAAATGAAAAGGAGCTTGTCACCTCAGTTCCCTTGTAAAAGCTACTGCATGTTTGAAGCCCAGACTTTCTTCATCTAACCAGTTGCTCCATTGTAAACGCTTAATGTTCATTCTGTATGTAATTTGTTGCTGTTTTCACCTTGGAAACAAAGAGTATTTCACTATGGTTGGTTTCCCTTAGGTTTTTTAATGGAACCTAATTCCTGTTTTGCATGTGTCAGGAAAGCCCAAGCAAGGTGGCAACTCTCTTTTTCAAATTTGCGGACTAAAACCAGTTCAGTTTCAAAAGATTCATGAAGAAATACAGTATTCTTTGATTAAGTGCCTGTGATTTGTTACGGAGCTATTTGGATTGAAATTATACATGGACAAATTAAATGCTTGAAGTGGGCTAATGGGTTATAAATAAATACATTTTTAATGGCTTGAAAAACCTAGCCTTCATCTTATCCGTGTATCTGAATAAATGAAATAATAATCTGATGTAATGACTGCTTCAGGTGAGAAAACACATGGAGCAATCTCAGAAAAAATCTGAAAACATGAGTTCAGTATTGTCTAAAAATAATGTGAACTAAATCTCTGCTGTCATAACTTATTTCATTGTGTATTAGTGTTATTCTTCATATATGAGGAGCAGCAAA
Organism: Origma solitaria; assembly: GCA_013397895.1. Taxonomy (NCBI): domain Eukaryota; kingdom Metazoa; phylum Chordata; class Aves; order Passeriformes; family Acanthizidae; genus Origma; species Origma solitaria. The sequence goes on from VZRL01004071.1 coordinate 834,117, forward strand.
GTAGAATGGAGGTTAGTGAATATATAATGAGTATGAAAAGGTCACCAGTACAGACAAGAAACTATTATTTTTTGCAAAATACATATTGTTTTGCTGGATTTTTAAATGTCCATTCTGAATTTTGCAATGATTTTAGAAACAGGAGGCTCTGGGCCTGGGTCTAGCATGTTGTAGTAGACTGCATTATTAAGTGATATTCTACAGGTGATTCAAGGTTTTATAATTTCATCATTGTAATGCTTCATTGTTCATTTACTATCCAACAAGAGATGCAAGGACAATTGTACTTTTAATATAGGAAACAAAGCACATTTTCAGTCCTGTGCAAAAAAATTTAAAGAAGTTTTCAGATACCTACACTTGTAAAAAGATTAAATTTGGATTGTTTTTGGTTGTCAACCAAATACAGTCTTTCTCCCATTGAGATATGTTTATATAAAATTGTGGCTGAAGTGTTGGGGCAGAGAGGAGAGACAGAGAGAGGAGTTATTGCACATTTCTTTTTCTTTTATGAAAATATGTATGTGTGTATTAAATTATGCATCTGTATCTTTACATCTGTGTATATAGATAGGTATAAGTTCCTGTCCATGAGAAAGAACACTTTCTCGTGGACATCTCTTTTTGATGTTAAAACTCCAAATTAATAAGCTACAGTTCGGCAATGGTGACAATACTGAAAGAAGTAGTTCTTCATGTTTAATCACCACAAAACAGAGTCTGGAATGGAAATAATTTAACATGAAAAAGGGTTCAAAAAAGTTTTCATGTAATTTTCATACAGTTAATTAAATCTCCTTATAATGTAGTTGTCCTGATTCTGATCAAGACAGAGTTAAGTTTTTGGCAGTCGCTGGGCGACAGTGTGGCTGGGGGGTGTGATTTGGAGGTGTTTCTGTACTGCCTCACCTCATTGCCAGGGGTAGGAGTAAGGGACTCTTGCTTCTGAAGAGAAAGATGTTCTTTCCAGTGGGAGAAAATGTGGTGTGGAAGAGCTGGTCGTATTTTGGAGGGCTTTCTGTGTAAATAGTTCCCCTGTTTTATACCTTTTGTTATTTATACTGTTGGTGTTACTAGTTGTCTTCTTATCTCATCGCTATTTCCACTGAATTGTTCTTATCTCAACCTGTGATCTATGCCTTTTGTGCTTCCACTTGGAGTGGAAAGGGGGAGTGAGTGGCAGCATGGTTTTTTTCTGGACTACTAAATTGGAGGCTTTAATTCCTTAACCACAACAGTAATATAATTTTAAATGCATTGTAGATAGCCCCACACATTGGCAGACTGAAAATGACAGGTTTTAAATAAAACATTGGAAAATATAAATCGCTAGTAATAAAGAAGCCTTTCCATTGTCCTCAACATATGCAATTTTAGTTGCATGATCATATCATAAAATAACTGAGGCAGAAGGTTCCAGAATAAAAGTGAAATTCAGAATGCTCAGGGAAGCAGCAGATGCTCGTACTTTTGTTTCATCCTCATTGTTTAGTGAAATACTCACATGTTCTATTCACATCTTTCTGTGAAGATGGGATTATTACTGTTTCTCTTTGGGCTTTTCTGTGACACTTAACACTATTATCTAGTAAGGGTAATGGTGTGATACTTGGATACTAAGAAACTTGCAACACCCATGTGGAAAGAGGATAAGGTTTCAGTTCCATTTTACAAATGGGTCAATAGGGCACATAATGCACAAGTGCCCATTCATTTTGAGTGTCCAATTAGCAGAAGACCTTTAACATCTTGATTATTTCAGAATGCTACGTTTTTGTAGCATATAATGCTTTTAAAGCCTTCCTTGGAGGGACTTAATATTGAAAGGAGGCAAGACACACTTGTTAGCATATTTCATAGTTATTTTTGGAGAGCAGAAAAGTGCTGAGAAACAGTTCAAAGGCAGATACTGGTGGGGGGAGTGCTTCTCTATAGCATTGCTCTTTGCTTCTATTTCACAACTGCTTTTCTCAGTATTTCTTCCACCTATAATGCTTGTTGTCTTCACACACAGAGTCTTCTCTGAATTCTTGATGCCAGCTGGCCACAAGCTTGTGTGCTCCTTTCTGTACTGTATCCATCTGCTCCTTCATGCTTCTGTCCTGAGTCCCTTCCTGCCCTCTGTCTCTTCACTCTCTTTTCTGGCTCGCATTCCTCCCTTGGCTATTGGGCTGACCTGTAGTTTCCATCACTTCTCCCTATCTACTCTCCTCACCCAGTGTTGGTCCCAGGGCATACAAACCCTGACCAGCCATCCCTTAGGAGATGATTCATATCTTCATCTATTCCTTTTTGTGTGACTGAAAGCCAGTCAAGTCTGTGTCTTTCATACTTTTCATACTTTCTGGTTGCCTCTAAGTCTTCATAAGAAAAGGTGCTTCTATTCTGAATTTCTGTATATAGCACAATTCCTACATTTCTTCTTGCTCTACAATCTAAATCCTTGGTTTTTCCAGTTCTTAGCTGGAACAAGTTGATTGCAGATGGAGATTTGGTTGATAGGAATGTAGCTGCTGATACTTTGTCTCTACTGAAAGTAGAGGAACCAAGGACTTCTTTTTTAAGGCTTGTTGATTAGGCGGATTTAGACACTTCACAGAAATCAACACATTTCAGGTGCCAGACTGAACCTTTTGCCAGACTGGAAACAGGTGGGGACATAAAACTTCTTGAAAGATCCATGAAATCTCTTTTTTTCTCAAATTGTCTTTTTTCTCTAGTATTATATTTTTAAGCAATTTGAAGAAGATACCCAGTGTGTGAACTTCAATGGCCAACAGTTTTGGCATAGTAAACAGACTCAGAAAATAATTAGAACTATTGAGAGCTCATAAGAATAAGTCTGAGGTTTTTGCCTATAGTGTTTAAAGTGGTTTCTTGTATCTTGCTCCATATGACAAAATTCATAAGCTGTAGATTGAAGATAAATATCTGTTACAATAAACTGTTCAACTTACTCATTAAAATTGGTATATAAATCATACTTATTCAGTTGGAGGACAAAGCAAGAAAAAAATTCAATTATGGGGTCTAATAGAGCATTGTGTTGAGGTTTAAATGACTACCATGAAAGGATAATGAAGTGTTTTTTAGACTGTCAATAAGTCACAGTTTACTTCTATTGAGGAACTTAAGCCTTTTTTAATAAACTCACTTAATATTGTGCCATCTTCCTTTCTCAAGAAATCTCCTTAGTATGTGTTTACAGCAAACTGTTTTGCTTTTTTGATTGTCAGAACCTTGAAATATCAAGGTCAAACATAGAATTGCAAATTAATGCAAAAATGCATTTAATATACTGATAGATGATCGACTCATGTTCCTATTTTTACACTTTTAATTTTTTAATTGTAAAAGAGAGGAGTGAATTTAATGAGCTGAAAATGATAGCTTAGTGGTACTAGCTGGAGTTGGAACACTTTACTTGGGTGATACGCAGGCTTTCTGTCAGAACTCTGCCAATGTGATTCAGTCCAGAGCTGGAAAAAGAAAGTACCAACCAAGCTAATATTTAACACTTCCAGTCCAGCTGGACATCACATCCAGCTCAAGAGACAGTATCATTCCTTGAGCATCATGGGGATATTGAAGGCAATGAAGAGAACAAGCAAAGAGTAATTTAATACATTGGCTAATGGGTATTTAAATAAGGCTGAAGTTAGAAAAAGTTTTTTTTATAAGGTTAGGTACCAGGTCTAACATCTTTCTCTAAGAAAAAAGCTAGTTTTACCTCTTTGTTCTCTAAATCTCCTGTTGAAAATTCATGATTTTGTAGAATAGCATTGTAGAAGACTTTCTCTCTCTTTGCTCCTTTTCCCCCACCCCACCTCATGCTTTGATTAAGAATATGTGTTCTATTGAAGTGAAAGTGTTTGGGTCCATGTCTGTGAGTTCTTTTTCCTTTCCTTATTTGAGGACACAAGTTATATAAAATGTTAATTATGTGGTGTCTTAAGAAAATTCGATTTTGGTGCCTGTTTGTATAAAAGTTGCAAATGATGAATCTGTGGCAGTACCAAGATATTTTCCTTTGCCCATTTTTAAACATAAACCCACAGTATTGGTTAGAACGTTAATTGCAATATGTTGTCCTACAGTGGTAATTGTATTGAAGACTTGGACCGTATAATGTCAAAGGAGTTATGTGAGTAAATGTAAACAGAAATGAGCTTGGGATTGATTTAGCAAAAATTATTTTTACAATGTACTGACTTAAATCCTAGCAATGTAAAGGCTGGATGTAGGATGGTGGGAAGTGAAAAAATTGCTTATCTGTGTATTACAGAACAGTGTGAGGTTAGAAGTTAAGAGACTCTATATCAGAGTTTGAACAAAGCTGACAACATTTTGCTCCATTTATTGGCCACTCCTGCTCTCTTTTGTACTTGAATTCCTAGGGAAAAAAATGTTGTGAGCTGTTTGACTTGTCAAAAGAATTGTCACAAATGACAACCTACGACTCAAATTTAGCAATTTGCTGTGGTGATCTTAGATTATCATTGATTATGGGCTCTGAAACTAAGGAAAATGAACAGCTCCAAAAAAGTCCAAATAGTTAATCAGTGCAGCGCTTTCATTTTCACCTCATATTTTCTTTTAAACCCTACATCCTGTGTGCCATATGTGGCAGTGAAGCTGGCAGGGAGAGCCGGTGTGAGAGCATCCTCGTAATGAGTGTCTCAAAGTATGGACAGTCCCCAGCCAGCAGACAGAATGAGGCTGGGCTGTCAGGATACAATTTTAAGGTAGAGACAAGATAATTTCAGAGAAGGTAGAGAACAAAATCACTTGAGCACAGATCAGATGTCTTTCCCTTCTTCCCCTACAAATAATACACAATTTCAGTTTTTGGGCATGCTTTGTGGCCTCATCGCTCTCCTTCTCTCAGTCATGCTACTGACTTCTCCCATACAGCCTTTTATGCCATTCCAATAGGGGAAGCTGCACAAAAGAAATAATCTTATCCTACCATGAACTTAAGCAATTGTGGAGGAAACATCTAGTCAGTCTGTGCAACACTGTAGATGGATGAATTTTAGGAAAGGTCTGGTCTGGCTTCACAAGTACTGTGAGCTTTTGGTCTGGTTCATCAGCCAGTGTAGTCAGCAAAAATCTAAAGGTTATTCTTTTGGACTGCTGCTAATCATGGTTAAATTGGATAGATCTGTTAGTTGGATAGATTTGTTGCTATTGAAGCTGTGGAAGAAGCCTGGCCCTTCTTGATTTCCACATACATCATTCCCATTATGCATATTCATTCCTACCAATAGTTAGGAAAATACAGATACCGACCTCAGTGCTTTGAGATCTATCTACTTTTGATAGTCCAGTGTAAGATATTTTAATTCAACCTGCTGTCCAGATGCAGGAACTGTGCTCAGTAGTTGCTCCAGCAACAAATAAATGCATTGGAAGCACCATCAAAGAAAAATAAGTGTTTACTGGACATTCAAGTTGAATGTCAAGCTAACTGCTGGTAATTTTGTTTTCAAATAACACCATTTTGGTGACCTGGAGCTAATAAATTTCTCTTTTCCCCCTTGTTGATTTTTCATCATTTCAAACCTGAAATGTGAAGTATGTTTATTAGGAAACAAGCGTAGTCACTGCTTTGAAAGGATGATGCTGACAGTGTAGCTGCTTATAAACTATTTGTGTGTTATTTTGCCCAGAATTTGAACAAGCTAGCCACTGAAGCAGAAAAAGCACAGCCAGTGTTGTCAAATATTATTGGTGCAATGTGCCTTTATATGTGCCTGGCTGAGCATCATCAAATGGCATTTGACGTGGCTCTTTCCCAAGGCCATAACTTGCTGCGTGCAGCAGACTCTCAGTTAAATAATTTTTATATTTTGTATTTATACACACACATACATGCATGTGTTTATAATCCATCGTGGTGATTTGCATGAATTTGTAAAATATTCCTCCACCTACCCTACTTAATCTTCTCATTTTATATTAATAAGCCACTTTGAAGAAATCATTCCCAAAATAATATTCTTGAATTAAATGTCTCAATGCATCTAACTATGATACACAGCAGTCACAAATATGTTTTCTGAAGTAGTAAAAAAGGCCTAAAACTAGTGATTTAGCAGCTGTTAGATGATACAAGTGTGGAATTTATTTTTTCTCAATTATTTCTTGGATGAAAGCTTTCAGACCTGTAAGTTTTTTATTTGGTTTGGTTTTTTGGGGTTTTTTGATGAAGCACTGAACTCTTTCTCTTAGCTATAATTATGAGGAAATATAAACAGCATTTGCTGTTTCTGCCCTCAATGCAAATCCAGCTCAGTTATGTAACATGTTGTACACAGAAATCATGGGGAAATGCCACAGTGTAGCTAAACAGCATTATTTTTGAATAAGTTGATGCGTTAACAGCATTTTTTAGTATTTTTTATTATTTTCCCTCCTTGTCAGAATTCTTCTTTTGAATACTCCTTTTGGAATTACAAAAAACCTGTATTTCAGAGGCTTAGTAGCTTAGATGCCTTAGATGTGCAAATTTAAAATGAAATAGACGTTTGCTTCTCATATTTTACTTTTTGTACAAGTCTCCTATTCCAGTGAACAATGTAAAGAATAGATGTCAGCATTGAGACCCGACATCTGGTAGAGGTGAGACAGAATCACCATGTATTTCTATTGTAGCTGAATTTCAACTAGCCTGGACTAAATAGCAGTGGCATCTTTTCTGCATGCTGGTTTTATTTTTCTGTTCACTTTAGATGAAGATGAAAAACACCTGCCAATCCATATTGAAACGTTTGTGTTCCATTGATTGTTGCCTGCAGGGACTATCCCAGTAATGACTGTGTGACAACTTGGGGGTGAAAATGATCTCTCTCCAGTCTTGTGTGGGATAACTCCCTACAGAGAAGGACAAAATGGTCAAAGCCTCACTGCTATTTTGCCCTAGACTTGTCTTTTCAATAAGATTTTGTTCACCATACCTCCTGCTTGCTGTTAGCAGCAAACAGGGGGGTTTTTTAGCTCTGGCTTATGAAATTATGGTTTTATTAAATCCCCTGCATTATGTTGTTAACTTGCTAAGAAAAACCTCTGCATTAGCTTTTATATCAGATAATAACCTAGACCTATTTTGTGTTAATTCTTTCCAAATCAAATTCCAAGGAAAGATATATTATAATCAATTTTTTTACAAGCTAAAAATTAAGTTTAGTGAGGACATCTTGTCGACTGTTTAGATTTAATCACCTTGTCACCTGTTAGCTCAACTGAAATACAGCTTGGTAACCATAAGTGCACCATTACTATGTAATATGTTGCAAATTTGATGATTTCTATTTTCAAATAGTTTCAAGAACACCACTGCTACTTGAGTCTTCCTAATTTAGTCAAAATAATTCATTGTTTCAGTGTTCCTTATCTACCCTGGAAGCGTGAAAGAGGGGGAGAGGAGGGAAGAGTAGGAGAGAGAGAGAGGGAAAAAGCACATGGCAGAGAAACTATTCATGAGCTGTTGTCAAATGTACCAAATAAACCAACTGGATCAGAAGCAAGAGAAGAAACCTTCAATCTTTTCCAGTTATAACAATATTGGAACATTAGTTCTAGTGTTAGTTAAAAATACTTCAGATGTGAACTTAGTGTTCTCTTGAAAACATTTTGTATCCTTGTAAGTATTGAAATAGAAATAATTATTCTTTAGTTTGAGCTTACTGTGGCTCAATATCATTCAAAGGGAGCACATAAAAACCCTGCCTCTGCTCAAGTTTGATATACAGTGTTTGTCTAAGGAAGAGGCAGTGCATTATCCCTTTCAGAAGATACCAGGATTTCCAAGTGATCTTTGTTCTAAGGAGGATGGCTATTTTCACCTCTCATTTTAACAGAAAATCATACTCTCTACATACATCCTGTAAAACAAAGTTACTCTTCCTTTTCCAGGGGATAAATGTTTTATTTTCATAATTTAAGCTTTCTAACTTCTAAAATTTTCTGGTTCACATTAAATTCAAGCTTCAAGATTCTACTTATTTTATTTGGGCTTTAAAAATACAAATTTTTTTTCTGCTGGACTTTTCTGCTTTTTAAGTGTCCACTTATACATGAGAATTGACAAAAGTTTTGTAAGCTACCACTGTGTCCATAATTCCTATGAAAATGTATTTTCAAGAAAGTATGGCATTATGTTCATAGTTTGAAATTTCTCTCCCTACTCCATTCCCTCTTTCATCTACCTGCCTTCAAACCATTATGGTTGTTTCTCTCTAAAGAGGTGATTCCATTTGCTTCGTTTTCTGATCACCTCAGGGTCAGGCATTCTTGCCGAAATGTTCAGAAAATGTAGTGATGTGCCATATCTTACTTCTGAGGGTTTAAAGGAGCTTGACTGTCAGTGCACACTGAACACTGTTCTGTGATAAATAGCAATTCTTTTGCATGAGCTAAGTGGTGGTAACAGTCCTCGATGAGAAAGTTGTGGATGTAGCACATTTGTTATCACCCAGGTGGAGAGCTCCAGCTTGTCAGTGGTGGCTTCTTAAAGATTTTCTAATTCTGTTAAGTTCTTCTGTTCTTTCCTAAGCTAATATGCCTTTTCCTTAGATAGATCTGATTTAGGAAAAACAAGACTTTTCATGATCTCAGAACTGATGACTTTCCTCGTACGATTTCAGAGTGTGTGAGCAGCACACTAAACCAGATATTCTGGAGAACAAATTTGAATTGGTCCACTATATTAGTATTGATTTCTTTGTCCTTTCAAGCTTCCCTGAATAAATGTGGAAGTAACTGCAATGAAGCACAAACCAGAAGCCACTGTCAGTGTAAGTGCAGTATTTAGCAGTGGTCTGCTTATACTTCGCACTTGTTTGATATCCAGACAGCAATAAAAATAAATCAGGGTAAGTATTCAGACCAGCACAAAGCACAGTCTTCAGTAAAAGCCATTTATTTCAGGCTGTCAGATGTGACCAGAGTATTGAAAATTGCTTGCTTTAACATTATAAACATTTTTTCTTTAATTTCATGAAAACAGTTCACCTTAGATGACATATAATGGAAAATTTTCTACAACCTCATTCAAATATTGCCTCCCATCCAAATCCTTGTGCATTAACTGAAAATTGAAAATTTGCCAAAAACCCTTAACATCATTGCAAATGTGCTATTTTGAGACTTTAAAAATATATGGAGGTAAAGATCTTTTTCCTTCTCTTGGGAAAAAAGCTTAAGTCTGTGATCTTCAAATCTGAAAAATACTTGTAGTAAGTCCATGGAAATCTTAAGTAATCATTCACCCAATAGTACATTTTTAAAAAAATATAGATGTTATAATTAATATAGTAAATAATCTTTTGTGTCTGAACAAAAGTTTGGAATGAATGGGTTTTTTCTAATTTAATTTCATTCATCAAATTGCTATGATTCTAGAATACCCTTTATGAAATATCTTACAGAAATACACCGTGAACATGGAAAAATATTAAAGAGGAATTAACTTTTATGATTAAATTTTATGCCTACTGTAATAACTCAGACCAAAACAAAATGGGTAAAGATCATTATTTTATATCACCACTAAATTAATTTTGGTATTTTTGGAATTATAAAATCCATAATTCATCTCAATTGTAACTGAGTATTGCAAAGTTTTCTATTCGTACATGGATTGACAAAGTTTATATTTCCCTTTTATGCGTTGCTCTCAAATAAAAGGTAAAAATACAGTGTAACGCCTGAAATAGGCTAATATGTAGTATTTGCTGCTATTGAAATACATGAATGAGTATGGGAAGAGTTGAAAAATCAGTCAGTAAGAGCATTCACAGAGCAGTTAAAATACCTTGTTTATTCTTTCCATTTGGGACTGGCTTGAGTGCTGAAAAGGCCACTGAGTTTCCTGCAGTTGCATTGCTTCAGGGTCTGTGAATGTGGACAGGTGAAGGTTTTACAGGACTTCAAAAACATCTCACATTTTCATTGGAGCACCTTCACATTCCTTAAGAATTTTTATCCCTGTAAAGGGTGCGTCAGAGGACTGAATATTGATTAGTGTTAAAGATCTGTGTGTGCATATATTTAGTCTGCAAATCATATTAAAATCCATAAATCTTAAAAATAAAAAGATCACTTATTAGTAAGCTTAGCTGGCTTATAAGGCCTTCACTTGTTTGGGGTTTGTTGTTTGACCACGACTCAGATGTGCTCTTAGACAAGACAAGCTGGCCAGCACTCTCCTTTCAAATAGTTTCATTTATTTTCTCTAGTGATTGACAGATGATTCCACCACTCACATTTTTGAGCTCCTAATCCTCTTCATGGGTTTGGGAATTGTGTTGGGTGTCTGCAAACACTGAGGAACTACCTCTGTTACAGGAAGTTGTTCTGGGCTAAGTGGATCCAGAATGTTATGTTCTGGATGTAAAGCTAGTTTGTTCCCTGTCTCGTAATCAATGCTGCATCCAGTCATGGACTGAAAAGGGGAACCAGGATGAACAACCGTAAGAAGAAATGGCGAGAGAAAGGGTTAAAGGCAGTCAGATTTTATAGGGCTAAGTCTTTTTAATTTGGGAATCTTACTGTACCTTATATTTCTTGTGTGAGGATTAGACTTAAAAGTTTCTTGGGGAAAAAAAAACAGCCTGAAGAGAAAATAGCCCCACAGAATATTGAAATTTTACTGTATGGACAGTAGGTGGATTTGTAAAGAGACTAAGAGCAAGTTGACTCATAAAATCCTCTATCAATGAATCATTCAAAGATATTTAAATCCTGAAACATGTATAAACACTAAATTGCAGCATCTTATGCAAATCTTTAATTTAGCAACTTTGCTTAGGTTAAGCCTGGTTTTGATGAACTGATTTATTATTTCAATACATATATTTATAGCCATATTGCTCAGGCATCCTGTTCAAATTTAAAATAATTTTTGATTTCCAAACTTAAAAATCAAATACTAATGGAACTGTCCATAAAGTTATTATAGAAACACTAGGTAGATGCTAATAAAGGATTTGGAGGGTGCATATTAAAGAGTGAGACACTAATTGAATTGAACTAAAGGAAACTGCTTTGATTTAAATTTTTTTTAATACTTAGATTTTCTGATGGTATTGCATACCGTAAAATACCACTTTAAAATAAACTCTAATTAAACAGTAATGTAGTGACTAAAGGAGTTTGAAACATTTCTGATGGAAGAAAACAATCTAACATTTAATATGAAGCTGAAGCAAAGTTGACAAAAAATTACACCTGAAAGAATCCATGGCCATTTTAAGCATGTGATGACATCCAACTTTTTTACTTTTGTAAATTATATTCTGTTTCACAGTAAGAGGTAGGGGAAGGTCTAAGGCTGCAACTTGTGGTAGTTAAAAGAAAATTATGTTCGTTCGAGTCCAAGAGTTGGTCTGCCCTGTATTTTTTCAGGAAGCTCAGGTGAAATTGTGCAATACCAAAACTAGAATTCAGAAGAGAACTGAGTTTGTCAGAGCCACATAAAGCTGCTTCTCTATTGCTGATTATTCAAGGGCAAAAGTTGGACTGTTTATGAGTTTCCACTATTAGATTTGAACAAGATACTAGCTGTGGTGGAAAAGGTACTTTCTAATAAATTGCTGAAATGCACAATACTGTGACAGCCTTCCTGTAACTTATGTTGAGAGGGCTCTGTGTGTATCTTTCACATTGTAAAATCCATTTGGAGCAGGGATCTTCCTCTGTCCTTGTGCTTTCCTTTTGAAGTGAGCAACAGGTGAGTGTGATACTCAGCTCTCATTAAACATGATACTCCTTTATTTACTAAGAACCCCCACTACTAAAAGGTTGAAGTCACACGCATCAAGCTAGTTTTTGAAGTTTGCACTTCGGTGTGTTGATAACTAAATAACAGATCACCTGGTGGGAGACATTGATTGCCTGTCAAGGCCAATCAGGAGTCACCGGCAGAGAAAACACTTATTCCAGGGAAGTATTCCTAGTGTAGATATGGTCAAGTAATCACAAAGACCCTGAGAGATGAAAAGAGCCTCCATGCAGGGTAGTGTATTTGTTAGCAGGCAAGGAGAGTGCTTTTGCTGTGACTCATCTACCGTGCTGGGACTGCCTTGCTCAGAGGATAAAGGTGGACTTCATCTTATTCTTGGTCTTACTCACCTGATGGCAGGGCAAAAAACATATTTTTAAATCATGTCTGCCTATAAGATAATGATGATACTGTAAGGAATGATCAGAAGAAGGAAGTAAACATCTTGCCTTCATCGTAAGCAAAGCAAGAAAGGTCATGGGCAGAGTGAATGCAGACAGAAGTCACTTCTGGCAGTTTTCTTCAATAAGCATTGAAAACTAAGGTAGGTCACCTTTGAGTGGAGAATATTTGCATTTTGGAGCTCCAACCAATGCTTCGAATTGAAGGCCTCACATTTATTTCTCCAAGGTCACAGGAATACGGAATTTTTTCTTTCTTAGCTATGAATATTCAAGTTTTCTCCTGAATGAAAAGTATTTCTCTGTCATCTTTTTTTCTTTACTGAAATTTAAAATGAATTAGAGTTCTTATTATAATGCTGTACTTTATTTTTGTTCTGAGCCTGCTGTAAAACCAGCATTCTGCTTTTATCAGAAATTCAGTAGTTGGGCTGAATTTTATTTCAGCTAGTGCATAATGAAATTTGATTACCATTGTATAGGAAGCAAAGCGCTCATGAAGGGTCAAGTGTCAACTTGTTGAAACACTGTAGAAACTTTTGTGGTGAAGTACATGTCCCAGACAAACGCGGTGTTAAGTCTTCCAGGAGGGCGTAGGCAGACAGTGAGCTGAGCCCTCCATGATGGGTCCCAGATCACAGATAGCGTCATGAAAGGGAGGATGACTTAGTTCTGCCACATTGCTGCAACACTGTAAAGTCATGGGCAGGAAAATGAGACATCGTTATGGGTCAAGCCTGGCTTGCTGGTAATTTTGGCAACCCGCACTATACTGCTGGTGTGGATTTGTAATGTCATGATCTAGGCGCAAATAAATAACATGTAGCAGAATTTGGGTGCTTTTTTTTCCAATCTGTCTTCATTGTTTCATTGTTACTTTAGAACCCAGGTAATCAGTCAAAGCTTAGTTAGCTTCTTCTGCTGGACTCCTGCAGTGCAGGAAAGTTACATATGATTACTGAAATCTACCTTTTTGTATTAAAAAAGGAGCAACTACAAGAAAGCCATAGGCTGCCATTGCCTTTAGCAATTATTTGTTTGAACTGTCCAGGCGAAAAATTGCCTAGAGACTTCATGGACATATTTTCAGATTATGGCAACCTAAAGGTGAAGGTGTGAGGTGGAATGTCTTAGACTTTGTCACTGTTCCAATGCTTCTTTGATGTTGAAGACAGTTTCTTTTCTTGGTGAGAAGATGCGTGAAGTGGAAAAATTTATAAAGTATTCTCTATGACAGTGTGACTTCTCATTAAAGGGGGGTGGAGGTAGCATGCCATTTTTGAGTGCATAAGCTCTACATTGCACGGTCTGTTAGAATGCAAAAAAAAGGAAGAAAATGTGTGGATTCCAGTGGATTCCAAATTTTTTTTTCCAGGCTAGCCATTTTTCTCTGGCTTCTTTATTAGTTTCAGAACTATTTGCATAATGTCATTTTCTCTGCCTGGTTTAATAAAAATTAAACATAAGCACGAACTTTAAATTATTTTTGTGGTAGCAGTAAAATCTGGTTTGTTCAGAGAGTAAATTACCATATAAAGAAGGGAAATAGAATTGGGAAGAATGTAAATGGGGAGACAAAAAACTGGGACTACAAGAAATATATTGTGAAAAGCAAATGCTTTGCATTTAGGTCAGCCGGTTTTAACTTAAACACTGTGTCAAAATTCAACCAGCTTTCAGCCACTGTAATAAAAGTTTGAAGTTGACTGTTCTGAACCAGAGAAACATTTTTGGTTACATGGATTGAAAAACATTTGTGAAGCACAGTACACAGACACTTGAAATAACAGACTGTCCCTTATTCCAATTCTGTTATGTAATTTAGTACGTAACCACAACTGATGACAACTGAAGTTATCTATTATCTCTAGAGCAATTTCACTATAAACAGCTGGTTGTTGTAGCAGTATGCTTCATTTTTGCACTTTAGGTTCAGCTCTTGATGTGAATATAGTTCATTTTTTTGTTCTCTGCTATCTATCAGCATGTATGTCAATCAAGTAAGTGATGAACATGTGCCTGTTAAGGGTTATATTTAAGATCATCAACTCGTTTCATGTAGGCTTCTAAACAGATGGTTTCTCTTGGTCCCCAGAAAGATAATGTGGATTTGAACTGCTGATATGAGTGTGAAAGAATCTGTTTATATCTACCAATCTCCTCATTCTAGCTTCCATCTATTAAAATTTTAAAGGCACAGATTTTATTCTGTATGAGCGAAGCATATGAAAAATCACTGCACTGGATTAATAAGTAATTAATGAAATTTCCTTCAATTAAAACTGAACACACAAGCCTGCAGCCTTGCATATTGAGTGCATTTTTAAAATCAAAGTAGGCAACAGTGTAACTTGAGACAGAGCTGTGATATAAAATTCTTCAGCATATATTACTCAGATAGTTTTTGAAAGTGTTTTCCTTTTTACACCTTTCTTTCTCTGATGGTTCTTTTTAAGCTTTTGTAGGTTGTGTTTTTCACTAGATTTTGTTAAGTTTCTCAACCGTTAGGCAAATAAGGAAATAGCTTTACATTCATAACAGAAATATACTGCCTAAATTATTTCTGGTAGTGAAAATGAAATACGAGAGTCATCTTATGGATTTTTCTGAGAATGAGAAACCTCTTCTTTCCATTATGAATATTATTGCCGTCCAGTGATAGATTTAAGGCACACACTCTGGACCACATTGTTTTGCCTCTCTCTCCACAAGAAATGTAATACATTTGGATCTTACTTCTGCTGTTTGACTTGCATTACCCCTGAAAAGCCATAGTCAGGATCTGCACACGTAGTATATGGTGCTTGGTGCAGTGTAGTATAAAGACACCAGAGATAGATTTAAATCAAATCTTCTGGTGGAAAGTATTTAGTACTGACCACAAAATCATGGAGAAGTGCATATACCCTGGAGCTGTGGGAAAGACAGATTCAGTTGCAGTGCGTACTTCTAACATTAGCACTTACAGACAGCCCTTCGTGGTGAAAAGTGTCGGTACTGAGTCCAAGTCAGAATGGCAAGGCTGAGTGTGGAAGGAAGGGGTTGCTCCATAGCTGTGTACAGAATTAAACCTGCAGTGTGTTCAAGGTTGATTCTGGCAAGGAAAGAATATGATACTTCTCTGTTGACAGGCCAATGTTTGGGAAGCTTACCATTAAAAAGTATTTTCTTATAGACCAAATACAAAATTACAAATTTAGGATTAAATTTGTGGGCATTTTGTTTGTTTCTTTACTGAAATATATGGTTTGGTCCTTTAAGAAAGTTTCCTCTGTCTGTAGCATTTGGAGGTTCTTTGCTTTACTTAGCTAAGCATACAAAAGAAACTGAACCCATTTCTACAGATACTGTTTTGAATTAGTGTTACTTTTGCAATTAGGACTTCAGCTAACACAGGAAAGCAAGATAAAAGTGGTTCTTAATCACAGCTAAATAGAGAAGATACTATTTCTTATCAAATGCAGAGCAACTTTAAATGGTCATTGTTTGCAGAAATCAAGCATCTCTGGATTGTTAGAAACTTCTCAATATTTAGGGTGAGAAGGTTTTTAAAGCCTCACCTTATGGAATTAAATTGCTTACATGATAATCACTTCTCTCTTTAATGTAATTTTCTAATTTTTTCTCGGAAAAAGGAAACAAAAAAGTTAGTCTGTTATTTTACAGATCAGATTCCTAATATTGAGAAAATGATCACATAGTTTTCCTTAAAAAAATATAAGTCAGTATGCCAGTCTCATGATTTGGGATTTGTAGCTTCTGAATACTTGGTGATAACAGCACAGGGTAGTTTTTCTTAACAAGTATTTCGTCGTTCTCAGTTTAAGCAGAAATAAGGAGATCTCTCAAACTACTTGTGTTAAAGCATATCTTCAAAAGAGGTTTCTGCAGTAAAAGTGTTTCCTATCTCATGTTGTGTATTTTAATAGTTAAGCCAGCTGCTCAGAGCATGACCATGATCTGTATTCATCACAGTAGTGCTTCTGCCTGTGGAATAGCAATCAGATACTTTCGTCACAGTGAGTAAGCCATTTCTACTTGTGGAGGATTATACATATCTATAAGGAAGATTCACCACCTGAGCCTTTTTTTTTTTGTTTACTTGGTTGTTGACTTAATGAATTGTTATCAGTGCTGGGATGAAAATAGCCAGACCTTTGTTACTGTGTAGTGATGGGATGTAAAGCTTTTAATAGGAAGCTTTTCCACACTGCGCTACTGGAAGTTATCGTTGACAGGTGATACCTCACCTTTTACAGGTATGAGGATCCCTTTAGTTTTCCTGTCACAAACTAGAGCTGTAAACTTTTTAGGTAGAGTCTAAATTTCTGACCAGAAAAAAAAAAAGATTTAATTTAAAATCCTGAAACTAAGTCAGAATTATCATTTTCTTGTTACTTTTTCTTTTTGTTCCTTTGGTCAGAATGCAAGAAAATATGAAAACAAAAACTTACGGGATTGAAATTCTTTTAAAATTTCATGCCTATCATTGTTCCATTTGGGTTGAGTAGAAAACAGGAGTTCACTCCATATGAAAACTCACTGTACAGAAGCAACAGGGTAAGACTTTGTGAGAGTTCACAGGTGAGGACTTTATTAAAAGGCAGACATTTCTCAATACATGGTGTACATGTATGATTTATTCACCCATAATTTCTTTCATAGTGAAGTAGGCACTTCAATAGTATGTCTGCTTTTGATATCTACTTTAAGAACAGAAGGCTGTGCTCTAGAGCTCAACAGGTTCATGCAGTACAGCCAATACCAACTCTGTAGTTCCTTGACTCACATCCAAAATTAATAAAGATGAATTGCTGACACTTCTGTTGTATATTTAAGTCCTTTTGACTTTCTTGAAAATAATATTTGATGTACTGTAAGACTTTGTAAAAACAGGATTTAGTTTGTTTGTCTTCATCCATTAAAAAATTCGGTGGCTATTGCAGCCCCTGACAGTTCAAAATGCAGGGTATAGTTTTTGTGTTCATGTATATTGTTGTATATCCATAGTTCTAACTCACTTCTAGCCAAGCTTACTTGTCGTGGTGCTGCTTCAGTAGCATCAACTGTCATCCTCCGTCCAGCATTGATTTGCTTTTTAAGTCTTGTTTCTATCCAGAGTGCATATGCTTTGGAAATGGGCAAGAATCAGGAAGATTATAGTGAAATAAATTGTATAATTCCTTAGCATATTCAGATCAAATTTCTACTTTTCATCTTCAGCAAAGATGAGAAGAAGTAATTTTCTTTCTTTCTTTCTTTCTTAAGCATGAAGCATTGATTCTCCTTAGTCATCCCCAGAAAACATGTTTCTAATGGTGATCACTTCCCTCCACAGCTGGCTCTACTTTCCCTTTCCCAGAAGAATTCTACAACTAAAGGCCTTCAGTTACTCAATTGGCTTTTTGCCATACACAAACAAATTTGACCTTACAGGCTAGACCTAGCTATCCAGCTTTTCCTGTTAGTTATCCTAAGGTTCACATTAGTGAAACAGGGGGTGTTGCTTCTTTAGTTAACTTAAAATTTAAATGATGACGTGTTAGTTGCTCATGCTTTCTGAATGTCAATCTAGCTGGCATCACTTGTCAGAATGATAAGTAAAACAATATGCTACTGCCTCCTGAGCAATTCAAGTACCTGAGGTGACCTTCAAACTTAACATTACTGCTTCTCTTTGCTTTAAATTTCTCTGTATGTCATTGCTAGGCACACTTGATTCTTCAGGATACTACAAGAAGCAGCACAAAGGTACTGCTTGTGTCAATAATTGTGGAGTACTGACAATTGTAGTTGAGAATGTCTTTAAGCTATCTATCTTTTTACAAAATGTGTTCTCTTTGGTAAGCTAGTTCATTCTCATAAAAGACATGAACTAGACTTGAGAGTCTCTCCATTAATGAGTTTTCTGGGCTGTGCAGAATAGCTATTAAGATGAAAAAACTGTGACTTGGTAAGGTTAAATTAGATTTGTTACTACTCACAACTGAACTCCCTTGCGGTAGCTGGAGTGAGCTTCTAAAGCAGATGAAGAAAACAGAGCATGAGGCACACAGCAATTTTTCATTGTTATTACAGGTGACATATCTAAACTGGCAGTATGGAGGCATAGAGAGGGCATATAAATTAGAAGAAAGAATTTATTCAGACTTTTTCAAAAGCATCAACAGAAGTAAGAAGAATGAACTGCAGTGGGATATGTGAATGAACATCTTCATCATCTTTACCTAGCTATCTTTCAATGCCAAAAGAAAAAAAAAACGTACTGGATAGAAAAGTAGTTTTGCACCTTTGTTCTGCAGTAATTCAAAAACCAAATATGACATTCGTGGAAAATCTGTACAAACTTGTTGTAGTTCCTAATATCATGTGCATATTACAGTCATTTTTCATTTTGAAAAGAATGAGATTGCTAACAACCATTTCAGGGGAAACATTTTTCATAGTGGACTGGATCTTTCTGTTCCCAGGGGTATTCTAAAAATCTGAATTTTCTGCCACCATAAGTTTCAGTAATATTAGATTAGAAATTGTTGGGTGCTAAGAACTACTACTTTTTGGCATTGCATGGTAGATCACTTGACACCTTTTGGGATAATGTTTGACTGCCACAGTAGAGGACTCCTGGCAAAACTGGGCAATGGTGAATTTGTGTATCCTCACTTTCTTTAAACTGCCTAATTTTATCTGAAATGAGGCTTCTGTAGCACAAACACTTCATGATACAAATGTGTCATTAGAGAACAAATAGGCCTGTACAAAGTTAGTCGATGGCTTTTTCATTAATTTTCTTCATTGTCAATGAAGAAAAGGATTTTTCCTCAGCTTGTTGTTAATTTTGTATTAGGTCAGGCACACAATCATCATGTAGTGAACTGGTACAGTAGTCACATGGTCAAAGACTTTCTATCCTAATTGACACTTCTGTGTCCTGCAAGAGGTTATAACCCTATCATATAAAGGGTTTTGGTTTGTTTTTTTTTTACCCTATTCTTAGTGTATATGGAGGCTATTTCCCTCAGCTTGCTAGTTAGCACACTGGTCATTCCTGGAAAGGTTGTAATTTTCAGTGTATTAGACCTAGACAACAAAGAATTTGTGGCTAGGAAAGTTCCCCCATTGCAAGAGTGAAAAAGGAGATACTTTATCACAAGTTGAAGCTGTTTTCTTCCTTTCTGCAGTGTTGTCTTTTCCTCCTTTTCTCAAATGGAAGTATTTTTCCGAACAAAAGGGGAAACGTCTTTGTTTACTGTCATGGTAGAGCTTAAAAATTGTAGTTTGGATTGTAACTCCTCCTGATAACGACAGGATAATAAATTTTCCACAAGTGAACCTGAAAGATTCACAGTACCAGCAGTAGGATAAGAAGCATGAGACCTGGCCCCCACAGTGTCCCAGGGCAGCCACCATCTGCTGGCCATCACTGTCCCTGCCCAGGGGCTCTTGTAGCCCTGGCACACAGATTTTGGGGGATTCTGCAGGTGGGGCACTGAGAGAAAAGTAAGGAATGTATATATTGAATGTACAGTATTACTGCCTTTGCCAGAAAGATGGGAAATTGGGAATGGGGATGAAATGGTTCAAAAGTGGGGTTTTTGCCAATGTCACAGCCTAATGAAAGTGGAAGAGATCTCAGCAACTAATACTGGACAAATTCCTTGAACTTATATCTCAGAAATTCAAAAAGACAGTACAGCCTCAAAGAATAATTAGACAAAGTTTCTGTGAAGTTCTGCAGCTTGGAATCAACTTGATGGTTAAGTCTTGTTCTGACTTTTTCTATCAATACAACTTGTTTAAAAAATTATACAGTCAATCCAGTTAATTCTGTATTTGTATCATCAAATTATACTCCTTGTATTCTCATCTGTTCTTTCTTCGGTGCAAATGTAAAACAGCCTGGTAAGATTCAATAATATCACACTGCTAAGCGACTACTGCTTCCTAAGAAAAATGAAATAAAAATAATTGGTAATTTCATCAGTTTTGCTGAAGAACTTTTAAACTTGCACTGGTACAAGCAGCCTTTTTTTCCTGCCTGATACTTCCAGTAGGGTGTCAGACTGGCTGTTTATATATACAAAATTCTTTTGCCCTTTTTTTTGAAAAAAGAACCGTAATTCCTCTCCTATTGAACGGCACTGAAACAATATTGTACAGTGTAAGCAATTAAAAATAATTGCAAAGGCTTGAAAGCTACAATCTAACATGTAAAGGTCAAATTCTAAAGTTTTTGCTTCACTTTCCTTAGACAAAATTCCTACTTCTTTTACTTCAGTTTTCACTTTCCTGATTTAAAGTACACGCAGCACAAAATGAATAGGACAGATAACTATATTTTGTCTGCCAAATCTTGATTTACCTTCCTGGATGCAATGTTAACTCACTTCAAAAATTCTAATCCAATATGAATAAGGTCTTTTACAGGTGGTATTAATTACTGCTGAATATTTCTGAGAGATCTGAAACTTCGTCAGTGCAGTATGTTACAAGAATGTTCTGGCCCTTCTCCAACAGCTTCATTTTCTAGAACATTTATGCACTTCTGCAATGCTGTGCAGTGTGTTTTTTAGCCATTTTGTTTCCATAGATTAGCTTTTGTTGCACCACACCACACTTCTGGAGCATGGAGGAGGTCAGATAGCAGGGCTGGCTTGACATATTTTAACATGTGAAGCGTGAAGGTGAAAACTGCAGTCAGCAGTGCCAGTCAAATGGATTAATGCTGTTGCTGAAACTGGAAAAAAAAATTACTAGGGCAGGGTAAACTGATCATTTACAGTATATTCTTTCAAATGATTGAACTCCCTCCTCTTAATTTTAGTGATTGGAGAAGTAAGGACTGGGATTCATTTTGTCCAGTTGTGGATACCTATTAGTCAGCTGTGTAAGTTTACAGTGCAGATCTGAGCTGGTTTTACATCCAGCGGATAGGCAATTAATCTTACTTTAATTCAACCTCTATTATGGGATAGGGTGACTCATCTTCTGAGGGAGCTGTTCTTGCTGTTGACTGTGAAGGAACATCGTGTCTGTCAGTTAAATTAGGGCAGATGAACCTATCGTGCAGCTTGCTGTGTACATTGCTTGGAAGTATAAGCCATGTCTGAAACACAGAGTGCTTAAGGGAAATGCACAAGTAGTTCACAGAAGTGGAAACAGGAAATAATTTGGTGGAGCTGTGTGTACATTGGTTGTGAATCGAAGCTGCTTAATATTTTAATATTTATAGTTACAGATTTGATTTTTTATAGTTATCTGGTTTTCCCCAATAACAGTGTATATTGGGGTTTTTAATCTGGAGGAAAGGAAGATAATTGTCTTCAGTTAAGCAGATGGTTCAGTGAATGGGTCAGACATGCTTCTGCCACATGGATATATGCTATTTTGAAAAAAGAAAAGGGAAAATACCTGAAAAGTATAACATTATTTTGCTTGATTCTGACATATGAAACCCCCATCTAGTGTAAACATTAACTTGTTGGGTCTTTTGCCAAACCAAGTGGAGGTGTAACTTTAAGAAAATAAGTCTTAGAAGCAAAAATTATTAAAAATTTGATTGGAAGTTTAATGAAGATTAGCACTTAGATCACAGTGATCAATTTTGTAAAATTGGGTGCCCAAGAATTTCTTTAGATAATATCTATTTAATGTGTTTTGCAGTGGAAATTTTAAGTAAAGACCATTGAAATTACCTT
This sequence comes from Origma solitaria, assembly GCA_013397895.1. NCBI lineage: Eukaryota > Metazoa > Chordata > Aves > Passeriformes > Acanthizidae > Origma > Origma solitaria. Next base: position 856,001 of record VZRL01004071.1, read on the forward strand.
TAAACCATTACTGTACAGATTTCGGTATAAGAAGTCTGCTCCATGGTCTGTGCAACATGACCTTATTCTTGTTTTTCATGGGAAGTGATTGCACTGGTTACTGCAAAGCTGTGAGCCTGAGGGGATGGCTTTATATCTATATGAGATCAATATCATAATTAGAGAAAAATCTTCTACAATATGACATATCTTAAATTAACCTTTCAGAGTATTTTGTGGGCAGTCTGGGTTCCCAAATCATTTGGTTTCTCAACCTTTTCTTCTTTGTGGAATTTTGATAAGGGAATTTCATTAACTAATTAAAAAAACTATCAGGAATTGTGTATGATGTATGATAGTAGGAATAAAGACTAAGGCAGTATTGCTTGCACTCTGTGAAATCAATCATACTTATAATTTGATTTTTTTTTTTCCCTTATGCCTTCTCAGAGTCATTTTACAATCTCTTTAATTTTAATTGCTCTTCTCCCTTTGTTTAGTTATCACTGGATTTTTTTCTTGACATTTTTCTCCTGCCCCTTTTCTTTTAAATTTCCTAAACAGATTATGTATCAAGATGAACTTTTGAACTTAGTGTTCTTCAGCTGATTAGAAATTGGGCATAATAGGGAATCTCATTTTTAACAATGATTTCATGAGAGTAATTGAATAGCATCTTTCAGCTGGAGATCCCAAAGTCCTTTGTAAATGTAAGTCAGTATTATTATTGTTCAACAAATAATAGAAAAAGTGGAACAGATAAATTTAGGCATGCTCTTTGAAAAATGCTCACTTTTGAAGTAGGATTCTGAGCCCTTTAGTCACTCAAATTCTAGGTTGAGCTTTACCAAGGTAACTGCCTCGAAGTTCCCTCTGAACCTGCTGAGAGCCGTGGGAAATCAGTATTCCTAAAAACCAGGAAAGAAGGATGAGTAGAGAACAGTCACACATTCATGGAATGAGCAGATGAGCCCAATACAGAGGAAGTCTTCATCTCCCTCATTTATACATTTGTCTTACCAGCCAACTTTTTCATGGTACTGCTACCTTCAGATGATTAACTATGACATTAGAATGTTGTTTCAGACACTTCCCTTTTAAGTCTTCACCAAAGTAGTTTTCCTCAGGTCCCAAAGAACTCAGGCACACAGAGGCTTTGCATCCCTGCTTTTCTTTAAAGGCATAATGTACAAAGGGTCTTGTAGAGTTTGATGGATGAAAGAATATGGCTCATAACTGAGCCTTAAACATTTCACTTTTCAAGAAAGAGATCTAAATGATTTAATTAGGAAATCAGATAATGCTGTTACCTCTATTGCAGCTGTGATGATGCAATGGATTTGGGGTCTTGTAAAAACTGGAAGCAATGCCTGTGCCTATTTGGTTCAGCTTCTGTTGGGATCATTCAGTGGTTATTACATTTTAAGCTGAGCCAGAAACAGAGACAGTTTTTGTATTATTTGTTCTGTATTGCCACATAAAGTACAGTATGATTTTACTGTGCAAAGTATTTATAGCACCAATAATGATGTCTCTCACTTTATGTTCAGAGCACTCAGCCAGTTTGCAAGGCACCAGTTCCTATAAATCTACCATTTATCACGTTGGAACTTACGAAATACATTTATGTTCTTCCCTGGGTAGATGTGTGTGTATATAAATAACTAGGGCATGCACATTCAGAATCTTTGCAGAAAACTTTATCTTCTGTGTTAGAGTAGAAATTTTGAAGTGATGGATAAGCAAGTCTTCTTTGTGAGAAAAGTTATTTATATATTTTTGATTCTAAGAATTTTTGTCACTTGAAAAGAGAGAGAATTTACGAAGATAGTGGACAAGCCAAAATATTCAGTAATAAAATCTCCTCTTTTCATCTATGTCCTGTTGTTGTTTTATACATTTATTCATCATTTTAGGTGACCTGTCCAATGTGAAAAACCTTTCATTAACTGCTTTTGCTTGCCTTATCTCTAACTAACATCTAATAGCAAGCAATTACTTTTCTTTCCAAATCACTAGAGGAAATACACCCCTCTTTTAAGCAGTATTTGGATTTGAAGGTATTAATGATTAGAGAACGCCTTTTAAAATATGAGATGGTAAACAGGGAGTCTGACCTATGTTCAGTCCTCTGTCAAGAGGCTGTCACAGGAAGCAGTTTCTTCTAAAGATTGGTATTGCGGATAATATTAAATATTCTTTGTAAATTCATACATACTGCATATTGTGCCCTTGAATTCATCAGGACATTTGGTGTACAGAACATAGATAGACCTTTCTGTGTGGTATATGCAGCAATGGATTTTATTTTCCTATCCATATCTGGTCCTCCTTTGCTTACTATTTTATTTTATGTGCTTGCTTATGTTTCCAGTACCTAGCAATGAAACAGATCAAATACTACAGAAGATGTGTTTTAAGATTTAACCTACATATGAAAAGAACCCCATCAAAAAGTCATTGTGACTAGAAAATATCTAGCCTGCTGGTCTAGTGCCGAATGAAAATAATTTCACCTGATTAAGAAACAGATTCAGGGTGCTTGTTTTCTATATTGAATGTTAGTGAATTTCCTGTTGCAAACTTAAGTCTCAGTGTAACCTATAAATAGTTAGGGTAATCATTCAAAGGAAGTATATCTGTAAGTAGTTATAAAACCTTTTTGATGCTGTTAGTAAAAGGTAAAACTAGTGGAAAATGAAAATATGCTTTTAATTTTTTTGGATGATAGAAAACAACATTGTATATATTCAGCACTTTCAGTCTAATTGAAGAGCCATGTTTCTACCACAGCAGGTACTCAATCTATTTCAAGCTCTAAATTCTTTAATTAAAAAAATATTTGGGATTTCTCTTCTTGCTTCTTTCAAATAATACATTGCAAAAGAATGTAAGGGCATAACTGCTTTGAAGACTTTGTAACACACAGTTAATTTTTCATAAATTGCCATTTCTTCCTATGCTAAAAGAAAAACAAGTTTTGAATATTTTAAGCCAATCAATTAATATAATATTAAATCTGGCTAAAATATGAAAGAAGCAAGCTGTCACCTCTTTGAGTGTTAATCTTCCAGAGACAATGCTTACTTTTTTACTTCTCTTTTCATATAATATTCTTAGTCAATGTAAAATACTCCCCCCATCTGTCCTGGTTTGGTTTCAAATGCTGCTGGCTGTGGTAGCTTCTGAGCGTGTGGGGGGACATCTTTCTGTGGAACATCCCATCAAAGGAACCATGTGTCATTCAAAGCCAGGTACATGCAGGTGCACCTAGGAAAAGATGTTTTCCCATATGTTTGCCTCATCACTCACAATTGACACTCAGTCTCATTGTGGGATTGAAAGGTTAGCAGCCTAAAGTTCAAAAACAGCACATCATCAGATGAATAGACTGGGAACTGGAATAGTTATCCCAGTCTTTATTTTCATATTGTTGCTGATGATTGTATTTGCAAGTTTGCTATTGTTAGTGGTCTGTCACTACGTAATAACTGAGGGGAAGAAATGTAAAGACAGGCAGGAAGTATCATGTCTTGGTATTGCCAGAACTGCAGGTAGTAAAGAAATAGTTAGTTCAAGCAGTTTAAATATTTTTGTTTTCGGATGGAATAGTATCAAGGAAAAGGTTAGAAAATATGACTGAGTAGAATTTGCACATACTCTGTGTTTGATTTCCAGCGAATACTGAGATGGAGTGCTTGAAAATATGTGTGGGAGAATAATGCTCTGTTCTTAAAGATACAGCTTTGCACTTGAATGCAACTAATGTTGCAACCAGGATAGGAATCCCTTTTGCTGACAATTTCAGTGAAAATTGAGGGATCTCGGGCTCCATTAAAAATATTTTTGCACACCACAGAATCAGCCTGTTACAACTGCTTTTTCTGTGGAATGATTGTTCATTTTTCCACTATTTTTACTAAATTATTTACCGTTTGTATAAGGAAAAAATTAAATACATGGTTGATAACCTTGCCATTCTTGCTGTGCATTGTGGGTGTGGTATTAGTCTGAAGTTCTGCCTATTAAATGTCCCTACCACTTGTGAATGTCACCAATTCCATGCAAACGTAGTTAATTCCATAGTACTACATCTACCTCTGATACAAAAGCTTTATCCTCACTGTTCATGTATTTTGAATTTACAAACAGGAAAGATGAACGGATTGTTATGTGACGAGCTATCTTTTCTAAGAAATTCTTTCCAGCTGTGTATTACCAGAAGTTTGTTGAGTTTAGAAGTGCTTTCTGTGCTTCTGCAACCCCTTTACGTTGCATTTCTCAGTGTTAAAGGCCCAGCATGAGATACTTTGAACCTTCTATGAAATTCACTTACTTGACTGTCACTTTACAATAAATTTACTGCCATTCTGCTAGGTTGAATCTCAAGGAATTTGCACTTCTTGCTTTTGTAGATAATTAGGCAGGAGTTTAGCTCTTGGGATGAAGAGTGCAATATTTTGCAAGCATTAAGAACTAACACAGAACGCCCTGAACTGAAGAGTTTTGAGGAAAAGCTTCTTGGATACTGATTTTTGTCATGATGAATCTTCTTATTGCAGTCTTTCCTCTCTCTTAATAATATCTTTAATTATAGTTTTCTGTGGCTGATTCCTGCCACTTGCATGTCGTATGTTCACATACATATTTAGAGTTTTCTAAGTTTGATGTACTTTGGCCCCATTGTGAAGGATACGAAGCAATAATGATTCAACAAACTTTATAGGATTGATGGCTCTGATTGATTGATTGATTGAATAATGAAACTGTGGCAGTTAAATGGGAGATGAAGCCAGGAGTGTTTATTAATATTTCTGTTCTGTATGTGAGAATAAATGGGTTGCCATACTCATAGTGTATTGTTTTTATGAAATTCTTTCTACTCCAGCAGTCATTACGGCTACTGATGCTGGAAATCTTAAGTCAGTACATTGGGGTAACAGGTAGCTAAATATTTTCAGAGGATTGGCAGAAGAACTCACTGGATTTTCAATATCGATTTTCATTATAGCTTAGAGCACTGGGGGAGTGGGAGTAAAGGTCATACTAACATTTTTTTAAATGACTGAGATAACCTAGGTAATTATAAACCTGTCAGTCTGACATCAGTCTCAGGCAAAATAATGGAAATGCAGATGTGGGACTTGAATAATAAAGGATTGAACTCTACTGAGGCAAACAATATGTTTTAAAAGCACAGCTATTAAGATAAAAGAAAGATAGATCGGGTTACAGAATGAGGGTTGCTACACAGGAAAACTATTTAGGTGCCCTAATGGGTAATAATAATGGATATAACTGAAGTTTTTCATCCAGAACAATAGCCAACAAGAGTTAACATCATGGAAGTTATAAACAGGGCAATATAGAATAAAAATAAGGAGATCATTTTATCTCTCAGCTCTGTGCAGCTAGAGAATACAAAGCCTAATCTTATTTCCCACTATTCAGCAAGGATGTTGGAAACCTGATGTCCTTAAGAGCCACAAGACTTGTTAGAAAATGTTCTGTATGGTGATATATTATCTCGATGAGTTTTATTCAATTTGCTTAGAAAACAAAATCATTACAAGAAGACTTGATATTAGTCTATAACTGTATATGTGGAGAAAACAACCTGAGAACAGAAGGCTTGAAACCTAGCAGACAAAGATGTTAACAGATTAGCAATTGGAAATAGGTGACTCATGCCATCGATAAAGAACCATGGTGGCACCTGAACAACAGCAATGGTAAATTCTTTAAGAAAGGTAGTTTATAAGTCAAAGTTGTGATTTTCTAAGACAGTATCTCTGCTACAAACAGGAATTTCTTCTGGGAATTCACAAGCCCTTTGTAATACTGCAGGTCAGGCTGCATGATAACAATTGTCCCTTCTGGGTTTCTAATCTGCCTGGGGGTGTCGGCAAAGCAGGTATGACTTTGAGTTGTGCTGACAGGAGGGTCTCAGAACAGGTGGTGTTGAGCTAGAATAGGCCTCTGTAGACACTTGCTGGCCACATGGTGATACCTTCCAACTGACTCCTGATCACAAGAATAATACTAAAAAATCATGCTGTTTTAGCACTGACAGTAAACACAGTATTTTAATGTCAGTGATTTACTTTTAGAGCCAAGAATAAGAGAAATAAGGAGTTTAAATCTAAGAAGGTCTGCTGACTCCTGAAAAAGGTTTTGCAAGTATTGGTGCCACCTTGTCCAGCGCTTGTTCTGTTTACTTTTGTGTAGTTTACTATGGCTGAATATCTCTACAGCTTTGCAGATGAGCCCCCATCAAACCTTTCCACATACTGTGTAGGGAATACTTGGTCAGTTTGCAAAACCTGCTTGATATTAGCTCTTCTGTGCAGTTATTAGCCTGTGGCTTTAGAATATGACATTTTCAGTCATTACTATTTGCATTACTTCCAGTAATGTTACTATTAAAAGTTACCAAGAGTTCTTACTGATCACAATGTAAAAACAAAGTTGAAAGTATGAAGAGCAAAACGGAATACGTTTTACTTCTCTTGCAGAAATATTTTAGATTGTCAGAATAAGCATATTTAAGTTGAAATTAAATATTTTAATGTCTTTTCTTTTTAGCCTATAAATATACTTTTTCTTTACGAATGAATTTTAAATAGTATCATTGCAAGTATATGCATAGGTCTCTGAAAATACATGCATAATCACAGAAAAATAAAGAACTCATAGCAGCCTTAAGAAGAAATTACATTTTATTGTTCATGGTACAGAGATTTGCAACCATTTTCTTTAAATGAGAGACTCCAACTACAGAGTATATATATCTCCTCCATTTAAAAAATATTCTTTCACTGTAATGTTTATTTTGTTTAATTTACCCTGTGAGAAAAATAGATATATGCAATGTAATATTTGATTGTGCCTGTGTGTTTATGTTGCAATAGCTTCTAAATGAACCAGAATATATTACAAGGTATGAGTTAGTGTCTTTTAGGAATTTTCTTTTGCCCTGTCCTATTTTAGATCTTTGTAGGAATTCTTCAAGTGGTTAAGTGAGCAAGATCTCAAAAAGGCTGTGGTGACTAAATGTGCTAAAGTAATAAAATATTCAAGAATGTTTCAAATTTATATGGACTTTATTTTTCCACTCACTTTCTGGGCTCTAAAGTAAGAAAGCGTAGTTAAATGACTGATAGTATTAATGTGTCATACTAATTAAATGGTATTTGAGCAGTCTGCAGATTAGTGTTGGCCTTGAGGCAAGGAAATCCATCAGGTGAGCACACTTAATTATCATTAACAGAATTTTACTTTTTATTATCTGTGATAATTTTTTTTTGTGTAAAAACCTGCAACAAGTAGGATTTTGCTCTACTCGTGTCACCGGTGTAATGACAGCATTCTGGCTCTGGTGGCAGTTCGAGGCTCTGCTGAAGCTAAGTCAGAATGTCAGGGGGACTGTATGAATTCATGCCACCTGGCCATAATGCCATCACATATGTGCAAGCTGCTGTGAGCCTTGCTCTGGCTGTTCTGCTGACACCAACAGGTGGGAGAGATATGAGAATGAGGAATGTGAGGAGAATTCACACTTGTCCACATCTGGTTGCTTTTCATTTCTTTCTACTGCTGCAGCAGGTGGACCTTATGCTTGGGCAGTTTCTGCATCAATTATAAAAATTGCTTATGTAGATGTGTGAGAACACTGGCATTTTTATCTACTTTGTGTGCTCTGTTTACCAAACAGGAACTTATTGAAGGAGGAGCACTGAAAGAAAGAAGGAGTACCTGAAAAAGAACAGAAAACAAATAGATAATGCTTAAGAAGAAACAGTTCTTCAAACTCTGAGTTTTTTTACTGTCATTACTGACTATTCCCTCCTTGATATCATGTTCTGCAGAAGACATACATATAGTTGCACATTTCCAGCAGTGATCTCTAACTGGTTAAAAAATTCAAGAAAAGAAAAAGAAAAAAGAAGTAGAATACATACAACATAAAAATAACTGTAGCATAGTAAAAAAATTTCACCCATTCATCCAACCTGGTCTCTGAGTAGCTGACAGATTCTCTGTGGCCCAAAATAGGATGGTAAGAGTGGCAATCATAATTGGATTTTTATTGCCTCAGTATGCAAGGCTTTCTCCAGGTTCTTTAACTCATGTTGGTGCTTCTTTTGTGAAGAAGACAGAGTGAAAAGTAACAGTATCTCTGATGTTTTTGTCCTGATTCCATTTCCTGGTGGTGTTAGGTTAGAGAGAAAAGGGTAGCGGTTTACTGTTAGCATCCCCAGTCACGGCTGCAGGTCTGGCACAGAAACTACAAAACCCATCATGACTGGCCTTAGTTGAATTGTTATAGAGCACATGGAGCTGTAGGATCTGCTGTGGGATCCTTCATTTTCTCTTCAGGCTCTTGGCATTTTTCACTGATGCTCACAAAGGCTCTGTCCATGTACCCTATGACCAAGCATTTATGGGGATATAAATGGATACCTTACCTGTATAAAACACTATGGAGGAAAACTATGTTTTCAATGTCTTATGATAGCTCCTGATAAAACACTAAAATCTTTGCCATAGACTCCAATTTGAAGCTACTGGAATGGTTGAGACATATAATGTGCAGCAAATAAGTTTAGTTAACAACAGACATAACCTGTATCAGCACTCTAAGAAAAGCTCTCCTCTGAGGCTCTCTGAATCACAAATCTGTGGAGGGCTAAGTTCAGTTGTGTCTATTATTGCTGTGGGGTAAATGTGGTCAAGTGACCTCATCTCCAGTCTTTTCTATTTTTTCCATCTGTAGGAGAAACTGAATGACTTCCTGACTCCCCACAATATATGTCTATAAATACATGGTACAGAGACTGCTTTCTTCATTTGAACAATAATTGAAGTCTCCAATTTTTGTGATACCTGTTCTGTGCAAATAATTAAGAAGTCCTTAATCGTATGACTTCATTGTATTAATTAATTTTAAAAACTAATTACTGTAGTAAGTAGCTGCTTACTTTAAGTATTATTAAAAGTGAGAACATTTGTGAGAAAAGGCTGACTGAAAATAATAAAATGGAGAGAGCAATAGAGGCAAAAAAGAGAACAGAAAATGTTGAACACTGGAAACTATGATCTGAGTTACATCTTTGATTCACAGTGGTAGATGTTTTGCTTGAGTGATAAGGAAAGGAATTCACCTGTGTAGATTGAAACAAAATTTCAGCTGTGGTGTGAAAGTAGCATACATCACAGGGATGAGAAAGAACACACAGCTTTCCTTTCAAACAGAGTGGCAGAGAGCAGCCAGCAGCCTGCTCTCTCATGTGAAGTGGCCATGCTTGCCTTTTGCCCTTCATCACGCCATGGCAAGTCCCAGTGCAGTGTCGTGACATCTTAGCTCGCTGTAACCCAAGTGTCAGCACAGCCCTGGAATGCACGGCTCTGTTCCACTGAGTGTCTGGCTTCTCACAGCATTTCACTCTCCTTCCTGTGTGAATGAAAGAGGAGAAAAGAGACTTCATTGAGTGTGTATCTCATGTTTGTAGGTTGACAGGGTGGTCCAAGCCATTCATCAGTTTTCCAAAAAATTGCTGTGGAATTGCCTAGAATTACATACACCTAGAAGGGTTCAGGTTAAGTCTGTACAGGTGTCCATGGGGTAATGGGTGTGGGTGTTTACAGGGCATGAACCAAGAGTATACAAAATCCTAAGACCTTGTTTACATCATTATGTAACATCTCCAGAACAAAAAAGGAATATCCCCCCATCCTTGCCGCCTCTGTCAATTGTTTGCCATTAGATATAGCAATTATTAACGTCATTGTTTCTATCTGTAGCCTAACAGTTCCCTGCCACCAAGGACGGGGTCTAGTTTCCCTCTCTGTGTGCTCACCAGTTCTCAAAACTCTGCAACTTTCTGTGAGTCGATACATTTTACTAATCTAGAAAACAGTAAGGTAACAGAAGGAGATGGATAGTTTAGCACTGTACTAGTAAGTAGAATTTTTTCATAGCAGGAGCCCCTGAACATTGAGGAGACTGGAAAAAGTTTGTGAAATGACACAGCTAAGAATAGAGAAAGGAATAAGGAGGAATGAAGGCAAAACACTCTCTTTTAGTACCAATAAGTCCTTAAATCAGGTCAGTTCCTTATAGTCCTTCCCCCTGCTCCTTTTGATCTTGTATATCCAAAACCATGCCCTTTTCTCTGTTACCTCAGCTTGCCTGGTGAAATATATATTCTCTCAATACAGTGTTTGCCACCATCCATTTTCTTAAACCACAGAACCACAGCTTTGGTACTACCCCCTTAAACACTAGTGGTCAAGACAGGCTCTACCCCAGTAGAGCCAACATATTTCCTTCTAACAATAATTCATTTCTTTTGCACTCATAGCAGGATGTCTTGAAAATGATAAAATCATTGAGAAGTCACAGCTGTAATTTTTACTAGAGAAAAATATATTTGTTCCTTGTTCTGGTGTCAGCTGTGGGATTGCTAGTTAGTGTATTTTTTAGGTTTGACTGCAGGGTGAGTGTTTTGCATGAAAATGACCTGTGCCTCATAACTGAAGGAATATGCTCAGTTTCTGAAAGTTCTCTACTGAGTCCTTACATTGCACTGTACTTTTCTACCCTTGTCTTGCATGATTTGCTAGTCCTATGGCTTACTTTTTTTTTATTCCTACACGTAGCAATACATAGCTTCCTAAAGAAAATAATGAACTTTTTTCCCTTGTAAAGTACCTTGTTTTTACTGTTTCTTGTGTTTGTGCATATTCGTACCTCTGCAAGTGTTTAATAAGCATTAAGCTAAAATATAGGGGAGCTTAAATATAACACATAGAGACAAGCTTCAGAAGAGAATAAACCAGCCAAAAATAGGCTGATGCTTTACCCCAGTATAAATAATGTGGAATTATGAATTTGCTGCAAGTCTATAATAAAACTGGTAATGTGGGGGGTTTGGGTTTTTTTGGTATTAAAATGGTAAAATCTCCACGTTTTCTTACTTAAACAAAGTTATGCATAAGAAATGTGTGGACTAAAATCAGATCTGGACTGATACTGTAGTAAATCTCTAGTATAGCTTTGTACTCCAACACAGTTTTGCTTATTCATCAATGAATAAAGTTTTGCTTATGTGTGTCTAATATGTGAGATATTATGTGGTAATAATGTATTACCTTGCCAGTATAGTTCATTATGTTACACAGTCTGTGTCATTAATTTTAAGTTGTATTTGGATGTGCACCCGGACCCAGCTTAGCTGGAGAAAGGGAATTAGCATATTGTTCCTTGGGGAATTGGGGAATGCCCTTGATGTGCTTGAGTAGCTTTCTTGGGTGAGATGTGAGCAGCGGAAAGGGTGAAAATCTGTTCCAAACAGTATGCAGTAATCCTGGGTTGCTGTGCTTATTTTAAAACCCCAGGAAAGCTCTTCAGACTGTCAGGATCATTTTTCAGTGAGTAGCAAGCAGCAGTGATGGGCAGGTTTGTCACCTGGGAAGTCAGTGCTAGGTCACTTTATGAAGCATTTTGGTAGAACTTCAAACAAGGTCCATGTGGGAGGCGAGGTCAGAATCTAAGCTCACTTTGTGGCTAAAGATACCCCCAAGGAATGCAAAGTGAACCAAAGGCCTTTCTGTTACTCTTTACAGAAGTTGAGGGCAGAATGTGATGTGCTGAGGAAAGATATGAAATGTGAATTATCTCAATGTAAATGATCTAAATATGGCTTTTTTCCTCCATAGTTGTATTTGTTTTCAGAGGAGTATTTCAAATTTAAATACAGATGTGACTGCCAATGTAATTGAATATTAAATGCTACTGAAAACCAACCTTGGTGTGACCAACCAAGAGAGACAGGCAGCATGACTTTGTATTAATACCATATGCCAAGGAACATTGTGCCACTTGCTAAGATGAATGGAACAAAATGTTGCTTTCTGGAACAAAGCTTAGAAATGGAGAAAATTGCGATCAATCAAATACAGCAACATTAGTGAAACTTGGGTGAGAAATCCCACGGAAACCTAGGAATATAACTGTGTAACAATCTCTCATTATTAATCATTCAGCTCATGTGCAGTCCCACTGTGAGGTTAGTTTCATTCTCATCACACATCCAATCAAGACTATTGTGGGAATTAGAATTCTATTGAAATGTTCATGAATTGTTGCTTGAGGGCTTTTTTTTCGTTTTTTCTGTCAAATAAATTTGAGACTGTCTGCATCTGCATACAATGTAGCATATTTTAATATATTTACTTATAGTAGTCACATTAGACATAAAAGGAAGTACAAAATTTTTCTTTGACCTTGGCAATAAAAGATGACATGCAGCAAAGTTGCAAGGACCACTGGTCCATGTGAGCATATGCCATTGTACACCTAAGGCAAGCGCAGCCTATGACAGCAGATTTGGGTACAAGACACAAAACAAAAAGCTGATCGTACAGCTTGTTTATATACTTACTTATCAGTTGAGGAGATCCTTCATTGTTGAGTAAGTTACCTGAAATATACTGTACTCTACCTACACATATACATGGCATCCTAAACAAGGTTTGCTTCATGAATCTTGTAGTAACGAATATTGCCAGGAGCCTTTTATTTCCTGTGTAAGAAACAGCAGCTGTGTGTGCACCTATTCTTTTGTGTGTGTTAAACTGAATGGCTAGTTTTTGTTACATTTCTCACATATTACACTGTCCTGTATGCTGTGTTTTCAGTATGTTTTCCTGTTTAAAAGTTGGCATCACACCTGGCAGGGAAAGAAGAGCTGGTATTAGGTAAAATTTGCTAACAAATAATAGTATTTTATTTTACTTTTATGTTTTCTTCTTACTGTAATTCAGTAACTATTTACTAATTATAATTTTTCTTTTCTTAATGAAGAAAACATCTCTACCATTATAAGCTCCTTGTGACTAAAAGGCTTAGACAGAAATAAAAAAAAATTGTCATTGTTGAAACTGTAGCCATAATTTTGGCCTTTTATCTTGAAAGTCAAGAGGGCAAAACATCACTTAGCTTTATCTTTGTCCACAAAAAGGTAAGAACAAGAATTGTAAGAGCTGGGAAAACTGAAATTAATCTGATGAGAGAAAACACATTAAGTCTCAAGCTCACCAGGCCTTTTTAAATCTAGATTCAATAGATCTTAGTAATTCTTAAATGTCTATGTCAATATGGGTCATAATAATCTAAGAGGGAAAAAAAAATCACATTTCTGTAATAGGCATTTTGACAATCGCTGTGGAACAAATGCCAGTCTCCATGATACCAGAAAAGTCCAAAATTAGCATCTTGAATTAACTGTTGTTTACTTCAGATTTTTTCCCTACGGTGAATAGGGGCAGCTTCTCATGTCGCTCTAGTGAGTGTTATTGCATTGATTGCTTATTTTAATTACTCTTTGAAAAGAATGCAATGTTACAGAAAGTCATTCATGTACAGATGAATTTCTCATTCTCCACCAAACAATATGTAATATATTGTGATAGATTTTTCTCTGAGTTACGTAACTGTAAATCTGGATTTGCTCTATTGAAATCAATGTCATATTTCGCTTTATATATTTTAGTGGTATTTCTGATGATAGAATGTGGCCTGAATCTTTTTAGATAAAAAATGTAAAAGGAGACTCTGGAAACAACATCTAATATTTATATCCTCATAATCTCCCTTGGTTAAATTAAGTATAGAAACAGTGAAGGGTTTGTTTCCTTTAAGTATCTAGTTTCGTGGCTGTTAAGCTGATTTTGCAAGCACTGAGACTGAGTAAAAGTGCTTGTTTACTTCTTTCTGTATTGTGCAGAATTCTAAAAAAGGTCTTTCTTTTTTGTCCTACAGAATGTTTCTCTCATTTGAAAGTTTATTTTTTATTTCTCTTATAATTTTGTTTGCCCGTTCATTGTTGCTGAATTACGGATTTTTTAAGGTTGGAAAAGACTTAAGTCCCAGCATTAATGTGGCATCACCATGTTCACTCATAAATCATGTCTTCAACTGCCACACCCACACTTTTTTTAACATTTCCAGGGATGGTGATTCCACCTGTTCCCTGAGCAGTCTGTTCCAATGCCTGACCATCCTTTCAGTGAAGAAATGTGTTCCTCCTTTCCAGTCTAAACTTGACCTGGCACAACTTGAGGCAATTTCCTCTTGTCCTGTCACTTGCTACTGATCCACACTTGGCCACGGCCTCCTTTCAGTAGTTGTGGAAAGCAATGAGCTCCCGCCATGAGCCTCCTTTCCTCCAGGCTGAATATCCAAGAGAAGTCTTCCATCTGGTTTGTTGTATCAAGCATATCTCCTACTTCTATCTCCGAATCAAAGTAGCTCAAATACTTTCCATCACTTTGTTCCTTCTGTTACGAAACAAGAAGAATCCTTGCTTATGGAAAAGGTCTATATTAAAATAACAATAAATTTTATTTTATCTAATATCTGTTCTTGCCCATTCACTTCTGTATGAATTGTATTTTACTTTGGTCATATACTTTTGTTCGCGTATAACTTTGGTCATAAGCTATGTGTGAAGTGGGTGAATCTGTGTAAAAGTTTAACAAGGCTTCCAGTGATTTCCATCCCCTCACCAAATGGGCCATCAAGTTTTATGCTGTGTCAGTTTGACCAAGTGTAAAGCAGATCCATCCATGAAAGCTCAGGGGGAACCTTTGCTCCTTGTTTACAACTTCAGTAGTAAACACAGATTTTTTACATGTATTCTGAGTTTTTATTAGATATATTCTGTGTAAAATAAATAAATAAGCATACATTTATGCACATAGGTGCATATGTATATTTTTATATGGTTTTTATATATAGTTACTTAATTATTCCTTTGCCTTCAAATATGAGAATTACAGCCACAATTTCATTTAGCCTTCTCAGGCATCCATATGTAGCTCAAATATTGCGAGGTTCTAGGCTTGGTGATGTGAACACTGGCAGCAAAAAATTCAGGTACTCCAGCCATGTATCATGAGTTTGCAGGAATGTCTTAGTATTGCTGTATTTATTACTTTATTTTCCGTCTCATTTGCGAATTTAATCACCTCTGTAATGATTGTATATAGTGTATATTTTATTTATATATATATAGTATATTTTTTCTCACTTCAAAGACCATTAAATCTGAAACAAATTTATTTTGCAGTTTGTAATACACTATATTGTTTTTTATATAAGGTAGATTTGAAGAAAAGTATAGCAATAAAATTTATCCTTGTAATATTATTTCATTTTTTTATGGATAAGCTGTAATAAATAACATTATTAAAAGTTAATTTTTGGAACAAAGGGGAAAATTGGAGGAAAACAGTAAATAGCAAAGTAAAATATATGTGTCTTTGGCCTTTTTTATAAATGGCTAGATGACTATGAATTCTGAAATTTCTTTTCTAACTTTGAAAAGACAAGAGATGAGAGGGTTTTAAAATCTCTTTTGAAAGATCATTTGTTGGTTAAACTGAGTCATAAGGGCTTATATTTAATTTTTTTTGTTTGTAAATCAGAGACAAGTTAACACATTTAGATAAATGATAGAGAGGCTGTCTGCTTGTGACTGGTACTATTTAATGTTAAAGAAGAGCCACACAATTGTTATTCAAAATGACATGCTGTCTAGTGAGATAATGAGAACCAATTGAATATATGCTAAACTTTATAGTCTCAAATTTTTTTTTTTAATAAATGAAAGATTTTTTTTAAAAAAGGATGTGAGGTTCACATGTAAAGTAAAGCAATCACATTCAGGAAAAGCAATACAAGATATCAGCATTCTCTGTGTCCTGTAGGAAGGGGAAAAAGAATAGTTCTTCCTGTGGAAAGATCCACATTAAATTCTTTTTGGTGTCAGAGGAGGAGGGAGAGGAGGAGTTAAAATTAAATCAATATTAAAGTGCAGTTGGGCTGGATCAGAAGTCTCAATGATGCATCTGGGTGCAGGAAAACATAAATCACTGCAGGTATAATTATGAAGGTAATTCCAATGCAGCATAAGTAGTACCAAAAAATGAAATTAAAAAAATGCAAAGGAAATAAAATCACGAGCAGCCAAAAGACAAAAAGTTTGTGATAAATGGTTCATTTAGACCTGCAGTGCTGTGTGGGCAAAAGTGGATTGCAATCATAGCCATTTCAAAAATGAAAACATAAGAGAAAAGGAAATTGGACAGAAATGGCATGGAAATTACAGCCTTTGATCCGTTTTTGAAGAACCTTTTATGAGACATCATCGTGAGTGGGCAGCAAATTCTTTCCAATCTCCTCTTAAAGCACTTGTGAAAGCTTGGAGACCACGAGACTGAAATAAACGTTTTAGCATGGATTGTGGGAATGTATCCCCCTCTGTTGACCTTTTTTAGCTTTTATAGGCAGCACAGATTTGCACTGAATGTTAAGTGTGATAATATAGAATATATAATATAGGCAATTATATAGAACATCATTTAGCACAGTGGTACAGAAAGGAAACTGTTTTCTGTAGTAGCACTAGGCTTTTGTTAATTCCCTATAAAAATGAGGAACTGTAAGTGGGGATAGACTACAGGTTTTTAAAGATTTGTTAGGCAGAAGCACAGATGGGGTTTGCAGCTTGTAATGCTGAAGGCTCACTTGGTCTGGGCTAAGTCCCTGTCTAAACTTGCCACAAGTTATATTCCTGGGGAAGGATGTGTCTTTTTTTTGTTAATAACACATCATTTTGAACCTTCTCGGTTATCCTGCTGTCTTGAGAGAATTACAATGTCTCGACGTGAAAATTCAGTGTACATACAGAGAAAAGAGGTAAACTGTTAACATGAATAATTCACTGTAATTGCCACAGTCCAGCTCTGCACTAGCTAAAATTAGATTAGGCTCTGAGGCTATAAAACAAAGATGATCATAGACTGGTTCAATCAGTAACAAAATATCTGTAATGCTGTTGTAAAACATTAATGTTATGGATGTATTTGGCAGTAGTCCTTATTAAATACCAGTAATTAAAATCAAAATACATTGGGTTAGCTATCTCATTCTGTAAAGCCTGAGTAATTAGCTTTCAGGTAATTGGTCAGATTAGTAACTGTATATAAAATGATTATTGTTGATGAGAAGAAATATGTTACTTCATGATTTGAAGGATCATGAATGCTGTCACATAAAAGAATAAGTACACTATTTTACATTTCAGTAAACAACAGCTGGATTCTTCCAAGAGTGCTGCTTAAATCAGATTCAAGCTGCCTGAAGCAAAATCCCTATTTATTTTCTTACTTTATTTGACTTGACTGGGTTCTGTTTTCATTAACATTTTCTATCTGAACTTTTGAGTTAGGGAACCTTTTTATCCAGCAGAACAAGTCAAGTTCTTCTTGAATTTGTGAAATTTAGGATCTCTTGTTACTTTAACTTTCTGTATCATTATTAAGGTGGAAAATACTCTCCATTATATCCAGATAAAGATTATAGGGAACAGTAACATAAAATTAATAAAAATGTTTACTCCTTTATAGCCTATTCGATTTTCTATTTCAGATTATTTGGTTATTAAATGGGAGGTGGAGACAGAGCTGTATTTTGCTGTTGGGGTGCTGCTGTTATCATTATTAATCATTGATAGAGTTAATGTGTAGCTGTTGTTCACATCTTCGGCAAATAAAAGATGTCATCCATGCCCTGAAGTGTTTGCAGTCTAAAATTAGACAAAAGAGGTAACAGATGATAGCAGTCAGCTCTAGGAGTGGGAGTTTCAGAAGAATATGTTATTGTTTACCTGCTGTTCTTTTATCGCTTTCTGTTTGGAACGCGTGCTCTCAGCAGACTGCAGATGTGCTGAGGATGCACTGCCCCATCATCCAGACCATTAATGGAGGTGTTAAACAGGACTGGACCCAGTTTTGACCCCTGAGGTACAGCCACAAGTTAGCAGACTGTGTACCGCTGATCACCACCTTCTGTGCCTGGCTCTTTGGGCAGTCTTCAGTCCTCCTCACTGCCTGCTTGTCTAGCTCATCCTTCATCAGCTTCCCTAGGAGCATTTTGCAGGAGACAATGTTAAAAGCCTTATTGAAGGCAAAGTTGACAAAAGCCTCTGCTGTCCTCTCATCTACAAAGCCAGGCATTTCATCATAGGAGGTTGTCAGGTTGGTTGAGCAAGGTTTCCCCATGCTGACTGCTCCCAGTTGCCTTCTCGTCCTTTATGTGCCTGAAAATAATTTCCAGGATTATGTTTTCCATCATCTTTGCAGGGATAGAGGTGGGGCTGACAAGTGTGTAGTTCCTTGGGTCCTCCTTCCTGCCACTGTTAAAGTTTGAAATGACATTTCCTTTCCTCCAGTCTTGGGATGCTTCTCCCAGTTGCCACAGTACTTCAAGGTTATCTAGGGTGGCCTAGAAATGGCAGCAGGCAGAGCTCCCTCAGTGCTCCTGGGTGCATACCATCAGTAGTATTTCCTGGCCTGGTCATCTTCCACCACGAGTACATTTTCTTGTTCCAGACTTTCCCATTTGTGTCCAGGGCCTGGAATTGCTGAAGGCCAGTCTTGCTAGTAGAGACTGAGGTGAAGAAAGTATCAAGTACTCAGCCTTTACTACGTCCTGTGTCACCAGGTCCCTTGGCACATTCAGCAGTAGGCTCACATTTCCCCTAGTCTTCCTTTTGTCACCTGCATACTTACGGAAGTTTTCCTTGTTGTTCTTTACATCCCTTGCCAGGTTCAGTTCCAGGTAGGTGTCCACCTTCCTAACTGCCTCTCTGCATGTTCAGCCACTATCTCTGTGTTTCTCCCAGGTTTCCCCTCTCTGTTTCCAGTTCTGCATGCTTCATTTTTGGTGTTTGAGTTTTGCTGGAAGCTCCTTTTTCATCCATGCAAGCCTCCTGGCGTTTCATTTTGGCTGCCCGCTCCCTGGGATGGAGCAGCTGTAGCTCTTGCAGAGCACAGTCCCAGCTCTCACAGGCTCTCCTCGGGTGGCAGATGCTCCAGTCCTTTCATGATCTTTGTGTCTGTTCTCTGGGAGCATTGCATATGTCCATGTCTCTCCTGAACTGGGGAGCACAGAACTGGGCACAGCACTCCAGATGTGGTCTTACCAGTGGGATTTTTTCAGATGGTCATAACAAGGCATTGAAGCAATTCGTAAGGAGATCGTGATTAACATGTGACTCATAAGGGTAAGAGAAGTTTGCAGGAAAGGAATGAAAAAAAATCAGAAGAGTCAACGGAGGAAAGTCAGTGAGGTAGAAAGCACAACTAATTGGAAGCAGCAAAATAGAGCAGAAGGATGTGATACATATATTGGGAAGGTGAGTGGGAGGGTGAGCATAAGAGGAAGTAGCTAAAGCATGATAAAAACTTAATTGAAGGGAATAGGAATCTTTTATGTTTATTTCAGCAAATTCTTGTTAGGGAACAGGTTGTAGAAGTGGCAGGTTGTTAAAAATAAGATACACCCTGTCTAGACTTCAGATTTCCTAAAGTTCAGCTATAACAAGTGCCTCTGTGGCTTTGAACCTGCCTTCCTGGGTTGGTGACTGGTGATTGCTTTGGTGCCTCAGTGGGATGTGCTTGGAAAAGTGACTGAGTCAAATGATTGCTGTTTCAGAAAG
Organism: Origma solitaria; assembly: GCA_013397895.1. Classification (NCBI taxonomy): domain Eukaryota; kingdom Metazoa; phylum Chordata; class Aves; order Passeriformes; family Acanthizidae; genus Origma; species Origma solitaria. The sequence continues at coordinate 875,548 of VZRL01004071.1, forward strand.
ATGTTCTAAGTTGCAAAGGTGGTCCTTTTAGTGGAATAATCCTCTACCTGGTTGTGGCTGAAGTAGATCACACAGATGCTCCGAAGAACAAGAATATTGCTATGTTTTTTCAGAACATAGAAGAACTCTACAAAATGAAGACAGGACCAAAGGGATATTCAAAATTTCCATGTACTCATAGGGATAATTAAAGCCAAACTTTGATTAACTGCTTAAATTATCCACATTTTTATCCTAAGACAAAGAACTGTTTAGAAACTTAAATGGTTCTAATAAGGGTAGCATGAGGTCTGATCAGATTTTTTGTATGAGAAGAGCATCACATATTCTGTATGTCTGTGAACTCTAAATTCTGGTAGGGCCACCTTTTATCCTTACTTTCTGGGGAATTACCCTTTGGTTTTTGAAGCATTTCCCTACATGTCTTCTGTAACTTTTTATAACTAGCTTGAGATTCAGTGCTAATGTGTAAAATGCAAGCCAGTGATTTCGCTGCTACTGTAAGCTTCTTCAACCATAAATCTCCAAAATTTGTTTAGATTTCCTATTGAAATCTCCTTTTTAACAAGTATTACTGTTATGTCCACCTCTGGGTAGCAAATGAGTAACTTAATGAAATACAGCATGTCTGTGTTTGGTCTTTTTAGAAATGCTGTAATAAATACCTTTTTTGCTTTTTAATTCATAGAATTAACCAACCTCTGCATATCTCTGCTTTCCAAATTGGAAAAGCATATTCAATATTTAAAATAAAAATTTTTTTTAAAAAAATACTTTAAAAATTCTGTTTTCAAATACCACATGCCCTAGTATACTTTGGAGTTTGTGGAATGTGTCTGAACAAGTGACATGTCAGGTTCCCTGTAAACTTAAAGAGGGGAGAAGAATGAATTCCAAAGGCTAGGAACAAGTAAAATACTTGCCAGTATTCCCTTGGCTTCCTTTCCTTCAAATGAAGACTGTTGTTACACTATTTCTACTGAAACATAATTGCAATCCTGTAAGTAAGATATCTGCGGTATCTCCAGTGTAAAAGACTTTCCTGCAGAGCAGAACTTTACTAGCTGTAATAGGTATTAGCATAGCTATCTTATGATAGCAAGTAATAGGTAAGCAGGAGCGGATTCACAGATGACAGATTGATAACTAAGGCAATACTGTTCAGCCAAGGATTTCCTGTACTTCCATTGGATTGTGTAGCAATAGGGAATGAGGTAGATTTCTTAGCCGTTTCTCAGTTTCTCATATCTAGAGCTTTATGAAAGCATTACAGCTCTTGAATACAAAGTGGGGAATTGCTTTAGTGGTAGCCAAAAACACATTCTATTTTATTTGTCTTATTTTGAGGAGGTGATGGGATACTGGGGTCAAGTCATTCTCTCCCATTCTTACTAGAGTATTGTTTTATGTTAAGGGTTCTTATCTTCAGACTTCAAGAAGAAAACATGAAAAATAGCTTTTATTACCGTTCTATGGTATTTGTGAGGATAGTGAAGGAATAGCTCATAAAAAAGATATTTCTCAAGTTTTAACATACTGAGTTTTTCATTACCATAGCAGGTGGTCATTTTCATATAAATGAAACTGGTAAATAGCAACCCAGTTTTTCACATGGATTCAATTACAGTGAATGCTTCCAAACACCAAATGCATGGAAAAACTTCCTTTTCATTCTCTTTCTAACAAAATAAGATGAATCTTTAAAACTTTTATATGTGTGTGTGTGTGTGTGTGTGTGTGTGTATATGTGTGTGTGTATATATATATATGCTATGGTCTAAATGCAACAATATATAAAAAATATTAAAGTGCTTTATATTTTTCCATTTTTCTCCCTCTTGGTTGATACTAAAGCTATACATAAAATAATTTAAGCCGAAGTGAAATTTACCTTTTCTGTTTATATGTTTCTGACATAGCTTCAGGTTTCTTACAGACTCTTTCCTCACTTGATATTCTCTTAAAACTCACCCACCCCCTTCTTTTTGGCAATCATTGCTTCAATGCATGGCCTGTCATAAACTTGCCATAGTTGAATTCATCTTACCTAATTTTGGATCGACAGAAGTCAGACAATACATTAAAAAACAGATACCATTTTATAAATTTTCCTCTGTAGATGTGTTTTTTTCAATCTGTTTTCTCTTCCTAGTCTGCTGTTAGCGCAGACTTAGTGTCTAAAATCAGGTGAGATAAATACCACTCTAAGTTCTCAGTACCCTTGAGGTCTGGTTAAAATATTAAACTATCTGAGGACTGTTGAAGCTAAATGAAAAAGAGGAAACACACAGAACTAATTACTAATGATGTTACTATCACATGTATGAAATGTTTTTCAAAGGTTCGTAATATTTTATGGGGTCCATAAAAGTTTAAATAAAGTATTTCCAAGTAAAATGAAATTCATTTTGGAAAAGCATTGTAAGGTGCTTGAGCGACATTTTAAATAACAATTCTTGAGCACAGCTTAGGGGACAGGAAATACACCTTATCTTAGAAGTACAGCTTTTAACCTGCATGCTACCAAAGATGAAAATAAATACTGCTTGTGGTGAGATTCCATAGCTGAATGGCATTCAAAGAAATTATTAGCCCCCATTTGACTTCAAAATACTGTATTTGTACAGGCAGGTGGGAGCTGTGTCTTGGTTCAGTCCTGTAGCTGCTATATTCAACTCATTATGTTCTGCTGTAGAGAAACAGATACAATAACATGAAGAGTTTGCATAAAATTGGTCCATTTAACTGGGGGTCCTTACAACTCTTGAAATCTTCTTTGTGTCCAGCAACCTGCTGACAGACAAAGGCAGAAATTTAAATCCTCAGCATTACAGATCCTGTTGATCACAGCTGATGCAGGCTTCCTCTATAAATGTCTGTTCTGTTGTATTATGGCAGAGGAGTCTAAAGAAGTATGTATCTGTTGTACTTTGGCAGAGATGATTACAGAGATGACCACTATATGTAGTAATTTGATTTCTGTTTCCCTATCAAAAGCATTGTGATTTAAATTACTGCGCTAAAAACTACTGAATTCTATCCTAAGCACACTTTCAGGGGTACGAATGTTGGCATTAAAAAAAGAGTCCATGATGACTTAGTGATTACTTGGAAAAACAGTTTGTATATTTTTTAAATTACTGTTACTAAGCTCAACTGTTGATGGAAAATATGTATGCATTAATTAGTACAAGAACTGATAAGCATGCTAAATCAGGCACATTATGTTTTGCATACAAATTCTATTTTGGGAGAAAGGTTGTTGAACTGGACGTAAAAGTGCTAATAGTGATTTGTAAAACAATTTTTTTAATGAAAAGATATGGAAGTTTTTGATAAAAGGCAGCCTCAGAAGAAGGCATTTAGCTTTCATGAACTCAAGAACTTTGCTCTTTCCTCACCCTGTACCATCCTCGTCCTATAGCTCCCTCTTTTTGCAGATGTTCTATTTGTACTGTTACAAACACAAGAGATTGCATCTGAGTCCTTCACATTGGCTCTAAATAAAGATTCTGCAGTTCCATGCCAGCTATCTTTGGGGTAGAGATTTCCTCTCTTCAGAGGCACGAGTGAGCTTATTTCAGTGTCTGTGATAGGTAGGGTCAATAATAGTCTATTTTGCAGTTTGTCATTAAAAACAGAACATGAATATCTGTTGTGCTTTCCATTTAAATAACCCATAAACTGCTGCTTTATCTACAGAGATAACTGGAACTTTCTTCTTCTTCTCCCATAAAGATTTACTGAAAACAAAACCACGGGCGGTTTTTAATAGGACTTGAACACCCTTTCAGATAATTCTTAATTAACATCTTTCAAGCCTTCCTACAGAACTGTAAAACAGCATTGATTGTCACTAAAGTATCAGTGATTTATATAAACTTTTATGAGTGGACATGGTTATGTGACAACTAATAGCAAAAGGTATCTATTTGTAAATCTCTATGGGAGAAGAAGAAGAAATATTGTATATATTGTATATACAATTTTCACTGCAAACCACTTTAAGACCATTTTAAAAGTAGCATGTTGCAGTTTACTTTATGGAAATTATGTCAGTGTTAAGAATTGCTTATTTGTACTCCCTGAGCTTATCATGTGCTACTTAAAGGTTACTTTCCTGAGTTATTAAAGCTGAGGACACAGCTTCTTTGAAATAATGGTGAGAACCCAAAGCATCTGTTCATCTCAGGGAGAGCTCTGTTGTGCAGCAGCTTGGAATATTACATTGCACACTTAAGTCCTTGTTCTTTGGAAGTCAGTTTGAAAATCAAATTATATACCAGTTTACCTTGTTCACCCAGTTTACCCAGTACCGGATAAATTAGTTTTAAGATACTAGTTGAAAGTACCAGTCTACCAGATTTGTAAGATACCAGTTAACCCTTGTGTTTCATAACAAAGTCTACATAGTAAACATCGTGAAATGACAAACTGATGAATGAGTTCAGCTGAGATGTGAAACACTATAGTCTAGAAATTCCATGGCTGAGAATCATTCCCATATTTTTGCTTGAGACAAGGGTTATATTAAAAGAGATACTAATTTCCCGAAAAAGCAAGATTAAAAGTTAAGGTATTTCATATTTCCTGATTTTTTTATTTTAAAAACAAGTTTAATAAGCAAAATAAACTAATTAAAATACATATTTGTTTTAATATTCAACACTGATAATCGCCATAAGTTTGAAGAAATTGTAACATACTTGTTCATTTTTTGTTTTCTTTTTGATTTATCATGCCTATTTTCATTTCCTATTGCCTGTGGTTTTCCAAAAACTGTAAATAATTTAGAGATGTCCTAGATTTAGAAAATTACGTTTTAAAAATCTATGATATAAAGTGTGCCTGGAAAAGGCACTTCATTATGCTCAAAAATTATTTTCTTGTTTTCATGTTAAAATATGATCCGGACAATGGTAGACCATTGACCTCAGTAAAATACAGGGATTTAGAAGATATTTTAACAAAGCAGTAAGTATGGAAACGTGGAAGTAATGGAAAGCCACATGAAATTGCCAGATACTGAGCATGCCAGACTAAATTGCCCATGTTCTTTGATAAGAAAGGAACCTCAGTAAATTTGGACTTCGTAGCATTTGTTGTGGAAACATATTTAAAAATAGGTCTTAGTTTTCTAGTAAATGTGTACAAACCTCTAAGGTGATTAAAAAACTGTCAGAAGAAGTAAATTATGTCAGAAGAAGATGATAATCTGTATTTGAGTTACTGGATATGAAAGAGGTTATTAGTGAGATTCTTGAGGGAACAGTGATCGTGAATCAATATTATTCATTTAACAGCTGGCCCCCAAAAGTCAGAAAACTTAGAATATTTGTTTCTGATGTATATTGGAGGGTTTTGGCAGCTTGTAGAAGGAATGATAGGTCTAGAGACTTGAGGAGAGGATCATTAGAAATAGATAAAGTGTGTAAGTACAAAATGAAAGTTAACCAGTGATAAAAAATTTCTACGCCATCTGGGTTCTCATCCTTTGAAAACAACAAAGAAAGAAAAAAAATCAACTTGTGGGTGAGTAGCGATAACATCATGGAAAACTGAGAGAGGAGTTAATGGACAAGATATTCAAGAAATGTGGAGATGAGTTAATTTAGAAAGACACAGGTGAAATTAAAGTTGGAATGCTATATAAAGTTCTTGCCATCATTTTTTCCATGGAGATAGATCCATATTAAAGCATACAAAGAGAAAGGTTATTAAAATGTCTGGGGAAGAATCACAGTTGTCCCAATAGCCAAGAGTCAACACAGCCTGGAAAATTAATTCCAATAATTCTCAAAAGGAAAACATAACTTTCAAGGAGGTTGGATCCCTGTGCTATGTTTTCTATGATTCTTAGTATTTCCTATAAGAAATTACATGATTCTAGGTTTGGCAAGTTTTTAATCTTAGTTTTGTGCTAGATTTCATAAACCCCATATTAAACTTTGTTCACGTGTGTCTTTAAGCAGTGCCTTCGTGCCTTTTTGTAGCTTGCAACAAAGAACAGGTGTCGTCACACTGTGATACACCAAGATACTCAGCATCTACTGAAACAGGTTTAGGAAGTACTGACCCATCCAGTTCATATGAGTTCTCTGTGACAGAATTGAATCAGAAATGCAAGACTGGCATTTTCACTGCTGGATAATTTGTTTCCTTATTGCATTTATGCAACTTCATTAGTAAAAGATAGCAGTAGAAAATCCCTGTGAGTTCAGTCATATCCTTTCTAAGTGCTGTTTTGCCTAATAGTATTTCAGTATTTTTGTAAGGGACTGGTCAGTAGAGCACTCAGCTAAGTGGTAAAAGGGAAAAGCTCCATTACGACTTGTTGGAAAAAATACCCTCTATACTAAAAATTACATTTCAGAATAGTATTTGGCTACTTTTTCATTTGGGGCCATATTTTGAAGATGTAGTCCAGTTATTTATTTATTTCAATATTTATGTTTAGCTGGGCTTTCTACATATTATTTGTTGTTCAAGATTGCTCCAGGACTACAAACTCTGTGTGAATCACATTATGAAGCTCTGGAAATGCCAGATATGAGTCAATATTTGTGGTGTTTATCTATATAACTCGAGCCAAGTCTTCCAGAATTGCAAATACATCTGAAAAATGATTAAAATTCAGCTGGTATAAAAAGGTTGGATCAGTCTGAATCACTTAGGCCTGACTTTGCTAGGGAGAAGCAGCTGGATGGGTGACAAGGAAGCCTAGAAAAATAAATAATTTCCCACAGATAATTGACCTTATTGCCCTCCTTCTCTGTAGGAAAAGGCCTGTACTTTATGAAATGCTTAAATGTGTTAAAATACGTCTAGAAATTCATATGTAATAGCCTAGTAATGCCAACATGCAGTTTGTATGAAATAGGGTGTTCAGATATGGCAGTAAATTTTCAGCAGATGTTTAAGTCATTATAAATTGCAAATTTGGAAACGACTGCCAATTAAAAAAATAAATTATTCTTTTATACTGACTGTCATTTCATGTTTGAAGAGTTGCTGGAGGGCTTTTTTCTGTTTTGAAAAAACTCAGGATACTTGTTCTGTCTAATACTTCTTGTCCTAATGTGTGGAGAGGTTTTATTGTCATTGCGTTGTTCAGGGAATTAAGTATATATGGATGATTATCTGTCTTTATCTAGACATACATTGATATCTGAGATGGCTTGGTATTTTCCTGCTTGTCTTGAAATTTCATTTCTTCCAATTTCCCACCTAAAATAGCAAATCCAAGTTTCAGCCCTGAAAAATATTTCTGGAACAATCAGTGTTGTAGATCTTTGTAAATTCTTCTTTTCCCTTCAGAACTGGTTGTCTTTCTTTGTCCTCTCTGTCTTGTGAGTTCCAAGGCAAAGTTACTTTATTGAGCTTTCAGTGTCATTGAATTTTCAGACAGCAGCTCAGGTCTTCTGCCAAGTCAGTGTTTTGGGACTGAAATTGTCATTGCTTTTCTTTGTTGTTGAAAGAAATGTTATGTTCAAAATTTGAAGCCAAAGTCCTTTTTTTTGTAGAATAATTATCCTGACATAGTTTGCTATTTTAACATGAGACATAAATTTTGTGAGAACAGAGCAAGTGGGGTACAGCTGTAAAGAATCCTTATTCTGTTTTCTTGGTTTATATCAGCAGTAATTTTTCCTGGTCTTTAGCTGAGAATTCGTTGTGAGAAGCTTTTTGTGTTATGAACTCTCCAGTCCGATGCCATGTTTGGACTGGCACCAGGGTTCATATTTCCAGTGTTGGCTCTTTTAATGGCTGGAAGAAAAATCTTTTATCCTTGATGAGATGGTGTCCTGTGTTTCTGTGTATATAACAACTTCTTAGACTCATTTTTCTCCATTTCACATTACTGTCTGGGGCACTGACTATGGAAAAAAGCAGCATCACACCCTTGAGTTCTAGGTAGCTGACTGCACACTAATGTCTTGTTCAAACACTGAACCCATGTTTGCCTCCCCAGTTATGAAGATGCTGTGCTGCACTGCTAGGCATTACAGAAAACTGAAATATCTGAGATGCTGAAACGTGAGGGAGAGGAAATGCACTTGTGAGGAAAATGCATCAGGCAGCATTTTAAGATGTCTGTTTGACGGTGCTGCTGATTTTGCTTATTTGTTTTTATCTTCTGGCTTTATTATCAGTATAACATTTTTGTTTTATACTGGCATTTAGAGAGCTACAGATGGCAGCATATTTGCAATTTTTTTTTTTTTTTGCAAGGATACTGGAATGGGAAATTTGGGAATAAGCTTTTCCATAATACTCTGTACAAGCTGAAAAAGTCCTTTAATTTTTATGTCTTTCAGTTGCCCACATACAAACCTGAGTTAATATTCCCCTGCTGACAGACATGCTATTCTTCCACTCCCCCTACAGCAAGAGAATACTTTGAATAGTTAGGTAAGGGAGCTCCAAACATTTATGTTTGGAGGGTTGGAAGAGGGCAATCCTGCTAATTTAGAGTTTTAAGAAAAGGGAACATTTGTTATTTGTTTATAACTTATTCATTGCAATTAGATGCAATGCCAGTTTGAGAAAAAGTCTGTCTTGGTTTGGCTCGGCATTTGGGTCGATATATCAGAATATGGAGTAATGAGGCCAAATTTAGCCGAGCCTCTGATTGACTGTAGTTGGACTAAAGGTACTGGTGCAGTCAGTTCTTGATTTGCCAGAGCATATAGACATTTGACTATATAAGAGTTCACCTGCCATATGTATCAATAATCAGTGTTGGCAAGTAAGATTAAAGGAACAGAGCTGTACTTCTGAGATAAAATTATTCTTGCCATAAAATGCAATATGCAAATTCATTGTGAATTAAAAATACGTATTCCTCAGAAAAATCCTTGCATTTGTTGTTGAAAGTTTGCTTTCGTTTTGGTATACAACCGAAATAAACACCTGAAATTTCAAGAGGAAATTGAAACTAACTGCCAATGAGAAATGCTGTAAGTTGCTGCCTTTAAAATACAAGTGTGAAAAACCATGAAATTAATGTAAGAAAATCAAATATCAAAACAAAAGGCAAGAAATGTGCTTGTAAATATTTTCAGAGTGTCCTACAACACTGTGAAAGCCAGTTGTCATCTACCCTTTTTTCCTTCCTCGTGCACTGCAAAAAGCCAACCCCCTCTCACAAAACGCAAATATTTTTTGAGTTCTGCAGCTCGAATCTGCAGATCGAAAACAGTCAGTGGGAATGTATGCACTAAGGGCTGAGGAAGCAATGAGAGATTTCCAGACTGCAAAGTAGCCCCAAGCCCAGCAGGGTGGCCAGGGCACTACACAGGGCTGTGACAGAGGCACTGAAGGGTCTTTTGGTTTCTCACATATTCCCAGTGCATATTCTAATCACTGGCTGTGGAAGGAGGGAGTGGAAGTATTTCACATTTTGCAAAAAAGGACTTTGAAGTTTGCCTAATTCATCCTGTTATGGAAGGGGGAAAAATATCAGCCTGAATTATTTTTACGTAAGGGGAGAGGGAGAATTGCTTCCTACTCGGCACTAGGCACTTCAAGATTGTGGTCTCAAACAGGTATAAACACACTTTCATGGTTTTTAACTGCAGGGTTTGGGTTGGAGTCACTTCAGAGGAATATTTGAACATTCCCACTGGATATTTGAATAAGACAGGATTAAGATTTCGTCTATCGTATATATACATGTGTGTATTTTTACAGCCTAAGCTTTATCATAAAAATTACTGAAATACATCCTTTTTAAGAACTGCTTCATCTAAAAATATCTGCAAAATTTAAATTATGCTGATCAATTTACATGACATGCAGTGTGTTCCTCTCTTGATTAGTAGAAGGAGCGGGGAGGAGTCTGGTAGAGCAGAGGGCTTGAAAGAGCATTAGAGCTGTGTCAGCTGTCTTTCCCCTCATGGCTTTGAACAGTTTTCTGTCCTCAGAGCCAACCCCCTGTAATCCTGAGCAATACCTACAGCAGAAGGATTTGCTGTCTGAACACAAATGCCTGTGCTATCCTACCTATTTCTTATACTGTTGTCTCAAGATGCGTACTTGCTGCTGAATCTGCTCCTTACTGTCTAATTATATTGTCCAGTGAAACAACTAAAATATGGCAAGAGTAATTAACAAAAGAAAACAAAATCATCTTTTTTATTCTTTTTTGCTCAGCCTGCTGGGAACATACACACAGCCACAGGCTGTAGCTGACCCACTTCTTGATAAATCACACAGCGTAACTAACACTGAGGCAGCTAATGCCATCTACTGACTAAAATAACACAACCGCGGAGATAGTCAGCCTCAAAAGAAGCTTGCAGAGCTGGTAGCATTAAAAAGGATCTGAACATTATTTACACCTCTCTGATTAAATACAAGCTGAACTTGAGAAGTTAAACCAGGTTCTTCAGAAATCAGGATTCGTTTGTTTTAAGCTTGTTCTGCAGCAAGAAGGCTAAAATAACCTGATGTTAGGAAAGCCTTCAATAACCTGATTTTCAAAATTGCTCGGTACCTTCTCTTCCATTGTCTTCAGAGAGGTTTGTATCTTCTCATAATCTCTGAAAATCCATGGTGATGCTGGTTTGCTAAAGATACTTTATATGCTCAATGTCACAGTAAAAGAATTTGCCCTTTCTCATCCCCATTCATTGTTGCAATGAGTTATATCCAAGGGAGTTATAAAGCTGATTATTTTCATCTTTAAGGTGAGACTCAGCTTTTTATTTTTGTTACCTCAGTATGAAGACATGATCAGTGTTAGGTATGTCTCTGCTTTATGGTATCTGCAAATAATCACTTAATTTTAAATGTCTTTTCCTGTGTTTATGTTAACAGATACATTGCTTCAATGCAATATGCAGAGGAGTTTGCATTTGAAATAAATGCAACATTTCCTGCTAAAAATTACTCACTGAGCAGAGTGGATTACATATAAGATACCAGCATTCTTCAGGTTAATAACAGAGAACATCCTGTCTAATAATGAATAGCCACTCTGCACAGTAAGCAAATCAGTGTGCTCAGCTCTTTTGAGACAATGAAATTATAAATCAAAGTCTTATTAAAGCAGACAATGAACTTCAGTATGTTCTTACATGGGGTGGTGTCACTTTTACTGGTGTCACTTTTGTGTGTGCTAAAATATTACCATTTCTGAGACAAAATCCTGCTGATTATGTGTCACTTGATAGCTTCATAGAAATAGATGGTGCCTTTCACCCAAAAAAATCCTGACTGGATTAAAGAACTGAATCCTATTTACTTATTCTCGGTCCTTTTTTTGTACATCAAATATCCCAAGTTCACTTCTGGAACAGAAACAACTTTGCAGCAAATTTATACATTCCCTCATATTCCAGAATGGACCCTCATTCTTTATTCATGGCGTCTGAACCACTGCGTCACTCTGTAGCTTTAATACAGGGGGAGGTTAAAATTTTAAGGAACTCGCCACAGTTTATCCACTTTTATCACCTTTTCATATGAAAAGGACCTTTAGTCCTTTAGTCAGGATGAGGAAACAAGGAAAAGGAATACTATGAAGGAGGTGTCATAATGTAGTGGGATATGGACTATTGTATGCAATCCAATATTTATAGTTTATGTTGTTGAGGTCATCTACAGCTACTTTAATTAAAAGAATAAGCTCAATTAATAGAATTCGTTCACAACTTCTGCTTTCACCTAATTTTACCTTTCTGGGCCAGATTCATTTTCATTCCACTATACAAAATCTGTATGACAGTCTACCAAGTAGTCATCATTCCTGACTTGAAGTAACATTTGCCAAACCACCTGCTACATCCGGCCGGAATAATTCCTAGTTTCACTGAAGTCCCTCCATGGTCTAATTACTTACTCTATTAAATTTATTCTATTATCTGTCATAAAAAATCTAGGTATGAAGTCCTAGTATAATATTTAATATTTTAGAAGATGTCTTCTGCTACTTCTGTGATTTTTTTCCCCTTAAGTCTGTTATATAGTAGATATTTAAAGACTCATATAATCTCCTTGCCATTCTCAGTTTTACTACAGATTTTTTTGTCTAGTTTGTTTTTATTGCACAGTCAGTATAGATGAGAACAAGTTCAAAAGACATGTAAATTTTTATTAAAACATTCTGTACTCGTTGTTAAAATTTTTTCACCTTTTGAGGTCTAATTACTTTCAAAATTTAAAATACATGTTCTGGACAGTACATCTCAGCAACAGTATGTTGATTAATGCAATAATAGCAAGTAAGACTTTTTGTCAGAGCTTTCAGTCAGCTTTGTTGTATTCTCACAATGTCCTGGACTGTACTGTTTCAGAGGTGTTTACCAAATAGCAACTCAGATAGTCTTGGGTTTCACTCTCTGTGAGCAGTCAGCTTCTTTTATTGATCTTGGATTAAGATCTCCAGCGCCTGTGAATTAGTAAGGATAAGTAAGGTTTGCATAAAGCTGCCTCCGACAATTACAATGTGATTGCAATTTGCCTAGAATATACTAGTAAACTGAGAAATACAGTTTTTCTGTATAATTACTAAATTATTTAAATACTCATGCAATTTATTATTCTGTGCTGTTTATGGCCGTTCCAAAGCTCTGTATTTCTAGTCTTTAGGATGAGATTTCTTGTTTTCAGTTAGATTTCATGGACCCAAAGAAAATTTCTGAAGATTTTACTGCTCATTTCCTTCCATTTATGTTTGATTGGATCTTTTCTTTCAGAGATTGAGGATGTATTTATTTTGAGGTTTGACAAAGAAATATCTCTCTACGTATATAATTCATAATTATATATATATATAAAATACATATAATTATATATATTTTTACCAGGGTACTCTACTATACTAAGTTTTCCTAAGCAGAAATCATTCTTTGATACGAATGCACAATATTCTTATCGTGTGAAAGTAAAGCGTTGTCTAGTGTTTGTCATGGTTAATGTGAAGTTTTGAGTTTCTGGCACAGGTGAGATTTTTTCCCCATTGGTTTAGTAGTTAAAAATAATAGAGTGGAGATAGGGGTAGGGTTTTATGTGTTGAACTGGTTATATTGTTGTTTTCTTTGTTACGGAAAATAATTTGGATTATCTAGTCGAATTATTTATATTCAGAACATCTTCTGGTACTCACAGAGGACATATAGGAGCAAATACAGAAGGTCATTGCAGCATTGTGTTTATGCTCGCTGTTGTTTGCTGTATCTAGGAATTTTCAGTCAGCTCCATTACAAACTGTGCAGCATGTTCAAGCATGGGTATTTCATTAGCTGTTATAAATTGGGGTGCTGGTTTCAGAAAAAATGCTTAACATTATGTGATAATGGCCAACTGTGAAGGATGAATGAAGATTATGTAAAGACAATTCATAAAGAAGTTGTATTTATAAATAGAACATGAAAGCCCATTTGAAATTGCCTCATAAAATTTGATGACTTTAAACGAACCTTTGTGCCAAACAAGCCAATCTTCTTGGTTTCTAGAGGCGTGGATTAGAGCAGGATTACTTAGTGGCTAGGAGGCACAGACCAGAAGTGGGTCACCAGGGATCATACCAGCTAATGGGCAGAATCCAGCAAAAATTCCCCAGTCAGTGTGACAAAGCAGAAGCCTTGAATGGGGGTGGAAAATTACCCATCCCTCACAGCTGTCGTGCTCACTCTGCTTCTCCTGCTTGCAAGATGGCACCTGGGTGGTGCTTTCTGGCAAAAAGTAAAAATAACTATTTCTCTTTCTCCTTCTTTCACTGTTTAAATATGTAAGCCAGCATATTCAATAGTATTGTGCAATAGGAGGGTTCGAAACAAGAATTGCCTCTGCTTAAACTGAAAGATCTGTAGAATGTGTTGTAAGCATGGTGATTAAAATACCTAGACCACATGAAAGAACCTCAGCATTGTGAAATTTTTATTTATTCCTTCCCTGCAATTTTTACTTTATTTCTTGTGACTTTTCATAGGACTTGTGACTCACTCTCTTGTGGCATTTTCCTGTCTTCCGTATTTTAACTTTTCTCTTAGAATGTTCTCTCACTTTGTTCTCCTTTTGCTGTTCCGTTTTCTCTCCTGAATTGCACTCAACAATCACACCTCTCTGTCTGTCACCTTCTTCCATGACTATTTTATCACCTCTAACACTTTTAAACTTCTTTATGCTATGGTTTTATCCTTGGATATTTGCCCCTTTCAGGATTTCCTTGTCCTTCCCATCACAGGCAGTTCTAGATTAGCATTTTGCCTGGAGATTTGTCTGCTTCCCATCAGCAGCAGTGCTGAATTCCCTCTGCAGTAGGAGGAATGGAGGTGGGCAGATGCTAGTTCTGTCCTGAGACTGCATCACCTGTAAGGAGGAGAAGGAAACCTCCATCTGAAATCAGCCCAGAGTTTCGTCTAAAAGCTACAGATATATATTTGCTCTTTCATGGATCTTGCCCATCTGACTCAGACTGAGTTCTTTTAACATGGAAACAGTGAGCTAAGCTTGCACAGCTCTATAGATCAGTCATTCTCAATAATAGCAGTTTTCAGAAGCTTTGTTCTTTCCTCTGTGCTCGTTCTTCAGTGTAATTTGGATTAGCATGTTTAAGCTTGTCCACACATTCCAATAAAATGTTATGCTTCAGAAAATGAGTACTTCACTTCTAGACTGTACTTCTAACAGTGTCCAGTCTGTAACACCGGTGCGTGACTCTCTTCTGTCTGCCATTGTCACCGGGCTGCCCATAATTGTATTGATATACTTGAAGATTCCCCATATGTAAAAGACTAAACTGCTGCATCATAATTTGCTACTATGTTTTCCCTTCCATTTACATTTCTTAAAATGCCTTGGAATTTTGTCACAGTGCCTTCATACATATGCATGAGATGCTTCTGCAAAAGACAGAACTCCTTATTTTTAGAACTTATGAAAAATGCATCCAAACTTCAAAGATGAATTAGAAATCAAGATTTCTGATAAGATATTTTGGGAATCAAACCATATGAGACCTCTAGAATGTAGACAATAAAAATTCTACTATTAATGTGTCTTTAGAGAGAGAAGCTATCGTGCATAAATCCCAAGCAGTCTTCTTAATGTTTCTGAGATAGAAAATACAAAACATGAGCTAAAATGACAATTTTGATGCCTACAGTTTGTGGCTTGTGATAGCTTTAATATATGATTGCATATTGGTTTTTTCATGCTACATCACTAAAGATGTGAAGTGTCCTGAAATAATCTGTGCTCTAAATATCAGAATTCACTGAAACACAAACCAAAAGAAAATCTGATTTGCTGTCATGATTTGAAATTTCTGTAGACATTATGTGTTGACATAAATAAATTTTAACATTGAAATGCCTTATTAATAAATATGTAGTAAATGTGACAATATTATCCCCTCTGCTGGAAATACTTGTTCTGTTAGCAGGTGAAAATCCACTAGGAGTTTTTGTTAAGTTACAAATTTTTTATGAACTCTCAACTCTCACAGATGTACAAATCTAAAGTATTTACAAATTAATGACTTTAATTAGGAATTTAAAATGTAAATTAAATACCACAGCCCATTGCTACTCTATTCTTATTAAATTTTGCAGTATTTTTTATTACAAATATTTTGTCAGGCTTCTCAAAAAATCCCAAACAAGCTGCAGTTTCTGTTGTGAAACCTATTATGCTTATATGTTTATTAACTGAAATAACGGGCTAGTTAGAGCTATTAGTATATAAAAAAAATTACTGAGTAGAAATTATTCTAAATTTTGGAACATGAGCATCTTGATATGAACAAATAGAAATGTCTGAATTGCATACTCAAAGGTAGAATTTGCAAGCAGTTTTAGTCTTATTCTCTTGGTTCCTTTAAGTCTTACATTTTATTTTCCTGTTTTCAAGTCAAAAATTCAAGGTGGTTAAATTTGCGAGGGTTGTAAGATCTTTGAACTATGTCCAATGCTTACAGCTTGTGGAATTAATTTTCACCAGGTTGCTCTTTCAGTGATTGTGTAGTATGTCACAGTAAGTGTCTCTTCTGTGCTAGGAAACTGAACCCACAAAAGAAACCACTGCTGTGCAGTTTACAAGCTATACAGCAGAACAAATACGTCAGAATAGGTTCTGCTTCATTTTTTTTTCACCACAAATGAGATTTTTTGGTTAAAAACTGTTCTTCTCTGCATTGGACAGAAGATATTTGCCTGCTCAGAACTCCGCTCAGTTGCAAAATCTGAATTTTAACTACAGTATTTATCTGATTCTTACAGTTCTTAAAGCTTCTCCCAAGACAAGGAAGGTGATTACTCCATACAATAAGAATCCCATTTTTAACTACTTACATTCTCTTTAAACGGCAGAGCATTTCAGTCAGGTCTACTGAAAGCATAACAAATTTGCTACGATCTGCAGTTTAAGATGTACTCAGAAAATAATGTCTTCAGGCATTAAAAACAAGAACTTGTGATTATTACTGAGTGGCTAATGTGAAGAGATTATTTTCAAGCATTAACTCTTCTTTCTTCCTCTGCTTTATATCCCTGTCTTACTCGATAAAAATAAAGCAAACCTACCAAACAAAAAACTCCACAGCAGGCAATAAAATTGGAAAATTTCATTTAAAGGAAGGGATGATCGGCAGAAACAGACAAGAAACTGTGGCTAGCCTTGAATATACCATGCACTAGATGGTGACACTTCAAATTACTTCAAAGCGGCATGCAGTGCATTACTGTGGGGTGGAACAAGCAGTTATTCTGACATCAGAAGTGAATTGGGTTGTTTAACTTCTCGGCTTCTTGAACATTATGGCCGTTTTAGAATAATTAAATGAAGATGAGTTGGATGACTATTACTTTCCCATGTTTACAGGGCCTAACCATGATTCATGGTTTGTGTATAAAGAATGCAATAGAAATGTAGTAGATCTTGGAATATAGCCAAGTGCTGTTTATACAGAATTATAGAGATTTACTATACTAGATTAAATCTATATTCCCTCTAGTTTAATATAAGTTAGTACCCATCCAGTGTAGTGTATAGTGGCTGGAAGTATTTAGAATTAAATGCTTCAAATAGGCATGCAAGAAATCTTTAACCAACTTGTGGTGCAGTAATCTGTCACGGGAAGTTACTTCCAAACCTTTACTGTTGACAGTTTTATAAGTGGACAAAGGAATGAGACTTTGAGAATGAGGGTTGTGAAGGTACCTTCAAAGAGAGTAGGAGAAGACTGTTTAGGTCACATTACAATTCTCTTCCCAAAGGGTACATCCAATACGTTTCTGTTTGCACAAAATACTTTTTTTCACTCTTTGTCAAGTCTCGGGATAGAGAGGTTCTCATGTATGCCTAGAACATAATCTAAAAAACTTTTTGAAATTTAAACCGGAGTTGACAGAGATCTGTATTAGCAAAAGTTAAAAATCATCCCTGATAGTTTCCTGAGATACAGTTTCCTTTTACGTTTTCAGTACTAGTTTCCATTAGAAGTGGTGGGCTCAAAATACTGTCAATTAAGTTTTGTACAGCATCATTAGGCTGCAAAACACAGCTAGATGAACAGAATTGCTAAAAACGGTCCTTTGTTTTCTATGCTATTTTAATGTCTTTTTTTACACAAATCTTTTTACAGTCCTGTGTTCTAACAAGAGCAATTTAAAATTAAAATTTCCATCACTCCTAAGCAGTTATGACTTATGAAAAGAGACCTGAGGATAATCGGTTATTATTCACTCCAGCTATGCTAAATGAATATATTTATTTGCTTCTGCTGAAGTGCTGAGCAGTTGATGTTACACTGTGCCAAGTGAGCCCCTTCCTTAGCCCATGTAGACAGACACAGAGCATATCAGGATCTATACATGCAATTCAAGCAAGTATTCTTCCTGCACCATAAATACCATTCTTTGTTGCTTTTTTCATTATTGTTGTTGTTGTTGTTGTTCTAAAAGTGAAGTCTGTGCGTCAAGAAATGTCTGACAAGTGTGGCTGAACAGCCTGACTGTTCTGTAGCTGCTGACCCATGAGCACCACGTGTGTAGGCAGAACAAGTGCTGAAGAGGAGGTGCCTTTGCTGCTGCAGTTACATCGTCTTCTGAAATTGGGTAATACAGGCCGACAAAAGCTGTTGCTACCAGGATAACGACAGAGCTTAGAAGTTCTGCTGACATGTCTGCTCTGCAGAGATCTGCTGACATAACTATGGCCTCAGTTAGATAAGCAGAACTGAATAAATAGAACTGAGGCAGGAAGGGAGGGGTGATGAGAGGAAAGAGAGTTAAAAGTAAGAAAGAGTTTTGCTGCAGAGCAAGAGAATTACGAAGGTGTAGGAGGAGATTTTTCAAAGGCATGAATAGCTAAATATCTAAATTTTACTTTCTGCTTCTGAAAATCTGTTAAGATTGCATGGTGACTGCAGGGATGGAGATACAGATGGGGGGAAGAATAGAAAACAGAAAAAATTCTGCAGGAGGGATCTAAAGAGATAGAATAAAGTTGGTTAATGAAGCAGAGAAATGTGATTCTTGGGATAGCATGAGTCACACACCAGGACGAAGAAAAGGAGAGTGAATAAAGTGGCATGAGCAAGGGGAAGAGGTAAAACTACCAAATAAATAGAAAAAGAAACTTCCTCTTAAAAAACATATGTTAATGCAGATTGTGCTGGGATATCAGGTGATAACAAGAGAGTGTACATGTCTAACCTCTTTTGCATGTAGATGCTCCTGCAATGCACCACAGGGTGCTAATCCTGATAGCCAGACTGAAGGCCTGGTACAATGTCACTGAGGCTACACATGTAGATGTCAGGTACAAATGCAGCCCTAAAAGCCTTTTAGGCTAGTCAGTATATTTCAGCATAATTCACAACCTTTGTGATTGATCAGATTCTCATTTCACAGCAGGTGTCACTTGCCCATTTTGTTCCAGGATGGCTCGTCACAGGGAGTGTGAGTAGGCTTCAACAAAAAGAAGTCAAGTTCACCTTTGCCTCTTAGAAGTAATTAAATTGAGAAGAAATAAATGTACCTGTCGTGTTTGTAGCCACTGTTCTGAATGCGAGGCAGTAGTTGCCTTTGGTAAGCAGAATACAGATACCTAAGACCCCAGTACCCATTTATTTCCCTGCTGTCTTACAAGTGGTTTTGTATCAAGGCAAAGACTAGATTCAGAAGCTGTTGCTGCAAAGACTAAAATGAGCTGGAAAGTGACTGTACTGTAAATCTCAAAGTTCTTGATTTGAGCATTTGCAAAGGACCCAGTAAAACATATAATGAGCATATTAACTATAGGTTCTTGTTATGCTAGATAAAAAGGTAGAAATGTAAAGGCTTTAGGAGTGTCTTTTGGGAGTTTCAGATGGTAACTTCAGTGTTCTCTTGGCACAGCTGTCGGTAAGTTCCCTCTGAAGTGAGCTCTGACCAGAGGACTTTGTGCTGTAGGGCAGTTCTCAGCTGCACTGTCTCACCTTGTAGATCCCCACTTTTAATTGAGTCCACTCTATCAGCAGAAAAAGCTGCTGTGTTGAGCTGTTCCCATGTCGCAGACATGTATTTCTTGAAGCGTTGTGCCATCACAGCTTGCTTGGTGGAACTGCACTAAGGGGCTACGTCACCTCCCTGAGCTTTATTCCTTAAACTGTCCCCTGCTGACGATGAACTCATGGGACTGGGATGTGGGATTACACAAATAGCTAGTGAAGCAACCACTGGGCTTTAGTCAGGAATCTGCAGACACAAAAAATAAGAGATTCTCTCCTGAGCGAGAGAAGTAAAGAATACCGCTGAGTTCCAACCTAACTAAAAATATGTCTTCACAAAATTTTTACCTTTCACCTTGTGTGCAGGCAAAGGCATCCCAGTGCTTCAGCCCTCCTGATCCTTTCCTTGTTTTTCTACTAAAGGTACAGCCTCCAATTTGTTCCCATTAATAGCATCCACTGTCAGACAATGCCTGCCTGATACCGCAGTTCTTTGCTCTTTAGCATTTCTTCTACAAGAGCCAGCAGTGTTTCGGGGAGGTGACACTCTTCACTTGGGAGAGAGCCACCTGCTACTATATTTTCTTCTCTCCCAGAGGTGTATTTTGGCAGTAGATTTCCTTTGCAGCTGTGACTACAGTTTGCGTTTTGGAGAGTATTGGTTTAGAAAGAGAAGGTATTTAACAGAGAGAACAATTACTGTTTTCAAATGGTTGGAAAGGTAATGAAAATTCCAGCTATTGCTTATGCCTGTGGATTAAAAACAAATATCATTCCTTGCCATAAATGCTGCTTCTCTCTTCTACTGTAACAGCTGATAATTGCTGAAACACAGTTGCTGCATTAACACTGATTTCAGTAGGAAGGGGCTTTGGGAGGGGACTTCTCTACTTGCCTCCAGGCTTGTTTAAAACTCTTCAAGGAAAAGTGTGCTGCATGTGTGTACAGCAAGGAAGCTGTACTTCTTCCAAGGTTCTGAGGAGATGCCGTGGCTTTTGTTTGTTTAGGTGTTCTGTGAAGTTAAAGCTGTTAGTTTTGTAAAGGGCAGAAGACAAGAAAAATGTACTATTTAGTGTGTGAGAAAAGAATTAGATAATACACTTTTCCATTTACAAATATGTATTTTTTTCTAGATTTAAATAATTTTAAATTATTTGGTTTTTGGCAGCAAAAATGTTAACAGAATGAATGTCAAAACTTTTGTCTCTTTTTTTGCTAGCAATTGCTAATAAACAAACAAGAATTGCAGGCTTGTAATCAGAGGTTTAGTAGTTGCTGCTTGGTTTAAAATGACCTTGAAGTATTCTGCTTTTCATTTTTCTCTTTCCTAATGTACATTCCAGCAGGGCTAATTCCCTTCTTTTTCTCCGAGGGCTTTGTTGAAGTGAAGGCAAAACTTTGACTTTCGTCTCTTCATATTTATGATAATCTTCTTCTTGTCACATTCTTAACACTTTACCGCATCCACTTTCATTCCATTGTGAATGTCCCTTGTGCTCTAAGTCCAATTTTCTGCTTTTACCTCACAGTGCTTAAACTATCCATTTTATTCTGCTCTGTTTTCATTGAGAACCAGCCCTCAGCAACTAGATAACAGCCTGATACTGAAGATTTCTTCTTTTCACATACTATAATACATCTTTTCTCTTCCAAAGAGATTTTTGGAGCTCATCAAATGCCCATGCTACAGAACAATGCATCCATGTGCTTTCTCTCAAATAGCTTTTCTCTTCACAGAATTTTGAAATGCTCACTTATTTATTACTTTCTTCTAAAGATAAAGCAAACAATTTCATCAATCATGTTGAATTCTTTTGTTCTCCTTTTTTATAATGTAGGTATAATCTCTGGAAAGCTCTTAGCTGCAAGTTTTTTAGAGAGAGCCAGAGATTTCTTTAATAATTAGTTCTGCATTCATTATGGAGGATGAGGGTCTTGCAAGTAGTGCTGGTATTATAATTTGATTCCAGTCCTGTGTTTACATGCTTTCATGAAGACAAAATGCCTAGGTCATGAAGCAGAAAGACATGTACTGAAAGGGGCTTAAAGGTCATGCTAGCCTCCCTACATCCTGCTTCTGTTTGGCTCAGTAACCTCATCCTTTTCCAGAGCAAATCACTTTGATTTAGAGATTGCAGAGAGGGAAAAAAACAGCTACTAGAAGCTCTAAATGAAATTCAAATTATCACTTGTCTATCCTGGCCACTCCTCTTGAGCAGTAGAAGGCGTGAAGCTCTTGCTATGTATAATCCTCCTTGTTGGCCAAGTTTAGCAGCACACCAGTGACCATGCACAGGACCTCAGAAGATGTGTACCCTTAGTGCTGAAACTCCCCTCTTCAAGTCTGCTGTGTCACACCCAGAAGGCCACAGATCACATCATAGCAAAACTTAGTGTTCACCTAGAAGTTTGATAAAGATGCATAGTTATACACTAGCTACAGTGACCTAAAAAAAAAAGTAGGACCTGAATACAGAGCTAATTGTCTTCAATCTGTGACAACTGATAATCCTATTTTCCTGTGAAGATATGATGAGTAAGTTGTTTTGTTTTCTTTTCTGAATGGATCATGGTTATAGATTAGGGGTTTTGACTAATAAATGGTTATAGTTCCATATCTGAATATAGAGATTTACAGTAAACAAAAGAGGGGAGAAAAAAAGGGAAACAGCAAAAAAAAAAAAAAAGAAACAAAGCATTTTCACAGGAGTTGAAGCATTCAGTTAAACAAGAAACCATCAAGAAAATAAGAACTGAAACAGAACAGATTTTTTTTTATATATATCTCAGTAAGAGGTCTATACAAAGTAGAATTCTTACATTCACTCATGTTCATTTCCTTATTCAAAACTTGTTTCTTTCTGCATGAATGTTAACTGTATTGCACTTAGTGTACACTCAGCCCTTCTTCTGATGTCTCAGTTGGACAATTAACTCAATCAGCTAAATCTACAGGAAAACTTAGGATGTGTGACAACATGCTCCAAGGTGTTTAGCTATTAGAGACTTAACTGCAGTAGCAGTACCTACTGGGGTGGGTTAAAAACAACATTCCTGTAACCATCCTGTAACCAGTGAGCTGTTCAGAGCCTTCCAAGTGTAATTACCAGTAGCTTAAGTAAAATTTGCTCAAGTTTCCAACCACAAACTTGAAAAACAGAATTATCCTACTTATAGGCTTTTGATGAACAGCACTTTCCCTGAACATGTACTGAATCAATGGTTTAAAACGAAGAGCACTGTACTGGGTCAGAAGAAAGAAGTGCCCAGAACAAAATTGGGAAAGCCAGCAATAGCAATAAATCAGCCTTGCCTGTTAAGTAGGATTTCTATCTCCCTCAGGTTGTTTTGGCAATTGCACTAACCTTGGTTGCCCTCCTGCAGCAGTAAGTGGCTAATGAGGCAGAATGATCTGTCAATCACTGCCTGAGTCAGAATGCTGCTGCAGACTGTTGTCCAAATCTAGGGTGGATCCATCCCTCAGTCTAAAAGGGCTTGATGCTCTGGGAATTTATCTTCCATTCTGGAAGAGGCATTCAGGAGGACGGCTTTCAGAATTCAGCCCAGGCATCTCAGTTGACCTCAGTCCACCAAGTTTTTTTCAAAGCTGTGCTGAACTTCCAGATGGAGGTGGGGAATATTTGTGATGCAGAAGGGTCATCCCATCATGCAGAGACACTAGACCGCTTTTGTCATCCTGTTTATGAAAGCAGAGCAAATCGAGGTTGTGGGTTTGATTAGAGAATTGCTGATTCTGTGCTTATAAATACCCATGCTCCTTACATCCTTGGACTGTATCACAGCTTCAGAGCAAGCTTCCTGTCAATATCCAGAAGATGCGAGTACCTCAAAATGGGTTGCTCAGCAGCTAGCATGCTGAGTGAGAAGCTGTCTAGTCAGCAGGGTATGCTAAAAACAGACGTGACTCATAAATCTTGCTTCTCCTCTGAACTGTCTCCAGCACCTTCTTGGAGGTGATACCTGAAGACAGGCGTGCAAGTCCTTTTTTTGCAAAAGCTGAACAGTGATGACGCTTCCCTTGGAGGTAGCAACACTGGGTATGCAAAACTCAAGTGATGGAACCTCACTCAGTGAAGATGACCTTAGGCTTAGTCTGTCATCTGTCCAAGGGAATTCAAAGCTTTATCATACAAGCTTTCACTGGTCTACAAAAGGGATGGGAATATGGCCACACCAAGCATTTCCAAGTGCAAAAAAACTTAAAGGTTTTAAACCTACGAAAATCCCTGAATTGCTATTTATCCTTAACTTTATTTCAACAGCAACAGCAAAACCAAGTAGTTTTCTTTTTATTTTGTTCTGTTACTTCCTCATCTTTATTCTGGAGCTGTGTTCTCTAATATAGCTCTTGCATGAGCTGGATGCAACATTCTTGTGGTTGGAATCCTCACTAAACTGATCATCTAAAGAAATAATTGCAGAACAAGCAATAATTGTACTAACAGCAGAAATCAGTGCTTATACTAATACTTTATAAACTGCCTCATTTTAAGGCTATCAGTTACTAAAAATTTTTCAGATAAGTTTTTGAGATGCATAAAGGCATCTTTTAGAAAGATGTCTTTCCAAAACACTGTAGGGAATGCATGGTTATTAATCTCAAATTTTTTGCTTTCTTTCTTTCAGTAGAAAAACGTTTCAAGTTGGAAATTAAATGTCACGTAATTGATTGGTAATTTTCCCTCCTGCTGTGTGCAGAAGGCTATTGGATGATGACATATCATTCTCAACAGGAGGAAGAAGTATCAGTCATTATGGGACAATTAGTTTCAATTTTCACCTTTTTACTTCCATGTGCTGATAAGATTGTCTTAAAAATCTATGTGTAGTAATTAACTATAAATATCAAATAACCTTTTTTTTTAAAATATTTTTAACTTAAAACCCAAATCTAAGTGCATATGCTTCCTGTGTCCCCATGTTCTTTCCTGCACTGGTAGCATTCAAGAAACAGTAATTTTCATGTAGCAGCAGTAACAATCAGTCAGCTTCTGTTCTTGGTTTTGCAGCATTGTTCCTGATTTCAGTACTGATATGACGTGGCAGAAGAAAATCCTCAAAAATACTTTTCACAGCATCACATTTTATTAATATTGTGTATTTCCCCCTATTTTCGTGTTTACAAGGAAAGTCTTGGACTGAAACTGCCATTGTTTGCTTTCTTGCAATAATAGTAGCATGCAATTAATGCACACCTGGCAGGAATATACCTATGATATATATTTAGAGAGAGAAAGATATATTTGTGCATGCATGGGTACTTTACATGTGTCTCATTGAGATCTGTGTGAAGACTCATTGAGATTTTTTAAAACTAGAATGAATCTACCTGAAAAGTCTGAATCTTGATCATACAGAATTTGCAAAGTTTGATCTACAAAATTCACTCACATGGTATTTTTCCCATTAGCACACTTGGGCAATGCATCTAAAAGCTTTAATGCCAAATACCAACTGTTTACATTTTTCTAATGTCATAAACGGAATTTTATCCAAGGATCTGAAAAACTAGCTGAGCTGTTGCCTTTTCCCACCTCCCACCAAGTAATGTAGCCCAAATTTCATGAGCTTAGTATATGATCTATAGTAAGTTCTCAAAGATAAAACCAATTGGTCTTTGAAGTTTAGTTTGTAATTGCATTCATGATGCAGATGATGAATACAATCTTGTGCATTCTCCTTGATTTCTTAGCTTTTTAATACTGCAGATGTAATGGTGAAAAAACGCTTGATGATGAAGTTAAATGTAGTACTTATTAAATTCAATATACATGACTGAATATATGTTGAGAGCAGATCCTTTTCAGAAAGTAGGTGCCATTTATATATAGTCACTTGTCAAAGCAGAATCGCATTCTGAGGTGCCAATTATTTCACAGCCTAGACCGAGCTAATCTGAGAGGTAGCCCTGAACTGCACATCTCAGCTCTGTGTTTGGTTCCTTAGTGTGTGTACCATCTTGCTCATTCCTAATTAATTTTGCTAACCCCATGGTTCCTGACTGCAGAAATTGGGACATATAAGGAATACCAATAAAAAGAAGATTCAAAGGGGAAATAGTGAATTTAAGGCTGTGCCAAAGCAAGAATATTAATAACATTTCTCTGTATTGTTTTACGATTTCTATTATGTTGCTCCTTGTAAATTTTACTATGTCATAGTTAATCTCTATGGTACTTTACTAGTTTATAGGCTTTATTAGAGCCATTGATTAGACAGGAGCTCCATATGTGAATATTAATCGATTTTATGCAATGTACACAACAAGAAATTTATTTATATAAAGGGCTTCATTATTTGTAGGATTACTCTAAAATGATTTTGGAACAGCAAGAACTCTCTGTGGACTGCATTAGAATTTAATGCTTAAATTCAGTTAAACACTAGTTTTTATATTAATTCCTTTGTCTTACACTGTTGTATAAAGGGAGTCTGGAAGTAAATACCAGAGGAGTAGAAATGCAGATTGCAGCTTAAGGGAATGAGATGCAAGTATGAAAGATGACAGAATGATCATGTGGGAGGAAATTACTGTAGTTTCTTTCTTTCGCTTATTTCTGTTAATAACTAGCTATTATCAAGGACCTCATTTGAAGGTTTTGAAGCAGCAGTTGCTGTAGTAGAGGAAGACAGAGGGTTTAAATTATACATATTGTGATGCTTTGACAGGTAACCTCACTGCTGCTGAAAGATGACAATAACATCTACATCCAGAGACACAGGGCTGTCTCTATCCCCATTACCTCTAAATATCAAAAGAAAGACTTGACTAAGAAATATCATATATTTAGGGGAGAACAGAAGTTTCAGAACATGGTCAGGCATTTATGTAGTGTATCTATATAAAGGACTCACCACACTTGACTTCCTTGGCAATGTGACCTAAACAGATACATTTCTCTGTGAGCTGCTGTGACTTCTCTGGCTCCCATGTGCTCTTCTGCATTGCAGGAGCATAAGGTTGAAGTGCAGTAAAAAAATTATGGCTTCTGGCTGCAAAAAAAATGGTGTCAACTTCATTGTTCTCATTAAATTAACTGATCTTACCAACAGCTTAATAAGTGAGTCTGAAAATACCATCTTGCATAGCTTGGTGCTGCAAAATATAGTGACTAGCTGTTCATTGATTACATATCAGACTCTGGTTCTTCCTGAAAATCTGAGATAAAGTTTCGTTCCACAGACTAGTGTAAGATATTTCAGAGTCATATACTTTGAACAGTTCTGCCATATTTAATAGATGGATGAGCAGGAAGCTGAAATAGAAGCATGCAGTTTGTGCTGTGGACCGAAGAATTTGTCTTTCTCCCATGTTCATGGTGTCCATATCCCTCCCAAAAATTCACAGATAGTTTGCTGTCCCCTGGGCAGATTGTTTTCTGTGACATTATATGGTTAGCTTTGAAACATGCTTAGACAAGAAATGGTATATTACAATGATTTCAGTTAAATAAAATGTTTTTATCATGACAGAGAACTGTGAACTACCCTATACTTATTCTTCTTATTTTCTAGGTTTTATCAGATATACTAAAAAAAGTGGATTGGGCTAAGAAGAATATACAGAGACCTGGCTTTTATTTTTATGTAACTCATACTCAAATAATACGTTTTCAGTGTGAATGTTAGAGAAATCTGACAGCATTTCACTTTCTCATGAGAATTAATTTATATTTGGCCATCAAGTTATTGTTTTTCAGATGTTTTTCTAAAAATATTTGTTCCTATTATAAGTAAATTCTGGAGACTGATGCAGAGCTCATGTCTAATAGTGGGAAGATTTGTTGCCTGGTCCAGGACTGTGCTGCAGATAATTGTCAAATTTGCATCTGGCCCTCAAAACTAAAAGTTTTTGCTAAGTGTCAAAAAATATTTCTGCCGAGCTCCCCTTCTCGTTGCTGCTTTGGGGTTGCAGCACTTCTGCCTGACTTGGTATGTGCCTGCTTTCCTTCCTCCACACTTGCTTAAACTTGGCCTCAGACGTGTCCCCCTCTCTGTGTTAGGGTCCTCATCACTCCTGGCTCGGCAGCTCATGGCTCAGTTCCTGTCAGCAGCACTGTGCTCCTCCAGCCTGCTCCAGGACAAGTGATACTCCTTTGGCAGGACATGCAGCCACGGACATTTCTGAAACTGGGCAATGAAGTAGCCGTGGGCTTTTGGGGGAAGATTTAGCTGCTTTACCTTGTCCATTCTGTTCATTCAGCCAGTGAAACTACTGGTGTGGTGTTAGTAGCAAGCATTGGGAAGCAGTGTTAAAGATGTACAGGTAGAAAGCGTCAGTTCGTGTTTCACAAATGAACTGCAGCAAAAGTGTCTCTTCTCCACTGAAACAAGTGCAGGGATCACGCTGGGGCAGGTGGGGGTCAGGGTGTTGCTGGGACATTTCTTGTGCCTTGGTAGACGCACGGAGAGGACACCTGAATTCCCACATCAAGGTTCTTCATCAGAACTTTTCTCCCCATAAACTGTTGAGCCTTTCATGTACCTTCTCTAAAGAAGTACTAAATCTGGATTGTATTGTAAGCCTTTGTGGTAGTCATGAAAAGGCTGTTTTGATACGATATTTTTACCATGACCTTCCATTCTTCTGAAAATGTACTTACAGACCCATTTTTATAAAAAGTCAAGAAAGTCTCTTTTCTGAACTTGTCTTTTAAAATAACTGTCCTTTACTAAAGCTAGAAACATAGCATATTTCATTAGTAGGAAGATGAATGAGTAAAAAATGTATTATTAACATCCCAGAATGCTTAAATCTAGGAAGAGATCATTTATTGTAGATGCCTTTAAACATTCTGCTAATGATCCCCTCTTCTGATCAATTAATTTCATCAAAAACACTCTTAATGGAATAAGGTATATTTTCAATGTGGTGCAAACCTTTCTCTGGTAATACTGCATACTTACCTTGGATACACCAGCGCTGAAAGTAGTTTCTTTCTCTTTCAGTTCTCAGGATCTGTAAACAAAAATGACCAAGCAATACAGCTGTGTGATTTTTCTTCTTTCTTGGATAAGTTTTGTTATTACATTACATCCATTACATTGGATGTAACTGCTGAGCTGAACATGTTTTGTATGCTGAAAAGATAAACTTTCCAGGAAATACCATTTAACAGTATAGATCCCAACTTACAACTTTACAGGCACCTTGAGTACAGTCTCTAGTGCTCTACTACAGTTGCAGCATTAAACATTGAAAGAATGATGGCAATTACTTTTGAAAACTTAAACAACTATTCATAGCAACACTATATTTGTATGTTTTTAATAATTCCATTAATTTTAATATTTAGTATGAAAAAAAAGAGAGAGACACTAAAGTAAAAGGACACTTTCCATAAAATTTCTCACCAGGAGAAAAATTATTTGGTCAGCATGGGATGTCTGACGTATTTGCTATCTCACTCCATGCAGTTTGTATTCAGCAGATAAGAGGAGAAATAAGCAAAAATAAATTGTTTGAAATCTACCATGCAGAAGGAATGTCACCGATTTTATATCTACAAGATTATGTATTCATTAAGTACTGCAGTAGCTGCTATGATACACCTACTGTAATTTTACCACGTAGAAACACACCCATTAGCTTTGCTGCCCTGTGGGGTTATATTATTTCTATTTTTTTTTTAAGTCTATCGTAAATCTTCCCATGATTTTCCAAAAGGTGATACACTGCTCTTGAGTTTTCCTCATTCCAAAAAATCCCTCTTTTGTATGAATCACTGTGGACATCCCACAGGGTTCTCATTAATTTTCTGACTATTCAGTTTATTTACAAAAAAAAAAAAAAAAATCAAAAATTTCCCATGAGATTAGTCTTCCCAAGCTGTCCACATCTTACTTTTCATATGCCAGAATGTTTGCAGATTGTTGCACTTCGAACACATTCTTTCAACTCTGATTTCCAGAATCTACACAATGCTCTATATTCATCCATGTCTGAAGTCTTGCGCCTCTTTACTCCTCTCCTAAGAGTCATTGCTACTTCATCACTTTCTTAAGAGGTGCTTTCCAATGGGACTCTCACCATCAGGATCCATACTGGGGGAAACTAAGGCAGTCAGCGAATACTTTGTACTGCCTTAACAAAATCCCTTGCTCCTAAAAATCTCTAGAGTGCATATGTATATTACTCAAATGCTTCATTTTCAGAGGAAATGATGTAGAAATTATGTAGAAGTTTGAGCTGATAATTCATGTTTGCCAGAGTTGTTCTGGCATAGGAAGCAGTAAAGCTCTAAATACCTGATCTCTTCAAGGGTTCAACTAGATTTTCAGTCAAGACATACCTACTTCTGCATAGAGACAAGCATTATTTTGAAGTATTCCATGTGTTCATTGTTTTATTTTACATGTCTTATAATGATTATATGGCACTACTGGGCAGTGAATGGGCAGCGGTATACCAAAGAATTCACATGCTCAGGAAATATAGCCTATGTTGCATTTTAGAGAAGCATGTAAATTAAATTGTACTTTTATTTACAATTAAAAATGTACTCTTATTTATGACTGGATGTTATACATGAAATATGTAACATTTCATTACTTAGCACTATAAACATTGTAGTGAATATTGAACTGGAAATTGTAGTTGAATTATATGGCATTTCAGTTTTTACCTTAAAAGAAATTTTCTTGCAACTACCATTTCATAAATGGCAGATCATCTGCTGGTGATTTGTAGGTTTTTACCTTCAGCGATGCACCGCAGCATTCAAGTAACCCCCTTTTTTTTAAAAGGCCAATTTAAATCTAATTATTCTGTACCCCACAGTCTCTAATAATACCACAGTGTTTATACGACTATTGTGGAAAGCTGCAGCATTACAGTTACAAAAGCCATCAGATGTTACAAATGAATGGGCATGTGCTTTGGTTGTGGTTTGCAGAAGGCTTTTTTTGAGTCAAGATTCTTTTTCAGCTCCTTCACACCTATTTGAAATGCCAGGACTGTGTCATTGGCATGTAAAGGTCAAAGGTTCTGTAGCAAGTCTCAAACCATTTGTGCATGCCTCATTAGACACAGTGACCTCTAACTGCAATAGGACTCTACTGAGGGTTGTTCTGGAGATCACAGGAATAGTTTGTTTTGTTGGTTTTTCCTCCTTTTAGGTAAATGAAAGTGTAATGCTTCAAATTTGTTTTTGGAATATATTTTCAAAATACAGTTCCAAAGCTAGAGGCAAATAAATTACATTTGCCTTAATTCTTAATTAGCTGAAAGTCGTCACTGCGAATTGTGTCTTCCATTACAAAATAAAATAGTCAACTGCCAGGCCTGAAATAATTATGCAATATATTATAATTAAACAATTTAATTTTGATTTAATTATGATATACAGCTTTCCTTCTGATTTAACTGACATTCATTGACAAAATGCTATAACATAAAACAGCACTAGTATTTACAGCTTATGACTCTGCATGTTTTGCTACATAGTATTTGGCATTCATCAGAGCATATGGAAAAAGTCTCAGTCTGGAATAGCTGGCATGTTATTTCATACTACCCAAATTATGTACTGCTTGTTTTTCCCAATTGTTATTTTGTGAGGCAGTTGGGGAAATACTCATGGATATCAGGCTTGAGCCAAAGTTCATGAATATGAACTGGAATCTTTCCATCGACTTTGGTCTGCTTTTGATAGTGAACTGCTCCCATGTTGTTACAGGGAAATGGTTAGGACCACATGCTCATGAAATATTTATGGAGCTGCGTTGTGTACATATTCTGTGTCAACATCAACATGATTTTTTATTAGGCTAGAGACTTGAGGGCAAAGACAAAAGTGATGGGCAGGCAGGGAATACTGCTTCATTCACTGTTGCATCAATAAAATTGCTGCAAAATAGCCATCAAATTGCTTCTTCAGAACAAGGCCAACCCCCTATTTTGATAAAATCTTTTTCATCATACAGCCGTACTGGAGAATGGCCTTTGTATTCCAGACCACACTTGTGGTCTGTTTAATGATAATAATGGTGAGGATGATTTCAGAAGGTTCATTCTGCCTGCAGTCAGGTCTGTGCCTGCAGATCGTCGTGGCTGCAGGCTCATAGAACTGAAGTTGAAGGACAAAAAGCCAATTCTCATCTTGATTTAGTGATTTGAGCACTCTTAGCAACATCCATGAAAACAATCATGTAAGACAAGAAAGGTCATGATTCATCATATTGCATGCAGTCAGGTGCTCTTATGCCCCTTTGATTTTGATGTGTTGCCTTTTATTCCTATGCTGATGTTTAAATTTCTCAGGAAAAGGTCAAAGGCCAAATGTCTTTTGGGGCTGAGAGCAGTTGGGGCTCGGTGCAGTATTGACTATTTATTATTTCTCAAGCCCCTCCTCCCTCTGGTTTTCTGAAATTATTGATATCAGTGATATTTAGGATGCAGCAAAAAATCAGAACAATGTTTTGAAAACCTGTATAAATATTTCATCTAGCCTTCCTGTGTTGCTGAAATTTCTTTGTGCATATCTTCTCACCTTCACCCCACTGGCCCAAAATTCTTTGCTATGTGGTTGTGATAGGTTAACCTTGGCTGTGGAGGGAAAATATAACCAAAGGCTCCTGGATCAAGATAGAGCCAGGGAGACATCACTCACCCATTACCATCATGCAGAAAACAGACTTGAATTAGGGAAATTAGCCAATTAATTTATTACTGATCAAATCTGAGTAGGGTATGGAGAAGTGAAACCAAGCCTTGAAACACCTTCCCTCCCCCCGCCGCTTCTTCCAGGGCATAACTTCACCCTGGGTTTTTTCAGCAGCACAGGGGAGTGGGGAATGGGGAATAAGGAATGGGGAATGGGGCATGGGGCATGGTGGCTGCAGTCAGTCTGTCACACATTGTGTCTGCCCTCCCTCCTCCTCACGGGGAGGACTCCTCAGCTCTTTCTCCCATATGAGTCCTTCCCAAGTGCTGTAGCTCTTCACAAACTGCTCCAGCGTGGTCCCTCCCTCAGGGTGCAGTCCTAAACAACATGAAATTAAAAATATGCTGATGTGGGATTATGCTTATGACAGCCTCATAGACATTTCAAAATGGCTGCATTTAGACTCCCTGCAGATGTTGTATTTTCATGAATGCACTAAGACATCTGAATAATTTAAGAGAGTATTGTCAGTAGCAAGTGTCACGAAATAACTGGAAGGAAAATTGTCTTCACCTAGTGAAGATAAAAATGCACGCAGATCAATTTCTATTTAATGCAGAGCTTTCTTAAATAGGAAACAATAGGTTATTACTTTGACCGGAAATCATGAGGTGTTTTTATTATGTCCTTATCACCTCATTTATTTCATATGCAGAAACTCTGTCCATGATCCACACCTCTGTAATTCTCACAGAAAAATTATTATGTAAATACATTGAAATCTGCACATAGGGAGTGTTTATGACCCAATTTGCTTATACTTTCAAATTGAAGAGGAAAATATAAATCTGTATGAAATTTTACAGGAATTTTGCGGTTTCAAATTTAGCAGTTCCAAAATGCAAACCATTGGAAAAGTGCCCGAAGCAGTAAAATTATTCTGGCTGAAATTAACCCTGCAAAAGACTTTTCTCTCTTGTCTAATAAATATTTTATGAAGAACTTGAAACTATATGCGAATGCAGTCATATTTACCCAGTAAGCATGAGAACCAAGTGACATTCTGCCTATTTTTTCATGTATTGATGAGAGATACATTTCAATTATATTACCTTTTGGTTTTTTGTTGTGTTTTTCTTTTTATTCCAACAGCTTACCCCGGAGTTAAAATGGTGAGTGAAAGTCATCATGAGGCCCTGGCAGCACCGCCAGCAACCACAGTAGCAGCAGCCCCTCCAAGTAATGTCACCGAGCCAGCCAGTCCGGGAGGAGGGGGAGGAAAAGAAGATGCATTTTCTAAGCTAAAAGAGAAGTTCATGAATGAACTGAACAAAATTCCACGTAAGTAAAATTTGATTGATGAAAAGGCTTCTGTTGGCAGACTAGATTTAACTTGACATTTTCTTCTTTGACATTTATTTAGACAGCATACTAAATGTTTTCTAGTCAAAGCTAGAAAAGTCAGAAGATAAACCTGGTTTTGTAAGTTCCTCAAAATTAACTGGAGTAGAGAAAATAGAGTCCAACTCATATGTAGTTTATGTCTATTCTTGATATGTCAGATTAGTTTGGTAATTTTTACTGATGAATTAGTGCTGAGTCATTGAAACTGGAACTAGAGAACTTCACTGTGGCTGTGGGACCAATAAGTAAAATATTTCCCATCAGTAGCACTTAAGGTTTCGTGTTCATGACACATGTGTGGGCATCATTCCTTAAAGCAATATTTGGCCAGAACTCATAAATATGAAAACAAGGAAACTTTGTATCTTTGGAGATTAGAAAATGTAGGAAGAAATGGGAAAGTGGGGTTTTAACAAGAAAATAGCTAATACAGCAGTAATGTATGAAGATAGCTATGCTTTTCCCACTCAGTAATCTTAGTATATCAGCCACTGAATGCTGTTTGCACAAGTTCATGTACCTATGGAGGAAACTTAAAAGTATTAATTTGTATTTCAGTGGAGTCAATAGAACTAAAGTCAGCAGGATTCTTGTGGTCTGTGCTAGAAAGTATTGACTCAAAGTTGAGGCCTCAATTTGTTCACATTTTAAAAAAAAAAGCATTATCTTTGTGCTGTTATGATAATACAGGGTTTCTTGAACCTGTCTGATATGTTTTACTATACATACGCTGATATCAAATATAGAACTAATTCAATATTGTCAATGGCATTTTGTATAATACAGAAAAAATCCTTTTTGTTACTGAGAGAAAAATTACCTAAAGGTACCAGCAGATCATTTTGACACTTTCGTAGACATGAAGGTGAAGGCTGTGTGTGTATGTGTTTTAATAGCAAGCGTTAGAGAGTCCTTCAATCTTTAATAATTTTTTCTTCATAAGAATAAGTAAATGTAAAATATTTCCAGGGAAGTATTTTAACATATGTAGGAATTTTCATTTTGAGAAGGCTATGCTTTGTGTAAAGAAATGTTCTGTGACTGATAAAGACAGATAACAAATCAGAATATTAATCCATTTTTTTATCTCAAAAATGGATCTCGACAATATGGTAGATGAGGTTTTTGCAAAATTGATAGCAAACAGCTTTGCTCTGTCACTCAGAATTCTCTCTTGCAAGAATTAAGGTGTTATAGAGGTAAGAAGTCCCTGTGCTAGTATTATGGTGACCTGTGCAGTCCAGTGAAGACCACACTGAAATGAAGTTGTCTGATGCTATCATGGGGAAACAAAACTGCAAGAATAAAAGAAAAAAAAATAAAGAGGGAAAATTAAAAGACAAGACATTGAGGGAGAAATGGTCAGAATTTGAAACATTTGTCTTGTGATTTTTATTTCACCATGCTGTGTAAATAAGGTAGATGAGACTTTCATGTAGATATTCTCATATTTTTAAACTTTGATTTTAACTTCACAAAGGCATGAATGGCTTCCAGTATGAGGATCTCTGTAATGGGAAGGTGTAGGAAAAGGTCTATAGATAAGAGAGAAACTTGGAATGCCCTGCTGCATACTTTTTTAAAACCACAACAAAAACAAGTAGAAAATCCAATCTGGAGAATCTTTTCAAGTTGAACTGACTAAAACTTTTATTTTCTCTTCATGAAAGGAAAAAATCCTACTGTTACATGATGAAAATTCTTGCTGAGAAAAGTGTGTTAGGCCATAAGACAAATCTTATTTCTTATTAAATACATTATAGTACTTATAAAATGGGGTACCCTGTGCTGATAGTGAGACCAGAACATAATGCTTCCATCTTAGAAATCTGGTCTCTTATCCCAGATGATGGAGCAATGTTGGCATGGAGAAATGAACCCAAGGTAGTCACAGATCCCATGCCAATTGCCTGCTTTTAATAGAGAGGCTGCGGATGTGGTTGGATCTTCCCAGGATTCTGTCAAATGCTAGGACTGTTAAGCATTAGGTTCTGCTATACTGGCGGTGGTTTGCCATTTCAAGAAGAAAGTTGAATGTTCATTGTACTGCAGAGGTCCAAGGGACTTGTGTGGGGTCCTTTTTGAAATACTAGATGTGAATTAGTGCCATTGACATGTTTGAGCATTTTCTATTCCAAATAACTTCTCTTTTGCCCATTTTCCTCAATAATAAATCCTACAAGAATGGACTGCATTACACACAGGTCTGTATGTATTTTTAATTTATAAACGAACATAAACATAAAACAAGTAAGTTTAATTAGGTTGTCTACAAAATAAGGGGGGCAGGAGGGCAGAAGAGACCTCATTTCCCTGTTGGAAGCTTATAGCATTTTCTCATGAGTTGTTCAGTTTATGTCAGTGGGGAGTTGTCAGCGTGGTGTTTTCAGCCTGTTATTAAAAAAAAAAACCTAATTGTGGTAGAAAAGTTCTCAGATCTTGCCTCTTACAGCTGGCTGCAAATTTTTTGAGAATCTCTCTTAAAACACAGCAGAATGTAAATTAGTACAAACCAAATTCTTTGTATAATGCCTTTCTGGGAATTTCTCGCTGTGTGAGAGAGGAGAAATAGGGTGCATGGGCCCCATTGGAACAGCGCAGATGCTTGTGCCTAAGAGCACTTCCAAGGCCAGGGACCAAGCTTTTCCTCTGCTAGGTTCAAACTGAAGACCTGACTTGAGTCTTACACATGGCAGGGTAATGCCATAGTCAGCAAGTTCTCTAATCTTTGCAGATGAGGGACAAGCCTGTTTTTCTAGTTCATGCGCTTTATCATTTTTACTTCCAAAGGTGTCATGTTCGTTCCCCACATGACAGGAAAGACTTTGAAATCTCAGTACTTACTGTGAGAGGATTTTTTTTTCAGTGCTCTGTCGTGTATATGTGAGATAAATAATTAAATGTTTTAGTTGCCTCTGCCTAAGATGTCTGCAAATGGAAAATAAGCCATCATGATTTAGTGGATGGATAATAGTATAGAGTGTTGTGAAAAAGCTCACCTGCAATCAACTTGGTTTGTGTGCTAAAAAGGCCAAGCCATAGTGGGGTCTAATTTATGTAGTCTTCTCTTTCTGTTTTATCTTAGAAATTATATAATATCAAGTTATGCTTATATTAATTTTTTAAAAAAGAAACAACAACATTCTAATCAGGGAATACACAATAACAAAAATAAAGGTGTAGCAAACTACATCCACCTCAATAAATACTGTTCCTTACATGTGGTTAATAATAGAAGATGCATTTTTTTTAAATACTATGTTTTGTAGAAGACAGAGATGTCAGAAGTTAAATATTCTAGACATACCAGCTGACTAAAAATATCAGGATTCCCATTAAGAGTTCACTTTTCAAAACTACAAGATAGAGTCCATGCAATTTAAATGATACTGGTGTTTTCTTCTGTGATGTATGCATAAGAGAAGTCTTACATTGTCAAAAAAAGGATGAATTTAATAGGAGGAAATAAATGCAAGAAAAAGAGAGCACCTATTTGTATAGTATACATTTATTTCAAGAACAGGGATGCAGTACGTAAACCAGTTTAAACTTTTCATTGGTAGAAGCAGAAAATCTGGAGTTTTTTTCTTGATTTATATCTCTTTAAAATAAAACATAGACCACATTTTGTGACAGGAGAACGTAGGCTTAAAAAGCACACAAATCATTCCAAATGGCAAAGCCCTAACATACATTTCATTCTGGATAAAGCAAGTGGGATAATTTTATTACAATGAGTCATACAATTAAAGTGCAAGAATCCAGTAAGTTACTGAGGCATAACTGTGAGGAATTTTATTCTCCGTTATGTAAATCCCTGCATTTTGGTTCTGAGTGGCTGATTTGCATAATCACAGTACAGTTGTTTTTCCATAACTGAACTGTGTATAAATGTCACTCTAACTTAATTGGTGCTTTTACTTTCTGTCCCTATTTATCTTTAATTTGCAGAATTTTTAATCTGTTTACGATAAGGTGAAAAAAGGCATGATCTCTGCTTTTACATTTTGCATTTTAAATATAGTAAATCCAACA
Source organism: Origma solitaria (assembly GCA_013397895.1). Lineage (NCBI taxonomy): Eukaryota > Metazoa > Chordata > Aves > Passeriformes > Acanthizidae > Origma > Origma solitaria. The sequence goes on from VZRL01004071.1 coordinate 913,051, forward strand.
CCTGAAAAAAGGGGGGAAATAGAGCAGATAAAACAGCACTTACTCTTCTGAAAACAAAATGCACTAAAAGATTTTATAAGATATATCAATTCTTTCCTTCTTCCTTCTCAGTGGTCTTACATCTGGGTCTTTGTCTACAGGCTAGAAAAGTATCTACCACAGATTTACAGTCAGTGTGTTGTAGCAAGACTGTGGTAATGGCAGCAACAGCTTTTGGGTGGAGCCTTTAAATGTCAAGATGCTGATACTAACCATACACAAATAAAAATTGACATGAATTAGCATTGGTTTATTTAATAATTGTAAAATCAGAGTGATGTTGATGTGTTTTCTAATGGCATTCTTGTATGAACAGGAGACCTCATTCTGCCAGTAAATAAGACAGCAAAAATCCAATAAAATTCCAGCATACATCTGATTGAATAATGATACGCTGTTAATGCTTGTGGTAAAATCTGAAAAAGCTGTAATAGCTGATTGCATTGAATCCAGGATACTATCATTACCTCTATAATAGGAAGATATTGCATATTTCCAATGCTCTTTGCTGTCTTACATTGTAATTGCATAAAAAGTTACATTTCTATACAAACCATATTCTGAAATGTTTGGCTGGCTTGCCACTCCATTTGGGCTCAGTAGCTGGTGCTCAAAAGCCCTAAATTTGATTCATCTTGTACAACTGACTGATAATCCCCCAAACCAGCAGCTCAAATCTCTGTGATAATTCAGGCTAAAACCTGATGTTCTGTGCAGACTTGTCTCACATTCTGTTTGCAGAGAAAATTTTATTTCCCTCTCCTTGGCCTAGTGAATAACTGTCAAAACAAAGTGGGACTAGAAGCTATAGAGAGAGCTGTAATAAAAAATGTAAAAATAACTCAGGTTTGGTTTAATACTAAATAACATCCTAGTAAGCTGACTGCTGAGTTGTAGATATATTTGGGTAATTTAGCAAATGAAATAATTCTGGATTTATATATTTAGCCATTTAAGTCAAAATCTTAGCATTCAGCAGTCATCCTAGACACATCTCATCATTTGTTTCTCCCTGCTGGTCTCTGCTATTTTACCCTTCTGCCTTTCTTGATTGACCACCTGAGGTGTATTAAGAGGGCTTATTGCCCTCTATAAATGACAGTAAAGTTAATTTCTTAATATTTCATTCTTACGTGGCGTCAAGATTATCAAGGAGTTATTACAAAATTCTGTCTGTTGTTAGAAAATTAAAGATTTTGTGCGTGGGATCTTTTGAAACCTAATTTTTATAAGCTGACAGCTTGATCATTTGCAGAAAATTAATTCATTCGGCTTCTCCTAATGGTTCCCAAAGCACAGGTGTCATTGGCACAGGGAGGAGAGGGCACATTCTTTTCTAAGTTCATAAAAAAGAAGCAAAATGCTGATAATAGAATGCTTTCAGATTTATAAACTGGATTAATAGAGTAGGCATACCATAAAATCAGAATAAAGTTTGCAGCAAAAGCTATGATTTGTATTTTCCCAGCACATGCCAGTGTTAGTCATTGCTTAATATCTTAGGTTATCCAGAAAAAAAAATGAGTTTCTGCTTCAGAGATCATCTTGGGTAGTAGCTGACTGCCTGTAGAAATGAGGACTATATATATGTATGTTAATATTGTGTATGTATTTATACATAAATATGTATGTGTGTGTGTATATGCATATAGACTTACCAAAACAATAAGCAGAGTTCTCAGCTTAGGAACAGTCTGACACTGGCAAAATTAGGTTACTTCCATTTAGGTATCTTGGCAAAGAATATTTGTATGAGAGATTTAGAGAAGATAAAGAAGTTTCTTGATATTCAGGGAAGTCTGGAGAACAGTGCTGAGGAAGTGGGACAGCATGAATTCAAGTCTTCTTGTCTCCCTTCCTGTCATCAAATCATTGGCAGCTACTCATGCCAAGCAAATGCATGCAGCTTTACTCTGGAGAAGAAACAGGGAAAATCAGAAATAAGGATTTATTTTGGAACACAGAAGTACAAAACAGAGCTATTATGGTACAATATTAGATGGGGGGAAAACGCATTATTTCTAAATATAGCAAGTTAAATGCAAATCTCAGATTATTTTGTTTTCTCCCTGAACCCCCCAGTCCCAGAGTGTAGATGAGAACTTCATCTTTTTTTTAATGTTAAATAGAAGTTTCTAGATCTCCTGCTGATAAGGAAAAGCTTGGTAATACTGCCCACACACATCCAGAAGACACAAATATCATGAGACAAAAACAGTTCAACTCTGTTACTGTATAAACTCGTAATACGAAAATGCTGTCATTATTCCTTGGGGTCCAGCATATTTTGATTGCTTTAAATGAGGAATCCTGGAAATACAGCTTTTAAATCCCAAATGTCTAAATAGATACTGAGGGCTGGAAGAATGGAAGTAAAGAGCTCATGAAGCAGATGAAAACCCTTGTCTGGAAGGAATAGCATGTGGTCTGAGATCCCACCGAATTATACCCCATCAATATTTTAATGATTGATTCTGTCAAGCAGGATTTGTTTATTTTTTTACATTATTACATTTTACAATCCATGAGTTACTTTCATATGCCTTCTGATAGGTTCCCCTTAACATGTCCTCTTCTTAAACTTTTGGGTTCATGACAGCTGCCAGTTTGATCCTCATACAGGACTGAGCGAGGAACCTCAGGCTGTTAGGAGTACAAGCTGCTCCAGCATGACCTAGAAGTGCTGTTGCTGCTGCAGACTGTAGCTGGATCAAGCACTGGCAAGCACACATGCTAGCCAGGAGCTTACATAAAATCACTGAATGGTTTTGGTTGGAAGGGACCTTAAAGATCATCTAGTTCCAGCGCACCCCACCGTGGGCAGGGAAATAATCTCCTCCCATCAAAGCAAACTCAACCCATGCACTTAGGTCCAAGGGAGTACCTTATTCCTACACTGGCCATTGGCTTGCTTGGACAAGCCAAGGAGGAAAGGAGAAATCAGAAGAGTAGACTCCCACAACGGAGCGCAGTTGTAGGAGTCTGACCCAGAGCAGCAGCTGTCGCACTTGCCATCCCAGCACTGGGAGAGCCTGTCGCAGGCTAAACTCATGTCCTCTTCTGCATCACCTTGAGAATTTGCTGTCCTGCCAGGAAAGAAATACTGTCTCTAAGCCAGTAGCACACTGGGAAGGTAACCTCAGTGTCAAACAGAATTATACATTATTGATTGCATGTGTCTGAAACACCATTTTCAGAAGCAGCAGTTGTTTTGGAGTTGTATAATCTGAAAGAAAGGGAAGGAGAAGCAAGTTCTCCTATAAAACACATGATGCTGTAAACATTTCAGCAAAATATAAGAAAAAAACCCCACATTCAGATTAACTTTTAAAGAGAAGGAGATGAAATTCATCTACAGCAGAAACAGGGGTGAACACCTGCCTTAGATTTGGTGATGGCATTTTAACAAGGGGTGTCAGAATACCCCCAGGGGTCTCCTCTAGCACATCACTGTGATTATTATTTTATGTGTTACAATTACTCTGATAAGTATTTTATTGCACTATAGGTATGTCAAGTTGTGCCAGTACTTTACAAATTGAATAGAGAGTTCAATTTACAAGCAGAAAACTGAACATGGTTGCTGGCTTACTTTCAGTTCTGGGAATGTATCTTAAAATTTCATCACTTGGTGTGAGAGAAAGTGCACTAAAATTGTGTTTACATGCATAAAAGAAACACAATCTTTGTTAGCCTTTTTCAAACTTACCTGCATATAAAGTGCCTACAGAATTACACATTATCTGTTGTAATTGTTTGTAATCATGCTTTAAAAATAAGAGTTTATTGAACAATTGTTCTGAACTTAAAACTGAGAATACATTTAAAGATTGATTCTCAGCAATGTACTGCATAAAAGATAAAAGGCACCTGTGACTGTGGTTAGTAGATTTGCTTTTAGAAAGTATGGTTTAAATGCACAGTGAAAATACAGGAATTACTGTCAAGGTTTATATTCCATCCTTACTTCAGCTGTTGGACCTAGGCACTGTGGCAAGCTAGAAGATACTCTCTCATATTTTTATGACAACCAGGAGTAGATAGTGCCACTGTTATTCTGAGAAATTGTTGTAAGTTGGCACAGCTGAAGAACAAAATTTCATTCTTTGTTGTTGTTGGTAGCTGTTCTGCTTGGAACTGGGCGAGTTTGCTGCTGAGAATTGTCCAAACTAAAGCCTTCCCTGACGGATTATAAATATATAATACCCTCCTTACTTTGGTTGCTATGTTTTCTAAAAATTTTTGAAAGAGAGAGGAACGCCTTGACGGATACATGAATTAAAATGCCTGGTCATCAATGCCATATTGCCAGGGTGGGTGAAAAGCTAAGACACTGACCACCAACAGGAGCTCTCAGGACTGCTGTAGGTCCATAGTGTCCTTTCATGCATTCACTTTATCTTTTTAGTCTTGGCTTTTATGTCAAGCAAGCTCTTGATTGGTTCTAGGTCTGAACATTGCTGCTGCTTCCAGAACATTCAGCCACTTCACAAGAGCTGTGGAAGTGGCCTCAAATATTCAGAAGGATCTTGGTATGGGAAGACTTTGCTCTGACGCCACAGAAAGAAGCTGTGGTGCTGAACTTGAATGACTGCCTCATGAAGGCTGAGCTCCAGCTGGCAGCTGAACAAGCCATCTGCCTACTCCTGTGCAGATTTCAGAATCTGAATCTACTCTTAATTACCAACTTCAGCAAGAGCTCCCTAATTTGCTCACCGCCCCTCTATCATCTGGGGGCATGTTTCAGTACTGTAGCTGGCGCTGTTTTTCTATTGCAGTGAGGGCCACCAAAACAAAAGATGAAGTTTATCGATAATTTCAGATGTGAAAGGCATTTCAACCTACATCTTAAAGAAGAGCTCCAGAAATTGTTAGGGTTTCTACACTTAGCTTTTAAGAATCAGACTCTAGAAGTTGAATTTACTAGTCTGAGTTAAATGCACTAGTCCTCTTCAGAATGACACAGAAATAGGAGGTCCAGGTTTATCCAGAAGGAAAAACTGGTGTCTGCAATGGTACTGATCTCACATACTTTGATATCTAGGAAGGCCTCTATGTTAAGCCCTTTTAACAGAGTATTCACAGCCTGAAAGCACTTTCTCTGGGCTTAGAGAGCTGATTTGTCTCACTTGGAGTCTGATTGTTTCAGTCTCTTCTGTCAATGTACAATCTGATGAAGAGTAAGGGAGCTCACTGGGCCAGGGACCTGGCTGAAGGGCAGCATTTGCATTTTGCTGTGAAATACCTTTGGACAAAATGAGCAAATAACAGTGGGTATTTAAGGCTCCTTGCACATAAACTAATGTCTCACACAAGGTTACAGACTATGACAACATGAATCTCATGTTTCTTTCATAACTGTTCCTGTAGGAAAGGCAGATTCAAGTTTTCTGGCTTCATCCCTTGGTTTCCTTTAGTTCCAGGAAGACCTGAGGCTCAAGTATTTTAGGCTGCATCCTGAACGATGCTCCTGAGTCTTTGCTGGCAGCTCCTATACTGTCAGTTTGAAACAGCCGCAGAAACCTTCTGTTTAACACAGTGGAGCAGGGGTGTCATGTCCTTGAAGGGGAAGGGAAAAGGAGTATGCAAAAGCTGGTGAGGTATACGAAACCTGTTGGTTTGAAAGTCATGTCCACAGAAGAAGCTTGCTTTCCCCTGGACGTGTGTAAGGAGCATCACCCATACAGCTGTACCCCGATGGGGAGGAAACCTCCAGGACTAGGACAGTAGGACTGGGCATCAGATTGGGTTTTTTCAACAATTTATAGAGAGGAAATTAATTTTCCATGTTTCTTATAGATACTTTTATGGTCCTTCCTTCCTTACCAGATTTCAATGGATTTTCTATTTTCCTTCTGTGTTGTTTCATTTATGTATTTATTGATACTCTTCTCCTAGCCAGAACTCACGTGAAAAAATCAGCACAGGCAAAATACTTGCTAACCCAGCATTCAGTCTTGTTTATTCTTTAGGTATCACACTCACATTTCCTCCCAAACAGCTATTTTATCATGTTTCATAGGACCTCAGGACTCAATTTTCATCAAGGACATGCTTTAAGCCGGAATATGGTATTTCAGGTCTCAACCCTGGAGTTGTTTGTTATATGCCGTGGGTACAGATTTACTTGCAGCATGGGCAAGGGAAGGAGGACAGACAAAGATAAGGCAAGCTTACTATTCATAGATTTCAGACTAACATAGCATTTTAGGTTACAAGTCAGTGATAGTAATCACTTTATAGGAAACTGTTCCAGAATACCAATTTCTAAATTCTCTTGCCTCATGAAATATTTATTGAGGAGTTTTAAGTCTGAGGACAGTGAGGCGGCCAGGATGATGGGCAGCAGTTTGATAGGTGGAGAGGACCAGTGGACAAAAAAATGCTACTTGAACTCAGGGTGTAGTGTTAACAGTGATAGCGTAGCATGAAGAAATGTCAACATTGACTTGACTATTCTGAAACAGCCATGCATTTATTTAACAGTGATTGTAGAGTACAAAAATACTCCTGCACAATGCTCTTCTTGATATAAATATAGGTATTCAGGAAAAGACAAAATGAAAAAGGGAAACGAATTACAACAATCTCTTTTCTATTCAGTTAATGCATGAATTGAAGTGTTTAAACTGTGCAGCATCCTTGATTTTCAACAGCTCATTTTTGTTAGGAACCTACTGACAGCTGGGCTTTGATTCTGCAGAATGCACAGATCTGTCCAACATCACTACTACTTCTCAGAAAACTGTCTATGATTTTATAATGATACTGGCAAGAAGCATTTTATTCTGTTGAAACAAATATATGTCCTGATAATTCCTGTTAGAAAAAGAACAGAAAATATATCCTCTTTAAAAACAAACAACCAAACTCCTAAATTATGTCCCCATTACATAATGATACCAAATCCCTAAAGGCATAGCAACACTAGCTGAACCCTGCAGTGCAGCATGACTGGAAATTGGTGAACAAGTTTTTTCTTGTTTCCAAGTCTTTTTTCTTGACTGACCTGCACCACTCCTGTAAATAACTTAAAGGCAATAGAATTACATTCTTACTTGGTAAGCCACATAAGTGTAATATGGATATGCATGCTGAGTCCAGGTTTTGAAACGCTACACAGCAGATTTTAGAATCTCAGAAGGTTTAGTCTGGTAAAGTATTTAAATGTGTACTAACCTTTAAGCTCCTGACTAGTGCAGGGAATTGAATTTGTTACACACAAGTTGTTTGGAGAATCAAAATTGTAAACACATGTCTAATGCATCCTGTAATTTACCTGATGAACTGCTACATTGATTCTTATTTCAATGTAAATTAATTTTACTTTTGCTATGGTTATTTTAAAAGTTTGTAACTCTACAAGTAGTGTAATATTAGAGACGTGTCACACACACATATAATGGTAGATGCAAATTTCTTTTCAGACCTTCATGAATACCAGTGTAATTCTTCTACCTTCCATTTGATTTTAGTGGGCTGCTTGCTGAGAGTTGTACCCACTTTTGTGACATGGCTTATTATCACAGCACACATTTTCATGATTGTTGTCAAAAAAAGAGCATTTAGGGCAGTTGTTTAGTTTAAATGATCAGTAGAGTGCTACTTTGAGATCATTTGGGAAGGGGACACACACACTGAAATTTTCCAATGGAAGCCGTTGGAAGAATGTAATTACCTCACTTGGGACTTGAGCCAACCCAGCAAACATCCAATTTCCACAGATGTGATTGAGGTTGTTTCCATTTAGTTTAATGAGAGTTGGATGGGGCTGTAAGGCATTACAATCCTTTAGGGAGAATCCCGGGGTATCTCTCATCACCAAAAAAGCTGAGGATGTCGGTTTTATGTTTCCCCCGAAGTACAGCAGCCCCTGCATCAGCATGTCTCCACTGCTGTTCCCCAGCATTACTGGCTCAGGGGGAAGCAGGCCACCATGGTGCCACTTTCTGAGCCTGAGAGAGATCCAGGATACTGGCAGATGATGTTGTTTAGCTTCCTTCTGGGTTTAGGTCATCCATGTGGTTTAGTGAGTTGTTCAGCTCTTCGGTGGATGCACTGAGTGCTGTAGCAATGAGCAGGGAGTGGATGTGATTCCTCACTAATTCCTCCATCCTTTCAGTGTTGAGTGACACTGAGAAGCGTTTTAAGGCCAACATCACGCTATCACAGGATTCAAGATTTTTTCACTGACTGGACCCCAGCAGTGCTTTAATCCTTACAGACAAAATTACAGGATTGCCTCCAATACTGATAGTACTCTATTGACAGTCCCTCTACTGGCTGGACAGACTTCCGTAATCTCCCCCCTGGTATCAGGGGAGTCACAGTGCTAGGAGCAGACTTTGTATCAGTCCCCAGACTTTGTATTAGTCCATGCTAAGATGGTTCGCTTTTCATAGATTGGCAGATGCTTCAATGTCTCTCTGTTTCAAACTTGATTTTACTTAGGTTTGGTTTTTCTAAGAGGTAAAGATAAGCTGTAATATACTTACATCAACATAGAACTAAAATAAATAAATACTGCTGGGGTGTGCTCTTACCTCCAGTTCCCAAATTTAACTTACTAGACCCAAATTGTGAGGATGTTTTATTACAGAAGTTTGTTACTCATAGAGCATTGTCATTATGAGAGCTGGGAGCCAGTAGCAGACTGAAGTGTCACTGAGAATTCCTGATGTAGCAAAGCAGCGCTGATATTCCCTGCTTTCCCACAATATTTTATGAGGCAAAGAAAATTAAGGTTTTGTACTGACATTTTGGGAATAAAGGACTGAGAGCTGTAAAATATCTCTACTCCTGTCCTGATGCTAGGTGAACGTAAAATTGCCTTTCCAAAAAAAAAAATATTAAAAATCAGTGATTCTTTCTCCAAGGAGGTGCAGCAGTTGCTTCCACCATACAGATGGCCATTAATGATAGTCTGTGTCTTCACAATCTCCACACCAGTAGGTCTGATGTTCTGAGAATTACTGTGGCAGAGCATGTTGACAGGATGTATGACTTGTAGGTATTAGAGGTCACTTCTGTGGTTTGAAAGTAAAGGATAACCAATTTGTGACTTACATCTCCAGTTCTTCTCACTCTTTTATCTACTGCCTCTTTTCCTTCCTTTCTCCTAGTTCCCTCATCACACAGCATTTTCTCTCACTTACACCTCCTGCCTCTCCAGAAAGAAACCAGTTTTGCCATGCTGACTTCTGTGGAGAATACTGTTACAGGAGGAAGGAGGAAAGTTAAAGCCTCTGAAATGTTTTTTGACATATGGTTGAGAGGCTTAAGGCTTCCTGGCAATGCTAGTCTCTGCTCTGTTTTCCAGGCTGTTTGTCTGCCGTAGGATGCTTTTGATGAAAAAGAACAAATGCAAACCAGTATTTGTCTACTTTACCCTCTCCTTCACACAAAGCTTGCTAAGGACTGGAAAGATTTCAGCTAACATTTTAGCAAAGCAAACTGGATACTGATGTGTATTTTTTTAGTAGCTTCAGGACTAATGTACTGTAAAATGTACTTTTTTTTTCTTTCACAGTGGCAGAAGTTATGGGGAAAGGACTTTTTTTTTTTTTGCTTGAGACTAACAGGGCTCCTGTTAGGGGTAGTTCTTTATTCCTTGACTATGTTGAAAGTTCCTGCACTGAACCATGATCTAGAAATCTCATATCCCTGCTCAAGTGTTTTCTAACTGCTGCTAGTTGTGCTACTAGCTGGACAAGAAACATTTTTGGAAGGAGAGACAGAAAAGTGTGTTGTGTATGACCCTGCAGTGGCAGTCAGCAAAATTTTGTGTGACCTCAGATAAGGATCAACAATTGAGACAAGCCAGGATAAATCACAGCATTGCCAAGTTTAGAGAGAAGCCAAAGGAAAATTGGTTGCAGTGCTGGCTTACAGGAGGCTGTTCCTGGGCAGGAGCTGGCTCAACTTGAAGGCATGTGAGTTCAATTAAATAACTCCTAGCTACTTGCAAGGGGTATGTCTGTCAGAACCTGGTTTCATGAAGGGATAAAAGGGCTATTGATCAAAAAATACAGTCTTCATGTTTGCCATAGTTAAAATACTATGACTAGGGAGTTATTTAATAAGGTTTGTTTTGGGGTGGCATTTTGATCTCTTCAGTGGATGAGTTTTTTGGAAGCCACTGCAGAGATACTAGATCTCTAAGCCATTGGCAGTTAGGAAAATGGCATTTAGTTTTGCTCCAGGGAAGGATTTATTCTTTCATCAAGTGTCACCTCTACCATGATGTGCCTGAATAAATATAACTAGCTTCACTTACATTAGTGGTCTCTCCTGGGACAACACTGCCAACATAAATTATTTATGATTTGAGATGGGTTTTATACTAGTCACAGCACACAAAAAAATACTACCTTCCAAGCTCACTGCATATTGCAGGTGACAGAGACAAAAACTTTAATAAAGGACTGTTTCACCATGACAATAAAATCTATTGGCCTCTTTTTACCTCTGCCAACTGCGCTACTCAGACAGTATTGTGTTCCTGTGTGCAGCCACAACTTTGGCTCTGAAGCTCCATTGAAATTGAATATTGATGAGGACTTCCGTTTCCTCAGCTCAAGGACAGGTGCCTCATCACTTAGCTGATCCAGGAGTTTGTGACAAGTCAGATTACAAACAGTCATCTCAAAAAAAGCAGAAGTTGTCTTCTGGTTTCTGGAAACCCTTTTTGAGATTTCACCCAACAAAGCATAATTTTGCTGTACTGCAGAGTAATATGTTCATGTCAGCAATCAGAAAGTAAGGCAAATTTTGGGAGATTTCTTTCTGAGATAATTTTGGCAAGATGATGTTATTTTGCTTCATTCCTTAGTTACTGAAATTATTAAAAAGGCAGCACAAGATTAAGATTCAAAGATTAAGATTCAATTTTTTTTAAGTGTTGTGCTCACCAATATAGTTGACTTTTAGAAGTTAGAAACTTTATATCAGATGTCCTATGTTGTTTTTAAAAATAATTTCTGTCTTCCTGTGTCTTGTGTCTTATCTGTTTTTTACCATATATAAATTACCTCTCTATATTTGTGGTGGCTTAAAACTGTGCTGATTTAAAGACAATTCACAGGTGGCTGAGCCATGATAAAGCCTTCATATATTACAACAGCAGGTTGTCTAATGAATACTGTATATTGAGTGAACACAGGAGAAATGTGAGATCAAAGAAATACAAGAGTAAAAGTAAAGATAATAAATAAAAATAATAAATAATGACTAGTTAGTAAACTAAATAGTACATAAAAAGAGTTTAAAAAGTAAATAAAATGTCCTTAATGTGATGTCCACATGTGGGTTTTGATGTGGTTTGATTTCAAATTTCACTGAAATCAAAATATGGTATAAAAATAATAATGTATTTTAAAATTATAATGTATTTGGCAGTTCCCTTTCCATTTTTTAGGAAATGTATGATACCACAGAAACCTCACCTTAATACAGGTTTTGTTTTGTGAAAAATGCCTTTTGCAAGCTTGTAAAATGGAGCAAATTTTACCCTGGGATATCGAAAAATACCATGAAAATTACTACTTGATTAGCAATTTCAGTCTGAAAATTAGTTATGACTTAGCAAAATATCCATTTTCTATGAATCACCATACTTACCTTTCCTAAGTTAAAGGAATGCTGTCATGAACATTCAGTGCTTTTTCCCTGTGTATTAGTAAGTTCACCTCAAGACATAATCCTACTAACATTGTTCAGCATAGTTTTGCCAATATAATTGTAACTATTTATAACTGAAAGGACTCAAATTGGAGCTCTACTTATCAGGCAGCAAAGAAAATTACTTTAATGGGCCATTTTTGAGATTTTTCATCATTTGTGATTTCTTTTTCATAACAGAGCCCTCTATGTATGTTTTTTTTCAAACAGCAAACCCAATTTTCACTATGGAGTTTACTTGTCATATCTATTGCTCTTTTACTTGGAGGTTGTATTGTCATCCTTGGAGCTAGTGGGGCTACAGTGGGGCTGAAGAAGGAAAGGGAAATGGCAATAGTGTTGTCACCAATTTTATCTTGTAATGAGAGTAGTTGCTAAGGCACTGCCATGAGATGAGGAAGAACGTGGCTTGCATCTTAGTCAGCCTAAACAAGTTGAAAGCCATGGATCTCACCCCACAGAGAAGGGAGAGCCTATGGTCTAAAGGTTAGAGTGCATGGAGAATCCATTACTCGTCTGTCTTGCTGAGGTTGGTGCAGAAATCCTCCGTGGGACACCCAGGGACTCCAAAACTCTGTTCTGTGGAAGAAGTGGCTCAGCCTCTGCTTGTCTGGGGTAAATAGCTCACTGGTTAGGGTTCCTTTAGAGCTCTATTCTTGAGCCTGTTTTCATTTTGCACACTGTGAATGTTTAATCTGAAATGGTAGGAAGAGTCAGTTTGCTGGGCTTCTAGGAGTGTCAGAATTACAGTATAGTTCTTGCGTGCTCTCATTCCATGAATCTGTGCTAACATGCAGTGTGGCCTGATATGGGGAATTGCCCAGGAATATAGAGCCATGCCAGGCCCAGAGAGTCAAGGACATACTGGAATTCAGCATTTTATGGATATTAATATGGATATTAATAAATTTAGCATTTTGGAAATCTGGTGAGCCTTGAGAAAAGATTAAAGAGGAAGAATTATGAGATCTGGAAAGCCTCTTTACCCTGCATGGATTCAGACTCCTGCCAAGCATCACACATTTCTCTCTCTGGCTTTCAACAGACATAGTTACTTTAGGCTATAATAGATCAAGACAGTTCAGACTGTTTCTCTAAGGTGGGAGTGCACAGAGTATTGTTTTCTACTGGAATACCTTATAGAAGTCTGTTGTGATGACAATTTCTTTTCATCAAGATCTGTCCTCCTTTGATCTTCTTTCATCTGACTATTCCTGGTTTACACATTTTAAGACAGTTTTCCAACAGGAGGTTTCTTTCATTAATTTTTGAGAGGGGAAGACATTTTTTTATTATGTTGTTGCCAATTTAGGTCTCACTGCTACAATAGCTTATGGTGGAATTGCAGTTGAGAGCAGTAAGTTTTCTTACTGAATACAATGTCTGTGGAATGTTTATTTGCCAGGGCGAAAAAAGATATTTTAAAAGGAATCACTAGACAAGACCAAGTTTTGATGATGCCTGATTTTGCTGTGAACAACTCACATCAGTAATGTGACACATTTGCAAATGTATTTTTTGTAGAATTCTTCCTTAATAAGTGAGGCTAAAGGATGATTTACAGCTTCAAGCTTTTTTCCTTTTTCCAGCTGTATCATTTTGCATAATGAAAGGACATTGCCTCCATGTGGCCTCCATTGCTGTTGTGTTGTATCTATGGATGCATTATCACTGCTTATCTGAATGAATAATTCCAAAGCAGCCATGGAGAATTTATTTGCTGATTACTCACCTGCTATTAAAGTGGTTCCAAATGAAGTGAAATGGCAGACACAGTGGCTCTTGGAAGATCTGTCCAACCATAAAAGGAATTCTGTGTGTTCTCTGCCGTGCTCAAGCAGCTTTGCACATGCACCATATTTAATTAGATTAGCTTTAATTAGACTGCAGATGCAAAGTTGCATCTGTGTATCACTATTAGTCTTTTTTGAAACACTTTCGGCCAATAGCAAGCCGCCATCTCATTTGCATTAATTAAAATGTGTTAACATTTTGCTTGTTGGAATAATCACTATGGAAGAACATATATAACTTAGAGATTAATGTGGTGTTGTCCTGTGGCACCATATGCAGAAAATGAAGTAGCCTAAGAGACAATCATGCAAGGAAAGAAAAAAAGGAGAATGCGCTGAAGAATTAATTCACTCTTAAATAAATCTTCCTAAGATTCCATTTATACTTATTTAAATTCCTTTAGAGCACTTAGTTTCCAAGGCAATCTTTGCAAGCTTTGGACTTTATTGATTGCTCATCTACCATTAATGTTTATTTTCTTTATCATCTTTTTATTTTAATTTCTTCATGCTTCACAGAGCCCATTTGCTTTTGCTGCTTCTCCCTTTCTGTTCCAAGCTTAACTCAGTTCTGAGGAGGCGGAGGATTAATTGTTCATTACTGGTGCTGCTACAGGTTTGAAAGAGTGGTTGATCAGCTATTGCAAAGTTCTTATTATGAGAGAGCTTCTTTAGTTAATGGCAGAGTACTTGTGAGAGGAATTGGAAACCTGGGACAGAAACCTCACTGGACAGAAGTCATCAGAACCATGACCATTGATTTCAGCAGACTGACTTCTAATTCCAGAAGTGATTATTTTTTCTAGGCTTAGTTATGCCATTCCCTTCTAACTTTTTTTTCTCTTTCTGGCCAAACTGGAGGTTAATCACTGCAAATCCATTAAAAATGTATTTATATAGAGACAGAAGCAAGAATGCCGCTGTGTACTTCTAATTTTAAGATTTTATTATTTTTTTCAGCCTCTTTGATCAGCAGCAATGAAATTAATCCAGTAAGAAGAATAGGGTTTAATTAAATGATTTTAGTAAGTGGGATGAACTCTTGACAATGAGGGGATGCAGTAGCTTTTTAAATAGCAGTAAGAAAATGTGTTCATCAAGAGCAGCTGCTAAGGTTGGTTGTAAACACTGGAGCAAAATATTACTAGAGTGGAAAATTTATTTTGTAATAAAACGTATGGCAGTCTCAGGAGAGGAATGTACACAGGGTGTGGTGTTAGATTCATTGCTCTTGAGGTTTAGTGGCATTCTTTGTGATCCTTAAGCCTGCTGGCTTCCCATTTTTAGAAGGAACATAACACTATTCTCTGACTATGCAACTAACAAATCATTCAGAAAGCAATTCAAGGGTAAGAAGCAGTGGAGTGGGATCACCCAGAGGACTGTGGATTCAAGTCTAGTACAGAACTTCAGTCAGACCCTGATGACTGTTCACTGCAGCAAAGTCAAACAAGAATCTTGGCATATGGTTCCATTTCCTATTCTCTTCCCAATGAGAAGAAGAAGCTGTGACATTTCAGCACTGAGTTTTCAATGTGCCCTTACAGGAATACTTCACTTAGTGCAAAAGGTCTGACCTGGATGTACCTGTAGGATTAATCTGTGCTGAGCACAGTGTCAATAGGATGGAGGAAAGGATGCTCTGTCTGTGAATTGAGCTCATATAACTAGATCCCCTAAGGGATGTCAGTGCCTAGAACGTGTCTGGTTTTTGTTTGGGCAGCTTAAGGCAAAACTAACACCTACTACAGATAATCAAAGGTGGAGTCTGGCACTGCAAGACAGGATTTATTTATTTCTGTCACATCCAGGAAGAATAACTGGCATAATTTGAGAAAACATTGCAGCCTGCTTTTAGTATTACATGGCTGGCTTTCAGCCTCAGCACAGGTGGGAGTCATGGGGTCTCAGAACAGTGAAAAGCATCCCAGGCTGGCTGTCCAGCACCAAGGCAGATACAGGGATTTAAAATGGAGGTTTTTCATGTGAAACCCTTAACGCACATCTCAGAGCAGCAGACCGGTTCACCTGTTCACTTATTACTGGGGAATGAAAATATCCCTTTTAAAGGCAGATGCCTACAGTCCTTGTTTTGAGTGAATGAGGGTAGGAGTATAACAGGCCTGGGTCTTCTGATACTAAACAGCTCACCACTCTTAATACATATAAACTTTATATGTTAATCTTATAGTTGGAGTGTTCTTCCAGGAAATGGAGAGACTTAGATTAAATTCCTTCAGTCAGCCAGAGGCTTTAATGTATGACATTGCTTCTAAGTGATGCTGTAAGTCATGGCATTGTGTAGGGAATAATTCAAACTATAGGCCAAAATGAGAGGAGAAAAAAAATTTCTGGTTCCCATTATTAACACTGATAAATCTTAAAATCAGCAGCAATCACCAAATAAAATGCACAAGTTGATGAAAGGTCTTCTTTTTCATGGTTCCTTCATTATCCTTTGCATAATCATACTTCACCCTCTACTTTATGATTTTTTTTTTCTAAAGTGTAATCAAAATAATAGGTGATGTTTTTTGGGAGAGTTGCACTCTTAAGAGACACACTGATTGTAGTTGCTTTCACTTGGTAAGTCCACTAGAAGAGCATTGGTACAAACTAGCTCTGTTAATCCACACCATACGGGAACATTTGTCCTTCAGGATGGTATCTGAGCTATAAAACAGTCTTTTCCAGGCGTCTTTCAGCCACATCATCTGAATGTGAAACTAAAACTATCAGTTTTGGGTTACAGCTCTAACAGCTGTAACACACTCTCATGGCCTAGCTGAATATAAGGCCTGACTAGAGCTCATGTAAACTAATTATTTGGTCTAATTAGCGGAAGGCTAAAGCACAGTATGAGAGAAAACATATTCCAAGCATGCTGAATTATGAACTTCTAGCATTACTAGGTAGTCAAAGTGAGAAGCACAGCAACAGTGATGAATGTGTTACACATGTACCTTACAGGAGTAAAGATGAGTGAATTGAGGAACAGTCGTATGTAGAAAATGTGGATTAAGGTATGAAATGCAGTCTGCAGCTTTGTCTTTTCACAGATCTAAAATGCTGTATCTATACATCAACCATATTGAGGTAATTCCAGTGTACTAACATGAAATTACAGACCTCTATGCATAAATGTCGTGTCCTTGGTTCCTTCAGCAAACTGACTGCTTTTCTGAGAAACACAGCTTCACTGGTCTTGTACAGGTATCTTCTAATGGCTCCTGGGAATTTCTTCCAGACTGAACAAGGAGACAAACTTGAATGCCTAGCATTTACACAAAGTGTTTTGGAGAGAACTGTGACCTTACAATAGTACAAAATTTCAACTTTTGTATTTATGGAGATCAGAAAAAAGCCATGGAGTTCTTGTTCTAAAACGGACAGTCTTCCTTCTTAGGGAGCATGACTCCAGATTTTATTAGATCGATTAATGAGGTCAAATGATGCTTTTAGACTGGTAGCTAATGTAAACCAAATCTATTTATCACTTTGGCAGTAGTTCCTGCAACAACGTTAATGATCATTACAGCATTTATGGTTATCCAGTCAGGAATGGTGCTTTTTGTGCAAAAAGACAGAAGTTAGTAATCAATCATCATCATCCTCATCATAATTGTGCTGCTAAATGAGCTTCTGAAAAAGAAGAGCAAGATGGCTATTAACCTTAAGCATACCTTGAAAATAGTTTTTTTCCGACAAATGCCACCACTGATATGAGCTCACAACCTTGATAGCTTCTTGAAAAATAAAAGAGGTCAAAATTCTAGACAAGGGCCCAACCTGTGTTTAGATTCTTTGCTCCAGTCTTTTAAAATGAAGCTGAGCACTTGAAAAGAGAAAGAAAGGTCAAAGCCTGCTCTTTTATTAAATAGCAGGTGAAAACATTTTGTCTGAGAGACTTGAGTTGTACACAGTCAGTGAATAATAAAATTGCATTTCATTTTTCTGTATATTAGAAGTATAAGTGTCTAATAACATGCAGTTTCCACAAAACTGTATTTTTATAATATGCATTTTTATACATATCATGGTGATGGCTGTGTGCTGGTGTAACAGAGCAGACAGCTGCAAAAGCTGTTGTGCACATTCGTATCAGTGGTGCTCTCTTGGCAAGTTTGTCTTGGCAGGGAAGGAGCAAAGGGATTTGTCTTTTGAGATGCTTTTTTGAGGCAGAGGTGCGGTGTGACAAAGGAATGGGTTTGCCTTTCCATCCCAGCACTGGGATGAGGCTTAGGATAGCTGGGCTGTTGGTACCTGCTCTCTCAAAATTTGCAAAATTGGTATAAGTATCCCAAACAGCACCTCTGCTTAATAGATAGAGGTCATGAAAATATTTCAGTTTGAATGCCTGGGGCCAGCCTGGGACCATTGAGTCCTTCAGCACACAGCCCCAGGCAGTCTGGCAGACCGCAGGGCAGAGCAGATGGCCCAGCTGCCCCGGCACGCACCATAAACCAGTGCAGCAGAGCCTGCAGCATTATGCCCCCAGTGCCACGCCCTTTCCTGAGCTGGGTGCCTGCCCGGAATTTGCTCCTGCATGTCCCTGCAGGACTGATACTGTTGATACACAATTTGAGGTGCCTTGGAAAAAAGCATATGTACAACCACAACCAGCCTCCCTAGTCCTACTGTGGTGAGCCTGAGCTGGAATAGCTCAGTAGCACCTCCAGCACCCTGCTCTGCCTCTTTTTATGACTGATACGTGGTCTGAGCTCTTGCTTGTGGATGGTGCACCTCAGGCATTGCTGGCCATGCACTGAGACCGACGTAAGGTTACCTGGCAATCTTAGCACCCACTTGAATTCAGATTTGAGAGGGCTCTGAACCAAAGAAGTATATCTTATTTATGATTCCCATGAACACGTGTGTGGCACATGCTAATTGCACCTGTAGCAGTGGCATGTAAGTGTTAAAAGAGCAATGTTGGTATTACAGACACCCTGTAAACAAAAATGATGAACCATGTGTGATGTTTCAGTCATGGTGACCAGGGACAGGGAGTTGAATGTCACACTAAAGGTTCAGCTCGAAAGTGCTTGCCATACAACTGTTTATGGGAGAAATTAGACAAGACTATATAGTCTTATCTGGGACAAACTGCAAGTGCCTCAATAGGACAATCAGCTTAGGAACGTCTTTTGGAGGGTCCTGGCAAGGAGATTTGCTTGGTTTTCTGTGTCCTTTGTTTCAGGACCTGGTCTTAGCCATAACCTTGGCCACTGGTGAGATGTGGAGCTGCCAGGCTGTCAGTGTGGGTTCCCTCCAGAAAGAGGCCATTCATGTCCTACCTGGACAGCATCCTAGGAGGATCTTGTTGAGGAGATAGAAGGGCTGTTTAGCAAGGCCATGCACAGGGGAAGGCTGTGATGTGCTTGGACACGCTGGATCTGGCACTGGGCATGTCTGGTGCATTCTTGTACCTGATGGCTGGGCAAGGACACAGCTCTTGTGAGCACTCAGACGAAGATGGGCATGTGCTCACCACACAGGCTCGGGCGCTTTCACTGAAAAGCCTCTCAGGCAAGACTGTCCTTTTATTTCATCTGTGTGCAGTGTCAGATCTGGTGAGGCATTTCTTCTGAGTCAGTGCCTGTAGGCACTACCCACACACAAATGAATGTCTGTTAATAATGATAATATTTAACAAAAGAATCTTGTTCAAAGTTTTAGCTGTACATTTAAAATAACAGATTGAGAAATGCTTTTACGGAGCATACACTATTGCCCAGCAGAAGAAATATGCTTTTAAAGATACATTCCTGCCACAGAAAGAACTATAGCTTCTTATATGGTCCATTGCTGCCTACGTACTGCAATTGTACTAACATAATTCTGTCTGGAAGGAGATTGGTTTTGCTTTGCTCCTTGATTGTTTTTATAATTGATTTATCCATACTACAGCTATGCAATTAATTTTTTGTAAATCATTCTGGACATTGAAGATATGAAAAAGGTCCCCAGCCTATTAAAAACTGGCCTTTCTCACTGTTTACTATACTTAAGTATGTGAATGCTTCCTGTTGAACTAATTTTTAAAAAATTAAAAACACCAACAAAGGCTTTTATGTCTGAAAGCATTAATAAATTTTCAAAATTAACTGTTCCCAGCATCCTTAACCGCAGAATACATCTGTTTCTTTAATGAGTGGAGGGCACATCCAGTGCATATATATATTACATTCTAGGCTGTAGAAGAGTCTTTTTAATCTGTCTTTATCTTACCTTTCAGAGGGAGAAGAAAACAGGTTCATCACAGGCCTTTTCAAGGGCTGGATGAAAACAGACATAAGAACCTGCTTAGTATCTGTTCAAAGTGAATACTGTAGCTCTCCTGGACTGTGTAATGGATAGAGGCAAAAGATCAAGTCCTAAAGGAATGAATGTCATACCTTTATGAAGAGAATTCGTTTGTTTACGAAATAGAAGTACTTTACCTTTTTACATTTGAGCTGATTTCATATGCAGAGGCAGTAAGTTTCACTGAGAGTTTCGGCAGATTTTTTAATGAGGTGGGAAATTAAAATATGAACTGGCAACAAGACTAAGGAACAACGGACCTGTTTCAATAGGCAGGTTCATCAGTTTGGTATATATAAGGAGGGAATTCTGTTTACTCTGAGGTATCCCATAATTCAGTACTTCATCTGAGTGTTCGGATTCTGGTTATAGTGTTGCTGTCTGGGTAATAAAATGGCAATCAGGACTCAGGGAAGAAAAAAGGTTGTTTCTAAAGCTTTAAGTAAGAAGCAGACACTGAGGTCAGGGCAGAAGGGGAGGCGGTGCTCCAGGGGCCAGAGCAGAGATTCCCTGCAGCCTGTGGTGAGGCACATGTGACCCTGCAGTCCCTGGGCGACCCCACAGTGGAGCAGGTGGAGGAGCCTCAAGGAGGCTGAGACCCCGTGGGGAGCCCAGGCTTCAGCAGAGTCCTGGCAGGACCTGTGGCCCCATGAGGAATGAAGCCCACACTGGAACAGGTTTGCTGGCAGGACTGGTGACCCCATGGAGGACCCACACTGGAGCAGTGTGTTCCTGAAGGACTGTGCCCTGGGGGAGAGACCCACACTGGAGCAGTTTGTGAAGAGCTGCAGCCTGGGGGAAGGACTCACACTGGAGAAGTTTGTGGAAGACTGTCTCCCAAGTCAGGGACCCCTTACTGAAGCCAGGGAAAAGTGAGGAGTCCTCCCCCTCCAGGAGTGGTAGAAACAATGTGTGATGCACTGATGACAGACCCCATTCTCTGTCTCCCTGCGCCATTGAGGAGGAGGAGGTGGAGAAAGTTAGGAGAGATATTGATCACAGGGAGAAGGGAAGGGTGGGGGAAAGGTGTGTTAATATTTGGGTTTATTTCTCATTACCTTACTCAACTGGTAATAAATTAAGCTAATTTCCCCAAGCTGAGTCTGTTTTATGACAGTAATGGGTGCGTGATCTTTCCATATCCTTATCTTGACCCAGGATTTTTGGTGGTATTCACTTTCCCCTGCCCAGCTGAGAAGAGGAGGGATAGAGCAGCTTTGGCAGGAACCTAGAATCTATCCAGGGCTCATTCTGGGAGTGAGTTTGTTGCCTCTGTGCTGCCAGGAGCCCACGCAGTGTGCACACACTCCAGGGGGGCACTTGAGGTGCCTCCTCTGGCAGGATCCAAGGTTGCCACTGCACCCCAGGCCCTTGCTTGCACCATGTGCGTGACATCCTCCAGCCCTTAGCTCCCTGTGCTTGTGGGTGCATGCCTAGGACCAGCAGTTGGCATGAACTTCGCTGCTCCAATGCTCCCACAGTGTTTTCTGTATTCTAACCAAAGTAATTTTATTTTGTATGTATGAATGTCGCCAACTGTGAGGTTCAGGTGTTGTTACCTACCTCCATTATAAGACACTTCGTGATCCAATGGTGAAAATTGCTATATATGAGCCGTTTCTGTTTGAAAACTTTTAAGTTAATATTAAATACCAGGAAATAAAACTGGGAAATTAATTACTTTCACTGGGAAATTAATGTACCACTCCAATAGTTGCTATCTTTTAATAGTAGCTGTTTTCCTTTAAATCCTAAGTCATCGTGTGATAACATCCTGTGTTAAGATTGTATATGTTAACAGAACATTGACAAACAGATAAGAATTTCTACAAGGTCATCTCGTCAGAATTCACAAATCAGTTCCTCTTTTAAAGGATTTTACCTCTGCATAGTATTTTATTTAAAAGTATGCATATTAGCTCTTTCTTCTTAGGCAATGGAGTTCATACTTAATGTGGGAATTTATAATATTCATACTAATTCTAGTACTCAAGAAGCGTGTTTCCACTTTTGAACATTGAAATATGAGACTGACTCTCTTGTTTGCAGGGCAGACCTTGAAAGTGTGATACAAATAACATATCCAAATGTTCAAAAACTGAAAAGGAGTATAAGACCATCATTAATTGCATACAATGAAATCAAAGATGTATAAGCAAGAAAGAATAAAAAATAAAATGAAACATACATAAGCATAATACATTTTTCTCATAATTTTCATTATTTTTGAGGCTTATTCTCTTGATTTTTGAGTCCTGGGATTGATATGACTGGAGTATGTTGTCCCTTTGAAAATTCCAGTTCCAAGTCAGATTTTTTTTGCACTGTTCTATTTTCCTACAGTCTATCAATTGAAGTTTGAAGTGCAATATATTGTGGATGTCACAAGAAAAGTGAAAGGTGTTTTAACCACAAAATAGAATTGTCCACATGATGGAAAGCAGTCATTTCAGACTTTCAGACATTTGTTTGTCCTAGTTCAATATTAGCCTCATGGATTATTTTGTCCCTTCTTAAGAAAGTATTCAGCCTCAACTGGTGTAAGTACATAGAGTTTTTGGAAAGTCTTCAGCAAACCTCTGTAGCTTCCAGGTTTGGTTGGAGGCTCCAGCTTTCTTCATCTTTCCCAGCTGCTCAGTGTGTGCCAGCACTGTCTCTGGTAATTTTCTAGATCCCGAATTCACTCATTTTATTTTGAAAGCTTTGTGACAGCAGATATGTGAACCGAAAAGAATAATCATTCTAAAAATATTATCTAATGGATGAGAAAACATCTTTCACCAAAGTCATTCCTTTCCCCACCTTGTTTTCTGGATTAAGTGACCTAGAGGTTTTGCTGGAAAGGGGGGCTCTTTTGTTTGTCGCACTGGCCAGCGTTGCAGTCATTGCCAAGGGACATGCTGTGCAGCAGGAAGCTGGGCTGCTGGTCCCTGCTCTGGGTCCTTGTGTGCCAGGTGGGGTGTATCGTCCTTCACACAGGGCAAGGCAAGAAATGGCTGCATTTGCTGGAGGAAGTGGGAGGCAGGAGCAGGCAGGAGGGCTGAGAGCTGTGAAAGGGTAAGAGGAGAGCTGACATCCCTGCAGAAGCATGGCACTAGTGGGAAGGGCAGCCAGGTGCCAGAGACCACAGGAGGGACCTTCCTGAGGAGCCGTGTGGCCACCAAAGAGGTGGTGCCTTGGTTGAGCTGAAAACAAGCCTAAGACAGCAGCCCCGAGTGACAGGGATAGAGCTGGCAGAGCACAGCGCTGTGCTAATGCTCTTCTGCTCTTGTTCTGTCTCATTCTGATTGGGGATGGAGTGGAATGTAGTGGTTAACAGAGGAGCTGTTTTCTTTGTAATATTTATACAGATGAAACCTGACATTTAAGCTTGAAGGCCTTCGCAATCTCTCTGAGGTTCTCCCTTCAAGAAGGGAACATCTCAGCAGCTTCACTTCCTCTCTCTGGCTGTTTCACCATCCTGTCTCATCTGGAAACTCCCCTGTCTTGCTTTCTCCCCCATGTGTCTCAAGAGACAAGGGCAAAGGAGCTGATGAGACTGAGAAGTGAGGAACTAGAGGAGAGAGGGAGCAAAACACATTGGGAAGAAGAGAGAGGGAGGAACACAGACAGATAGTTGTGTTCTGCAGAAAGAACATGGTGCTGAGTAGTTGTGTTTTACCTTGATGGAGAACAAATCACGTGCCATGAAAGGTGAATTAATACCAGCAGTAATAAACATAAATGACCTGCAAATTGCAATAGTAGGTGTGGTTTTGCCCTCAGGTAAATATCTTAGTTCTTCTATGCATTTTGACTTCCAGATTTGTGCACATACAGTAGGCACATCATCGTCTCAAACAGCCCAAGCACCTTGGCTGAATTTGTAGCCGTATTAAGTATTACTGCTAAATTCAGTGTCAGTTTATTTGCAAAGGATGGAATGTTCAGTCATGGAAATTTCACATAATTTTGCGTGATAATGTCCAGCAAACTATAGGCAGGGGTATATTCAGTCAGTGAACTATCCGATCGGTGCACTTCCACAGACTGTTTTGCATGTGGGGAGCTTTCACTGTCAGAACATACCTCTTTTAGCAGAATTAAGGCTTCAGTAACTTCCATAAACCATGCACAGAGAGAGTGTCATGCAACTGCACATGCTCAGAAAATGAAGGGGGGGGAAATAGGAGTATGAGTGCATTCATTAAGTTGTTTAGTTATGGTTCTTTCTAGTGATGGGTCAAAGGTAGCATCATGAAGTTCAACCAGAAAAAAAAAAGTTGCAGTGAATGTATTGCAAACATGCTATTAAAACAAGAGGTCACACATAAGAGTGTCTGGGGTGGAAATGTAGTTGTATAAGCCTAAATGCTAGTATTTAAAACATCAGTATATGCAAGTGTGTATTTTTAGGTTTTATCTTTCATTAGTCATTTTACCATGTATCAGCAGTTTCTTTTCTTTGCATTGATCACCTTTGTATTCCTTCTGCTATGGTAGTGGTATCTTTTACCTGGGTCCTTGCTTTCAGGACATTTTCTGTAAGTAACTTCTAATGAATGTCAAAATGATTTCCAGAACATGGTCCCTGGGGAATTTCTATACAGCAGGTCTGAATATGGCTATATATGGAATATGCTCCCTGATTAGAAGCTGTAAGTGCAAAAAGCTAAGATAGAACTATGGTTTAATAAATTAAAACTGCCAGTGCTCCCATGTTCAGGCTACCAGAGCTTTGGATTACAGCACTGTGCTTCACATACAGCTATTTGGCAGTCGCAGCTTCCTGTTAAGCATCATGCCCCCTCTGAAACATAGATTATTAGTGTTCATCAATTCCAGCATGCTATGGGCATCCTTTGCAGAAAAACATGGAAGCTGCCATCATCTGATAGTCCTTTGCTGTCACAGATTAAAAGGGGCTGCTTAATTGCTTAATTGGAAATTTTTGGTGAGCAGTATTTTTGGTGTGGAAGTCTTCACTTTTTAATTCAGTGCTTCTCTTCAGTTCTTCATTGACCTTCCCTCTATTTGGGTTCTAAGTTAGTAAAGTTTCCTCTGACATTGCACATAGAAAGGGAAGAAAATCATTAGGATTAAGGATTTTATTCTCTTTCATAGACTGCAGCACTTTGATGCTGTTACACATTTTGTGACTTCCCCCTTGAAGTCTTTCCTCTGCAGTCAAATGTCCTCCAAGGCATTTGATAATTTTAGATCGTCTAGCGGAAATGTCAGTTTTAGACCCAAGGCCTGTACCTCTCCAAGTATTCTGTGTTAGGCCAAGTAAGGATGTCTTTATATAAAGGACAAAATTTGTAGCTCTTAAATTGCACAACTCAGTGATAATCCTTTCCTTTGAATCTGGCATGCTCAGGAGAACAAGATTTAATGACAGGTTGGGACACAAGCTGTACTCAGTGCAGCTCAGTAGAAGCAAGCCAGTGAAATGAAGCAGTCAGTCCTGAGGACTGCCAGGTTTGTGGGGGCAGTGCTTCGGATTAGGTTTGCTCCCATGGGCGAATTGCCTTTTGCAGTGGAGCACCACTAGGTGACCTCTGGGAATTTATATTCCCACTCAGTCCATTGTGCCCTCACAGATCGCTGCAGAATGAGTGCAAGCATGATGTGTGGGTATGGGCTGGAGATAAGCCTTGTAAACACACTCCTTAGACCAAAATAAAATGATAATCTGAGAGCATCACAGCTGCTTTATTTGTGAAACGTACCAAGTGCATCAAATGACCCACAGGATGTGCACAACTCTGGCATTAGTAGAAGGAATCAACAGAGAAGGATGAGGGAGCTCCCATTTAGCTGCATCCATGTCTGACTGTTGTTCCGCATGAGTGAAGTATGCAAAATTGGTACCCAAAATGCCTTGATTTAACTTGTTCCTAGAGCTTGCTTCAGTGCTATTGCTCAGGAGTAAGCCATGCATTTCTTTTTCTCTACACTCTCTTTTTACAAATAAGCTTCATTCCTGCATTTCTGAGTAAAGTCTTAGAGCATACTCTGGGTTGGATCAATAACACTAATTCAAGACCTTATTTACTAACTGCTACTCAGCAGATCCCCTCTTATAGATTTATCTTTAAGAGCTTTGTAGAATCACCAAATCACATAGACATTCATGACAGCTTCTTCAAAATAAGTATTCTGTATTTTCCCAGAGGAGTAGAACAAAGAAAATAGCACCGAGACATCAGGAAGTTTACGCACGTATTAATTATCCTTAAACCAATAGCTTTTCCTTGGTCAGGTAGGGAAGTATTGCTTGTTTCAAAGCACCCCCTTGTGCAGGCACTCGGTAAGACAAGTTGTGCAAGAAGTTTCTGGCTCCCTGACACCTTGATCCCTGGGTCATGGTCTGCATTCTCCTAGTCACCTACCCTGCTTCATCTGCCACAGAGGTCTTTTGTACAGTGGTTCATGTCCAAAGGCCTCCTGAGGTTTCAAACTGTTGAACCTGATCAAACTGGTATAATATGGATGGAGACAGTCTTCAAACTATAGGTTCCCACTGTTGTCCATTGGTAAAATACAATTATTTGAAAACGAAACATGTAAGGTATTATCTGGTATAAGCATGGGTAAAGTCCAACTGAAATTAATCAATATGGATCTTCAAAATGCATAAACAGAAATTTCTTACAGTGTTGGTAAGATTTTTATAGATACTGGTCACAATTGGTAAAGAGCAGCCTGAAACATTAAAGGCTGCAGACTTGAGTCTTCCAAATAGGCTAGTGACTTCAGTCGCTTGATTCTGGTCTGCCTACCTTGAGACTACTTTATAGAAAAGTAGCTTTTGAAACCTTATCTTTTTCCAAAGTTAAGCTCCTCTAGCAGCATCATAAATTGGGGAGCACAGGTAGGAAAACTCTCCAAGTCTTTAGTAACTCTGGAAAATCTTGTAAATATTATGATAAATTGTTCATTATGATAAATTTAAAATTATTTATATCATGCTTTTGAAAGTAAACAAACATCTCTTCAAAGCCAATAACTGTATGTTTTACTTGTCTTGAATTTAATATTTACGTCCATTGGGCAGTCTCTGTCAATGGCAATGTTCCGATGAGCCATTTCCTTGACAGAGATAGTACACTTTTATTGAAAAAAATAATCCATTTCTTTTCTTTTTTTCAAACTGGAATTTTGAAGTGGTTTTGTAAGTGTCCAGATTTTGTGCCACCCCAATTTTTTTCTTTTAGTGCTTATGCTTTGTTTAATAAGAAATGGAAGCATAATTTCTCTGAAGGGATAAATAAGGAATTCTGCATAATTCTTGGTGTCTCTGATATTAATTCGATGATCACTTAATTGCATCACAAGAGCTATTGGGTGAAATTAAATTACAAACAGATGAGAGCAGACAACACATTATAAAAAAGAAGCTGAGGTATCTGCAAATGTTTCAAATGTTTCCCAAGGTACCCTACATTGTTCATGCTCCAGAGAACTAAGGCAGCAGTGCCAGAATACCAATTGATACAACACTTTAGGCACAAAGGCACCTGAATTCACTATCTACACAAGGTTTTTCATCTGCAGGATGCATATGTGTTTATCCTATTAATGCCTACATTCCCTGTCTCCTCAACCCATTGGTTCTCACAGTTTACCTGCACTCGATGTGTTCCTCTTCTCTTAACCTCACACAGAGGCATCCTGCTGGCAGAACCCAATCCATGTTCTTGCTCCTCCCTGTATTCATGCTTCAGGCACTGCTGACAAATCAGTGAAACAAAAAGCTGATAAATTTGTTCACATCATTCATTTCCTTTTGGCATAACTGCTGTGAATTATCTTAGATATAGTGTTACATAAATACTGTTTCAGGTGCTAAGTGTCTAAGTACACATGTGAAATTTAGAATTGGAGTAGAGCACATAGTTCTTGTGAAAGATGATGGTTCTACGTTTATGAGTGTTGGGTGGGAAAAAAAAGTAGAAGAGTCAGTTGTGCTACAAAATATTACTGCACCAGATTTAAAGACAAAATTAAATACTAATGCATGAAATACAAATTTTAAGTTGTAATAAGTGCAGATCTAATGCAACTTTAACTGCGGAATTCCTGCTGCTGACTTCATAAGATACATTCCGTAAACAGCTGTTAATCTGTTCACCATTTGTCTCTTACCATTCATTTGTTTAGTAATCAGTTCTCATTTGTTCTACATATGGTACAGCTTCCCTTTTATAGCAGCTGCATTTAATGAACAATTGGAGGCACAAAAATATTACAGAAATTATTGTTTAACTATTCTCCTACATTATTATCTGTCATTAGGGTCATTTGAATAAAAGTTAGAAAAGGAATTAATTAAATATAGAATAAGGAAGGTGTAGATGCTCTGTCATCTTCCTGAACTGGTAATCCGTAGTGGAAGTTCCAGTGACTATGCTTTGCACTCCACTTAGCTCCTTTAGGCAATTAATTTTCTCTATTTATACTGCCCATTCCCTTTTGTGATTCACTGACGTCAACATGTCAAATTTGATTTGCTTTTTTAGCTTTGCTCTGTATCATATTAGAGACCTTCACGTGATGCACTGAGTATCTTGCAGACCGACCAAGTGCATTTCAAGATTTTTAGAAAATGACAGTTTACAGGATTTAAAATTTTGTCAGGTGTTCTGGTTAAGTGTGGGAATCAGTGGTCATTAAAGCTGATTTGTCTGAAGATAATTGCCTTCTGGAGTACTTGTGTTTAAATGTCATCTGAATTGCTTTTTTCCAAAAATTCTGATCTTTAACAAGAATATTTTATCCTAGTAAGTGTTCTCTCGTATTTATTCATGCTTCAGCCATGTCCTGCATCCTGAGCTGAATGAAAAAATGTGACCGAATCTTCTGTTTATAGGAAAGTATAGGTGAGAATATAGCTGTGTGCTGAAGCTTTGCTAGTGTTAAGGGCATGATGCCAAATAGGGCAAATGCCTGTGGATTGGACAGCCCTTTGCCCTTGGTCAGCCTTCACTGGCAACCTTGACCTGCAGCTGTTGCGAGGAGCCTGTGAATCTGTCAAGTGCAGCAGTGGGCAGAGGAAAAGGGCTGTTCATTAGAACTGACTGCTTGGATCAGATGCTCTTCTAGCAAAGGGAAATTTCCAGTCAGTTCCCCCCGATGCAGCCACAATGCCAGGTGGGTTGGGGAGATGATTAAAGAAAGAAAGTTGTAATTGCTTAAATGTGCCGAGCATTTTGCAGATTGCACAGTGTAAATATTTTGGATATACTGCTTTCAGATGGTTGATGAATCAAAATAGCTGTGAGTTTGATATGTGTCACCAGGCCTGTATATAGATAGATGTGTTAAATTGGCATTGTATGGGCAAATGCTCAGTTGGAAGAAATATACGAATGATGACAGGATATTTTAGAAAGGCTCTCAGGTATTTCTGCAAGGCATTTTCATTGAAAAAGCTTAGCTGTGAGAGAAATGTGCTTGTTTCTAAATTTAACCCTACTAACAGTTTACCACCTTCTTTTTGCGTGTGTGTGTCTTTTTCTCTTGCAGTGCCACCTTGGGCCTTAATAGCCATAGCCATAGTTGCAGTCCTATTAATCCTCACCTGCTGCTTTTGTCTTTGTAAGAAGTGCTTGTTCAAAAAGAAGAACAAGAAGAAGGGAAAGGAAAAGGGAGGGAAGAATGCTATTAACATGAAAGATGTTAAAGATTTAGGGAAAAGCATGAAAGACCAGGTAAAGTACCTCTCCTTTTCTTGAACTCTTGGGTTACATTTGAAGGTTTCTGTTTGGTGTGCCTAGAAAAAGTTGTGCTTGTTGTCTCAGCAGTGGCTCTGTGAAGGGTGGACTGATTGACAGCATCTTCTCAGTGGTATCACAAGGGATGAACCTGGGTGGGGCATCACTGATGAAGCAGTCAGCCAGTTCCCCTGCTCTGCTAAAGAAAACATGAGCAGGCATATAATGCCTGATCCTTAAGGGGCAAGCTTTTCGAGGGTATCCTGCTTGCTTTTAAAATGGAGCAAATGTGTTCAATTTTCACCATACTTTTTTCAAGACCTAGTTCAGTGTTTGTATATTTTACTAACAGTATTTCTGAGATTACATGATAAAGAAAAGTAGCTTCGAACTCTAAATTTCTTTTTACACAAAAGTTCAGCTGAGAAGGAAACAACGGTATAGAGGAAAAAATGAGTCTGAAACAAGGGAAAAATAACAAAAAATAAAAACACAGGCACATTCAACACAGTGATATTTGGAGAATTAATTTTGTGCTAGAGAGGACAAGATTAAAGATAACAGGCAATACTTGGAGCTGTAAGTCAACTGAGTAACTTGGAGAAGATTAATATAATGCCCTTTGAGAGCAGTGTCACTTTCATAAGGGCAGAAAAAGTTGTCCTTCAGATCTGCTTGGTGGAGGAGATGCAGAGGTTGCAGGACTTAATACTAAGGGCCACAGACTCAACTAATACATTCCCAAGAAAAAATAAAGCTTTTCATTGACAGGGGTTTAGTATTGCCCTTCCTGGAGCTAACTGTTGGGAATAAGTGGCAGAATGAGGAAATAAACATTAAGTATTCATTTGTCCTCACAGCTCACAGATTTCCTAAGCTCTAAGAAGAAAAAAGGGCTATATTTTTCAAGCAGGAAGGGCTGAAGAAATTTAGGGAATTGCTTTGCAAACCATTCTAAGTAGGAGCGAATAACTGTAAAGATATTGCGTAGTCAAATCTGTGTTCCCAAGGCTCCTGAGGAAGTTGAGCTAGAGCAATACAGGAGTGATTACCCAACCAAAAAGGGAGGATACAAGATCCAAGAAGAGAATCTTAGAGCAAGGCAACTAGAGGCCCATGGATCAGTCCAGAACAAGTGGTGAAATGCCACTGCTCAGTGATGTAGCAGCCTCCAATGTGGCTCATCAGCCAGCCTTAAGAATCCTGGAAGAGGTTAGCCTGCTTCTCCAGGCATGTAGGGCATAGTAGGGGAAGAGCAAAATTGGGAGAGTGGGTGGGGAAGCCTGCAAGTCTGATGATTAGCTGCAATAGATGATGAGTGGAGTCAGAAAGGAGCTCAGATAAAGGGAAGAAAATAATGGATATGTTTCAAAGGTGTAGAGCTGTCTACACATTAATAGTTTCAGCTTCAGAGATGAGAGGACAAAGAGCAAACACTGAAGACCCTTATATCCCCATTGCTAGTGGAGTACTTCAGATGCTGCACTGGTGCACAGGTTCAACCTTGGTTCCTCCTGCAGATACGGTGCTTCATGTGCCACACTGGTGTACTGGAGTGTGTGACACCAGCACAAGGCAAATTCACACGTGAAAAAAACCTCCTCAGTACACAAAATCACTAATGTAGATGGAAGTATTCCAGCGTTAGAAAGTTAGAAAAATTAGTGAGACCAAGCTCAAAAAAATCAGAGCAGAAATTTTGAGTTCTCCCTTGAAGAGGATATGATGCTGGGGTTTCTTTCTCCATATGATGAATGTGAAACAAGCTCCTTCTCTTAAAGCACTTTGATTTAACATTTATTCCTGTATTTGATTTATGGACTTTGTTCTGAGGTATTAATATTAAGAAATTGTGAGATATTTCTTCCTCGATGTATGGAAAATCAGATCATCAGTCATTGGGTTGTCCTAGGCTACTGTTCACTAACTCCTCCCATTGAGTCAAGAATAATTTGGAAGAACTGCTTCAATTATGCTGATGGAAAAATTTCTTGAGAACTTTGTTATGTTCTGCTAATGATAACAAACCTAATACTTTTTTGTAGGATAAATAATGTGCAATTTGTTGATTGGTATTTATGTGGAATTTGTTCCATATCATGTAAGGCCTTTGTTCTATTTACAATATATTCTTAAGTGTTTTTAATTATATTCATTAGGACCTGGATAAATGACCATGGATTCTTGGAAAATAAGTATTTTAAATGCAGAATTACATGATGCTATTAATATTGAGTTCCATTTGTATCTTTTTAATGGGAAATTTTGATAAAAAGCTGAATCCTGCATCTTTAGTCTACAAAAAGAGCACAGACGTTGAAATGTTGCACAAATAGGTATTTTAAGAAGATTCCATTCAAAATACTTGGTATAGTTATTTAAAACTACTTTTAGCCAGATATTTTGGGATTTAACTAGCATGTTTTCTTTTGCTCAGTTAAACCTAAGGAGGGTAGATTCACAGTTGATGTAAATGTCAGACCTTTAACAAGTAGATCACCAATTCTCCAGCCACCACTCCTCACTGCGATTTCAAACCCAGGCTATAAGATTCTTAAACTAGCACCTCAAATTCATTCCTAGCAGTCTGACAGTGTACAGATTTTAAGTTCTTGGCATTCAATAACTTTCACCAACTTAATTCCTAATGCCACATTTTAGCTGTCATTTTTTTTTCTGTATGACATGGTTTTTATTCTCGCAGTTAATCTTGACTTACCAGTGCAGGTGTTGCTATACCTATCTAAACTCAAGGCCATGCTAAATGTAGCATATTTCAGTTAAGAGAATTGAAGCACTTTAGAGGCTATGGCATAGAACAGAAAGGGGAATAATAAGAATACCTTTTAGCTCTCTGAAGAAACAAATTGTTAAAAAAGTGATTGAAGAGTAAGATGTAAATCTAATGCCATTATAAAGGACAACATACAGTACTAAATGTCTGAAATGTCAAAAACTGAAAAACCTACTTCAGCCATTGTTAGGCCTGAACCTTCAAGCGCTAATTACTTCTGCCTTCAGCTAAGAGTGCATAATAGCAGTTGCTAGTCACTTGGCATCTTGCAGGATCCTAGTTCCCTAGGCACAGGAAGTTGAAAGAGAGTGCCATTTGGTAAATTGAAAGCATCAATTCCTGGAAATATAATTTTTATCTTAGACTAGATTTTTTTGTTGAAGAGAACTTCTGTCCCATTTTAATTTATGCTGACCTGCCCATCCATGCCAAATCATTATAGAACCATGTAACTTGGCATAGCTGAAGGTCCTTTTGACATAGAGACCCAGTCAGCTCAATAGTCATACATGATAGCTAGGTATTACAGAAAAGGGAATCCTTCAAAATTGTTAATGAATGCACAACTGTTAAAAAGGTCATTTCTCCATGTTTTTTACTAATGTTTGTGTGTGGATGTTTTAATTTTTATTTCTTCCTCCTATGTCCTCCTTGTCTATGTTGTGTCTCATGACTGTTCTGGATTGTCACTTGCGGTAGGTTTATTTTGCTATTTGGACGCACCTAGACTTAAGCTCTCATGCATAGTCTCCTGACAGCTCTGTCTCCTTAGCAGAGATGGACATGTAGTAGCTTTGATACACACATCAAGAGGCTGAACTAAATTGATTGGGTATTTTTTGGTTTGATATATATTTGGGGGGGGGCTGGAGGAGGGTGGAAGAAAAGAGGTTGTCATTCTTTCTACAGTTAAAATATTAAGTCAAACTGTACCAGAAAGCTCAATTTTAAAATTGATCGGCACATAAAAATAACTTGCTAATTTTATTTCGTTTTTGTATAAATGTCACTATATCAAAAGTAGACAAAAGCAATGTGTATTTTTAATGTCTTAGTTTCTAAGTGTTGCTTAAATGACTGCTACATGAAACTTGCTCTGGACTCTCACATCATCTCTGTACAGTGCTCAGGCATTAAATTCTTAGTGTTCCATACCAAACTCTTTTAAGTGGTCTTAATACAGATTTCTGTTGGTGTAGTCTAGTGACAACTGGCACCAGTGTTTTTGTGAGATCTTCCCATCACAGTTTTCATCTTTATAACTTTCTATCTCTACTAATGCCCCTGGTGGCTCCCACTACTTCTTTTCTTCGAGGGGAAATAAAAAGGCCCTGAAGACTCGGCTTCAGAGACACTGTAATAGCTTCAGATTTATTAAGTCTGAATTTAATGCATTGGTACAGCAAATTTCTTGATTAAGCTCAGCCTGTGGGCTAAGAAATGGAATAGACATAATAATTTCAGTCATGAACAGTGGCACTGAGAACTTACTAAAATTTAGCCCTATTGCTTGGAGAATAGTTGTTGTGGTCTTAACATTTTATTAGGTCACAAAGCATTTGTGGAAAAGGAGATTTAATAGTTCAGCCCTTTCTCATTGCATCAGGCTAAAACACTGTAACTAGTGAAGGATTTTTGGCTTACAATGAGTGTGTTAGGTAAAATAGGAGATTTGGTATGAGGTATGGGTACTACAGCCTGGATGGAGTACAAGTAGTATATTCTTGGCTCTGCTACTGACTTACTGCGGCCTTCAGTCAGCCACCTGACTTCGCTGTATATTTGTTTTTCCTTTACATCGGCCATCCTTTTACATTGGGGTTATGTACTAACTTAATCAGAATATTCTGATTAATGTTCCTCTCTGAATAGCGGGCATTGTAAAGTGGCATGACAGTGAGAGCTGCAATTGCACCCAACTGAACTTCAACATATAATGGTTTTCTTAGACTTATTCACCTTATGATTCTAGCTGTTGATCAGCAAACACCCTTGCCTTTATGGGGAGAAAGTACTGAACGAGCAAGATCTTTAGTGTTAGGTGCCCTGAAATATTTCAAAGTAGAGCGCATTGACCTGGCAGCATGAAGACATTAGCCCAAATGAAGTCAGGATAATCAACACGGACATCTAGAGAGCCTGGATTTCACTTGAAGCAACTCAAGCTTTTATTGCCAGAAAAAAAATGCAAGAGGATCTTTCTGAGGGACAGGAGCTCTGTTGCTGGCAGTGGTCTTCTCTTCTGCAGTGTTTGGTCATGTGCTTGTTTTCCCAGTTGTATGCCTAGAGAATAGCGAGTGTCTTTATTTCACAGTGCTACCTGTCTTGGTGTCAGCATGCCAGTTCCCATTTGTTGTCATCTTCAGCCCATGGTGGCATTAATGCTCGCTGTGGCTTATCCTTAATGCAATGAGACCTCCTAATTCACACTCAGAAAGGTGACATGTGCTGCAGAGCTGCTGCAGTGGAGAAGGTTAGTCAGAAACAATGGGGACGAGTCTAGAAAACAAGCCCAGTGAGTTTACTGTGGCAGTCAGAATGGATTGCCTGGGTCCTGTTTGTACATTAATTCAATCTCAGACTTGACCAATTGTCCTGCTTTTTCACCTGCCTCAAAGACAGCTGTGCAGTGTGCATAAGACTTTGTGAAAAAAGTGAATAACAAGATATGAAGATAAAATATTATAGATGAGTGTTTGTGTTCTGCAAATAGGTTTTCTGTAAAACTCTTTTGAAATTTAGATTTATATTAGACTTAAGAAGCCTTAAAATATGGAAGCAATAGCTGTGAGACACAAGACTGGGCTTATTTACATTCCTGTCTCTTCCTCAGTCACTCCCAAGAAAACACAGGATCTTGCTTTTCGTGCTTCCTGGGTTTGTTTTCCTCCTTTGTTAAACTATTTTTTTCTGTAAAGTAATTAATTTGTTATTTCTGTTGTAATCTACTGTACAGTTAGGGTGATAAGAAGATGCATATCCTACTCATTCTTTTACATATCTTGTTTTCTATATTGAAGGTCTTACCATTGGAAACTTCCATTTTCAAGGACATTTTTTGCATTTTCCTGATTAACAGACCAAATTTTGAGTTCTTTATTCAAGACCAGAGTCTGCAAGTTCCTAATGAATGCCATTTAGGAAGTATGCAATCAGTCCCTAAATTAAGTGACTTGAGTCAGACTCTCGAGACACTTACCTATATCCACAGACTGTATGGAGAGCTAAACTCCTACACTATGTCTGAAGTTAGTGAGTATGCATAACAACCTACAACAGGAACAGCAGTTCATATTAATGAGGTATACATTTCAAATGTATATGTATACATTTTAATGGGGTATACATATTTTTTAAATTTGAATAAAAACTTAATATTTGGGAATATTCTTTACTTTTTAAGTAAAAGTGTTTACTCTTTACAAATTGATAAATAATAAGTACGAATAGCAAACAGCCTTCAATCATGAGATTATCAGATACTTCATAAAGTCCTATTTAGAAGTTGGTCAGAGGATTATCCTATCTCTTTTTAAGGAACTAAGCCAATAGAACAGGTCTGTGCCAACTTTTTCTCCACAGATCAGAGTAGCATTCAACAAATCATGTCTGGTTATATTTAGGTTAATTTTCACTAAAAAATACATGTAGTCCTAATTGTATAGTATGACAGATTTTTCCAAAATAAATAAATGTAGCGCTCTGAGTAGTCCTCCCAGGTCAAGGAGCCAGCTCTGTCCCCAAGCATGCTTCCATCTGGCCCGCTGCCATTCATTTGGGGAGGATGAAGAACAATTGCTGGAGCAGCATGCACTGGCCGAGCAGCCTGGAGCTGCCTCCTACTCACAGGCTGCTGCTCAGTGCAAGCGAGCGCTGCGTGCCATATGGCAGTGGGGGCAGAGCGCCGCAGCGTGCTTGCAGCACTGCCTGCTACTTTTAGTTCACACACATGGGCCCTGCGTTCGGAGCAGAGCCCTGACCCACAGGGTGAGCTCCCAGGCTGAGAGCAGCCTCGTCTGTTTTCAGCCTGTAAACACTGGCTACAGGTGTTTATACATCAAAAAACGTCAAAACCAGGTTGATTTGTGAGCTTAAAAGCTCCAACTTAAATGAATGTATTCATATTTTACATTGAACACCTGCAGCATTTTCTGTATTCTTGTTTCACCAGATTAAGCTGGTATCTTAGTACCCAAACAATTCAGCGAGCTCTTAAGCTGAACATGACCTCATGTCACAGAGCTCCTGAAGAAAGAAAGCCTTTTGAATAACCCGACCAAGACCATTTAAAAACTGGATAACAAGCAGGGAAGTAATGTGAAGGCATTGCATGCTGACCCCAGCAGGGTTTTTCTCATTGTGTGCATCAGTGTGGCCCACTGCTGGTGTGTGAGGCCAACATTCTTATAGCAGTAATGGCAGAGTAGATTTCACAATGGCCAAAGCCTGGCGCAGCCACTGGAAACCCGGGCACAACATGGTCTCTAAATTAATTCATGGAGAGAAAGCAGATGCTGATGAATGAAATGTTGCCTTTCCTTCTGAGGGACTTTGATAGAGAACATGTTGCAATTGCAGGCTTGTCTGCTTTGTGATAGGGAACCAGACAGGAATTTTTAAAGGCTTTTATTTTCCCTTGGGATAAAAATTGGCCAGATTAGAATTATGGTGTTCTTGAATGTGAAAGAAATTGATAAGAGGTGCACCACCATTAGTGGAAAAGCAGTCATTTCTGGTTGTGGTGGAAAAATTGCCTTTCCAATAAATTCATTGTTGGACATGGCACAGAACATTCTTGCTACAAAATCTTACTGTTTTCTTCCTTTCAGCTCACCAGGCATTGCACAAGCCTGAGGACTGGGCATCATTCAAATGTTAAAATAATATTTCCTTCATGGTTCCAAAAGGAATGATGGAGGGGCAGGTGGAGATGGAAATCGGGACAGCAGTGTGCACCATGCAGCAAACAAACTTACAGGCTGCAGTTAGGGTTTTGTTTTGCTTCCCAATCTCTCTCCTTCTTGCTTACTGATAAAAGCAGTTTAAAAAAAGTTTCCTTAAAATTGGGGCTGTAGGCCACCCCAAGAACGGAAGGAACCCTAAAAATTCTGTTAATGAAAGCATTTCTTTACATCAACAGTGAAAGACGCTTTGCATTTTAAATGCTTTGTGACGTGAACTAGTCACGAACAAGACATGACTCAGGCACGATTGCGGTCTCTGCCCCTCTGTAACAGGAGGCAAGCAGGTACACTTGCTCCCCCAGCAGCTTTGCTATGTGAGTCTCCTATCACTTGGCTTTCCTGAAACTTCTGCACATGTGGAGTCTGGGGGCAACCAGCAGAGGAACTGCCCTTGCAGACCCTCTCATTTTCTGCATTTAGTTTGGGGACAGATTAAAGTAAAGTTGTTTTAAGGCCCAGAATCTCTTTTGTGGTTTGTGGTGTAGTGGGGTAAACCTGGTGACAGGGGGCAGGGGTTTTGGTGGAACTCAGCTGGAAGCAAGGGATGTTTGCAGTGTCACGACGTAGTGTCAAAGGAGAGAGGCTTTTGTCAGTTAGGGGAATGAGAGAGAGAAAAAACCCAGGAAGTATAAAAGCCCACTACAGGATGAGGAGTTTCCAAAAAATTGAAAATTAAGCATTTTCTTTAACGACTCAAAAGAAAAGCGGAAGCTGCAAAACCACTCTTAATTACATTATGGAAGTGAAGGTACAAACAGCAGATTGAACAGTGGATCCCATATTGCTGTAATTTACCCCTTTTTGTTGCAAGAACCACTGCAGAGCAGTGGTTCTGATTTTGGTAAATGCCTTTGTAATCTTTGCACTGGATTAACACTTTTGCAGTACATTCCTATACCTGCTTACATATAAGCCTACCTTTTTCAGACACTTACACACATTAGAGGACATAGATGTTTTGCTGTTATGTGTTTCTGCATATGTTGCACTGAAATGCAGAAACTGCTTGAGTAAAATTCATGGTCATCCTGAATTAGAAAGGATAAATCCAGTCTCCAGCACAGTGCAATTATGCATTTCCATGTTGCATGTGTCACAGAAAAAGCATTTAAAATGTCATGAAGTTAAAGAAAATGTTAGAGAAGGGAAGGCTTACATTCCTTCAGATCTAAATCCAGTCTTTCTTTGGTTACGGTTTACCAGTTGAAGAGGCTTGAGGAAAAAGCTTGCTTATAATTAAAAATATTATATTGTATATTGTTTCTAAAACAAATAAAATACAGCTGCTTATTTTAATGGATTCTAGCAATACAACAGTAAGATTCAATACAGTGTGATACAGTATGCTATAAATTGAGGGTTCTAGTAGTATTCCATTAAATATTGATCTTTCAGAGAATCTCAATACAAAATTAAAGTCCCTGTGGGGTGTTTCAAGTACTTTGAAGCAATCCAATTCTTCTTCCTTTTTGGAACTCAGTAGCTAAATCAAACATGAGAAACTTCGGTGCTTCTTTTGACTGAGCTTCTTTCTGAAGCAGTAGCCTCTAGTTTGAAAGCAAATTCCTCTCTTGACAGTAAAAACTATTATTTACAGACTACTGTAGAGATAATAATTTGTCTTTTTTTTTTCCCTCCCCCAATGCCACAAACTTGTCCATATCCAAACACTATTTCTTTCTTAGTGTTTTTTCTTAGTGATTCAGTGTTTCTGAGTCAAGGTGAAGAAGAATCATGTAGCTCCTCAGCTGATGTCAGTAATGTACAATGTTTTCTATCTCTCATGGAAATAGCTTTCACCTTCCACTAGGCTTCTCATAACCTGTGGAGAAGATTTTATTAACCATACAGTGTTTTTTCTGCCTGCACTTCAAAACTCCCTTGCAAGAGGGATGTTAGCTTCCCATTATATTTTCTGTACTCACAGTAAGACTTTTTTTACATGGAGTTTCCCGCAGCTCTGTCATCTGGACTGATCAGCTTTGCAGAAGAAAGTATGGATAGACAACTTTGCAGAGAAAGTATGGATATATAGCTATTGCCTTGACGGACTGTTTACAAATTCCTCTTACTTCAAAATTAGCGTATAAGATTCTTTTTGCATTGTCACTTTAATCCCTGAGGAATGGCCATAGAATATTGCCTCTCAAACAAAATCCCGGTCAAAAGTAGATGGAACAGCAGAAAGTCTAGTGCTTGTCCCAGAAACAATAATATAGTGGAGCTATATATTGCTCTTTTATCATGGAGTCCTCTTTTAGGACCATACTGGGGTGATTCAGCGCAGAGGATCCTGAAGTTAACATCACACTCTGACTTACTGTTTCCTGTTGTCTCCAGGCTCAGAAAAAGCCAGTTGCTTCAGTTAGATTGAGTCACATCTTCTTTTTTTACGATCACAAAATCCTAAGCTTATTTTTATTATCAAATGTAAGAGTGTTTGGCATAATCACATTGCTCCCTATCCTGGAAAGCCCATGTATGGTCTTCCAGAGAGTCTATCAGTTTTCAAGTGTCACAATTCTTGTTGTAGTAACAAAAATGTTGTGCTACAGTCAGGGAACTCACTAAGCACTCAGTGATTAAAATGTCTCAAACCAAATTTCATTTCAGGCAGTTCAGCTCTTCCGAATAGAAATGATTTTTAGTTCAAAAAGTACTATTCTTCCAGACTCACAGGTGATTCTATCCGCTGCCACCAATCTTATCCAGGTCCACTGTAATTTACGTTTCTGGCGGAGAGTCCATCATTCACTAACGTTCAGATACTTATGTGAGACCCAGCTCCTCAGCTCTCATAAATCAATGTTGTTGCATTGATTTCAGTTGAACTGTGCCAGCAGAATTTCTAGCTTGTTTCAGAAAGTAGAGAAATAATTGCTTAGCATCATACAGTTTTGAGTCTGACCTTTTGAATTTAGGTCTGGCTTCTGGAGAAGAACATTTTCTACTTCAGAGATGAATCTTTCTTCTTTCCAAACCCACACAAGTGTTGTGTGGCCCTGACTGTGTTCAAGGCTGAGTGAGAATGTTAATGCTTGCTTGTTTCTTCTTTCCCCAGCCACTATCAGCTGTGTGTATAGCTATTTACCAGCCTTGCTACCTCTTCAGATAGAGAGCTCCAGCCACAACCTATTGTTAAGAAATGCTGTAGGTTTCCTCAGACCACATCCCATTGCAAAAAGAGAGAATAAATCTTGTTCTGGCACTTTGTGCAAGCAGAAGCTCCATATAGAAAGAACCTTCATCCAGATAGGGCTCTTACAGACAAGTATACTGTTTACTATAACATGCACATAACAATTCTGGGTGAATAGTCAGTATTGATTCTTTTTTTTTCACAGTCCCAACTTTACTTACACATTTTTCACTATTCGTCTCATCACTTTGGTCTATTTTTCACTTCTTACTGAGGTAAGAATCTGCTGAAATAAGATCTACATAGTTAATTATGGTTCATATGGTTTAACAATTGTGTGAATTAACTTTTCCACAGTGACAATACTTCTGCTTTCTGGTACAGCAAAACAAAACAAAACAGAACAAAATTACATCGTTTAGTATTTTAATTATGTATAAAATCTAAGGTAACTGCTGTGTCCTTTAAAAAACAGGTTTTATGCAATAGACAAAGCTGCAAGCAGTTCTCTTATTTCTTTATTTTTTTGTTTCTTTCTAAGCATACTAATATCAACTTGCAATCAATTTGGTTCAGCCAAGCTTTATTGCGAGAATGAATAAAAAGGAAATTGGTCTCGGGAGGGAGAGAAAAGGAGGAACATGCATTTGCTAATGGCATGGTGGAAACTTTGCTTCCATATTCATTCTGAAAAACATGAAAAATGTTTGGCATATGATTGTAGGAAGAGCTCATCCACAGCACATGCTCTTTATCGCAGTAGTCCTACAGGAACGTGTTGCCAAATGCAAACAATGCACAGCATGTACAACCAGGTTTGACATTGCCAAGATTCTTAAGTTGAATGAATGCGTGACTTTGCTTATTTAATAGCATGTTTGCCTCCTTGTGCCTCTTTAAGAGCCAGTCTGAGCCCAGAAGAACTTTATTTTTACATCGAGATGATACTGTGTTTCTACTTTCAGGTTTTAGAGCAACCCTTGCTTGTTATAGTCCAAGGAGCTTACTCCCTACTTCCATTGCTTGCTTGCTGATTTATAACATCTTCTTGAGCAACTCAGAAAGTATAGATATATATGAAAATGGCATATTTGAATTTCTGCTCTTATGCTTGCTTTTAATGGCTTTAAAATAGATTTGAGGACCGTGTCTATTTCTTCTACTTAACAGTTTGCCTCATTTATGAATATTACATTTCTTCTTTCTAGGCTCTTAAGGATGATGATGCTGAGACTGGGCTGACTGATGGGGAAGAGAAGGAAGAACCCAAAGAAGTTGAGAAGCTAGGGAAAATCCAATATTCTTTGGATTACGACTTCCAGAACAATCAGGTTTGAAACAACCAGCCTGTAACATTTTCTTTCTGTGTGTGCAAGTGGAGAATGAAGTGATATATTTAGTTGAAGTAGATATTTCTGAAATCCTTACTGCTTACATGGAGTAAAGGGAGAAA
The DNA here is from genome assembly GCA_013397895.1 of Origma solitaria. NCBI lineage: Eukaryota > Metazoa > Chordata > Aves > Passeriformes > Acanthizidae > Origma > Origma solitaria. Next base: position 954,916 of record VZRL01004071.1, read on the forward strand.
ACAAGACAGAAAATTTGTTATAGAGGTACTACTAAATTGCTAGTGAATGCACTTGGAGTTTATATTACACCTTTAATCAAAAACTGAAGATGCAGTTTTGTCTAATTATTAATAACTTAAAGCATCACCAGCAAATGTCAATCCACATTGTATTATGGAGTTTGCACACAGACACTAAAATGTAGCTTCAGCCTCCAAGTATTTAAAATGTAAGCAAACACAAATGGGAGGAAAAACAGAGGAATGTAAAGGTAAGTTGATTCTCTGGGTCTTTTAGAAGGTTGGTAAGATTGCCAGGAGTGACTTTCTCTCACTTCATCAAGTGTGCACTTAGCTACATCAAGTTCTGTTGTTCTCCATGAAAGTACATGTCCTAAAATTCTGGTTTGGAATCAAAGTTCAAATAAAAAGGTCTGTAACCCAGAAAAACAGAGAAGTTGGACAAGACTTTAAGGACTGATGCTTCTTCAGCACTCTACTCTGAAGCTGATAAGACCAAACTTTGGCATACTTTACCAAGTTTTCAGAATTAATAGATACTATAATGTGGTGGAGACCAGGAATTGACCAACTTAACAGATCTGGTCACATGCTGAACTAGCTCATATTTTATTCCCCTCCCTGCCCTCTTTTCCAGGGATAACTTTTGTTAATGAAACCACTTCACAGCCTCTCATTAAAATTCACTGGCTTAATTTTGGTCCAAGGTATACCAACACATGGGAGTTCTTCACTTCCACTTTGTATCTTCCAGTAAACTTGAGAACACATATCCTGCATTTAGCTTTTGACAATTTCAGTCAAAATCACATGATTCTTTCCTGTTTAGGAAAAGAAATGACTGCTGAATGTAAATCCCATATAATTCTTATTTGTCATCTGAACTACCTTTCACATGTACTTGTGATTAGTTCCACGTTCGTATTCTTTATTTGATGCTGTTCATGGAATGTGGTACTCTTACTTGTTGCAAGACAAAGAAAATAAGAGAAACTAAGAAAAAATTCTCTGTTAGCAGGAAGGTATTTATACACAGCTATGACCTGGCATAATAAATAGTATTTGCCAGTATTTTCAATCATCTTCTGACTACCAGTGCTTGTTTTTCAATGCAAGAGCTAAAAAGAGGTCTGAAGCCTTTCAAGAAACTGTGGTTAAAGGAGGTTTTCCTCAACTCCCAGAGCAAATTACATGGCCATGTGATGAGTCACACTGATCCCCCTTGAAATCAGTATGAAATCAGTATGAAGTGTAGACTCTTCAGAAGCAGAAGATTTAAAGGGGGGAAAAGGAAAGGCTGCAAATGTGTTCTGACAAATGGATTTCAGTTTTCTTAGACTATGAAAACAAATCTTCTGTGTGAGTTTTAGTAAAGGAAATGTTGATTTTATGAACCATACTTTACAAAGGAAAGTAGGATGGAAGAGCCACAAATCTGTAAGTCTGTATTGTATTTAATTAAGATAATATATTATTTGAGCTGTGGATTTCTGTTTTGTTTTGCTGCTCTAAACTATGTTGCAGCTTAGAATTTGTCAGAGAATAGATGATAGAGTAGGAGAGGGGATTCAGTTAGGTCAGAATAGTGCAGTGGCATGAAACTACAGTATGGCTAATATATTGCATAGGGTTAAGAATACAGGATGACCAATGAACTCTCCAGAGCACTGTGCCTCAGTTTTAGAGAGAGAAATTGTAAAGGTGAATTGAATTGCTTTTTCACTCAGCTAACTAAGAATCATAAGCTTGTTTTTCACTCTTTGATGTGAAAAACTTGATGTAGATCCTGAGCCTATTCATGTATTTATGAACTGTTATGCATCTAGAATAAAAATGAGACACAAAAGGAGAAATGTTTCATACAGCAAAAGGAAAATGTTTCATGGAACTTAAGAGTCCTATAGGTGGGAAAGCATGCAGGCCATACTGTGAATTTAAAACTGGTAAAAGTAAGTCCAATTTTGAGGGATCTCTCAGAAGCCAGAAATTTCTTTCATAGATTGACTGTATTGTTCTGTATTCCAATTGTTAGAGTTCTTATTTCCAATTTTAAACCATTCATCCATGAGAGAAGCAAATATATTATGATTGAAGCACTGATTTAGAAGAAAATATTCTCAGATTTAATTCCCAGTTCTTAATATCTTCAGAATGACCTTGAAGAATCACTTCAATGTTTACCTTAGTTTTGTATCTATGAAACAAGATTAAAAGTATTTTCTTTTTCTCAGCTCCATTATGCTGATGAGGCCTAATACAGTCTGGGATGTCTAGATTATGTGAGATTGCGTCACATAACATGACATAACATAGCATAAGCACAAGACATTTATAAGTTTCACCTGTGCTTCAGTCTTATTTTTACAAGAGATTTAAAAATCTAATTTTTCTGTTTTGCAATGAGATTACAAATTGTTTTTAGGATTTACTTACCAAAAGTTCATTTTCATGGGCTACTTTTTGAAAATACTGTCCTTAGTTTACTACCTGGGCCTCTTCATATACATAGCAAGAGAACTTAAATATAAGGAAGACGGCAAGATTCAATCTCTGCCTGAAGATTTGTATTTGATTTTATCACCTTTTTGTGTTTGGTTGGGGAGAAGGTTACATGTTGGGGGTTTAGAATACAAATTTTGTAGTCAAAATTAGACATTCTTGATTGTTTAATAATGTGATTTCTATTCATGGTGCTCAGCATAGAAAAATAATGCACAAGAGGAGAGAGCAATTGAAAGTTATTTGATTGCAATCTTTAAAAGGATGAAGTCTGTATTTAGCTGTAATCAGCTGCCCTTTGAAAACCTCTTTTCTGCTTTAAAACAGCCTTTGTACAGTCTGCATCTGCCATAATTGGTTTTCTAAGTCAATAGTGTTGCTTCATTTGCCTTCCTTAAGGGGGGGAGGAGGGAAGCGGAGGAGGGATAGTTTCTCCTAGACCAGAAATAGAGTCTGCATATGCATTCCTCTGTTACAGTATTTTTATGAATATCTATTTGAAATTTCATTCTGCTGTTTTTCTCTCTTTTCAGCTTCTGGTTGGGATTATTCAAGCAGCTGAGCTGCCTGCATTAGATATGGGTGGTACATCTGATCCCTATGTGAAAGTCTTCCTGCTGCCTGATAAGAAGAAGAAATACGAGACAAAAGTCCACAGAAAGACCCTTAACCCTGTTTTCAATGAGCAATTTACATTCAAGGTAGCTTTTTGATAATTATTGATACTTTTTAATTTAAGCACTGTGTATCTCATGCTTGGCTATGAATTTAGATCTCTTAGTTAATTGATAACTGCAGCAAAATGATTTTTCACGTTGTAGAAAGCTGTGATACTCAGTTTTGCTATACCAAAGTGTTGCAGGCGCTGAAACCATCTCGGAGGAACCAAGAGGTTCCCTGAGCAGCACCAGGCTGGTGGGACAACTCTGAGATGTAAATAACCTCTGAGTGTTGGTTGGGTGGTCTCTCCCTAGTTATGCTAATCCTCCTATGTTGATTGGCCTTGACCTGGTCCCTCACTCCGCCCCTTCCTTCCTCCCATTGGTTGTGGTTGTATCTCCCCCCCTTCTCCCCAACCCTCTTGGCCCTAGACCTCTATATGAATGGCCACTCACAGCCATTCTTCCTCTTCCGTTGCTGGACACCTTTGAGAATAAACCATCCTCGGAACTCCACAGGACTGAGCCCTCTGGTTCTTTGGTGACGCAGGAGCTATCAAAAGCTCGGGGGTGTGTGTGTGACTGTGCTGTCCACCGGCACGGGCGAGATAAAAGGTCTGCTCGCACGGTATCGAATGGACCGGCCGGGATGGTCTCAGATAAGCCTTAGAGACACTTTCAGAACATGCAGAGGACCTATCCTTCCCACAGCCACCCCGCGTTACCAAAGGATCAGATGGGTTTAAAAAGCACAGTTTGATTTTAGGCACCTTGGTTATCCTGATATATGACAATCTGATTCATATTTTATGGCTGGATAAAATGTACAAGAAATTCAGAAAACAGTGACACTTCAACAAATGTCATGTAAATTTCACTAGACCAATGTTTTCTTTAACTATCTTTGTAGTCTGATTCATGAAATTCAGGATAATATTTCTTTCCCTCAAATATAAATTAAAACTCAAGGGAAGTAAATGGGTGAAGGACAATATGGCAGATTAATCTTGCTTGACTTTGTCATAGCAGTTTTTTGTCATGCTACTTTATGTATGGAAAGAAACCCTGTCTCAGGTTTAATAAAATATGAATTAAATAAATGTAGGTAAGCCTTACATTGCAAGTATTTACATCATTCCAATAGTGTCTATTAATACTGTTTTTCTGAAACTGTCGCTGAATTTGAACCCCAGTTAAATAGAATAAAGGAATACTGTATAGCATGTTTCACGGGGCTTCTCCTAATATACATTCCTCTGCTGTTACTTTAGGCCTTTCTCTCTGTGCCCAATCTTATAATGACAGCTACAGACTGAAAACAGGAACAGTGAAAGACTCAGGCTATGAAATCATTCAATGAGAAAGATATCCCTGTAGGCCAAAACTACTACTGCATATATAAGCTTATTTTTTCCTTGAAGATGTTCATAAAAGTAATCTTTTGTGGAGAGTTATTTCTTTCTCCAGCTTTCCTAAGAGAGTGTTTAAAAGAAAACATAGTTCTAAATTACATATTCCAGTGCAGCTCACAAAAGCAAAGAAAGAACCAATAATGCTGTCACCTAAGATGAAAACACAAGTTATAAATCTGATCAGCTACTTCTGAGCTATAATGTCCGCTTGTTTCAAGTCACATCTTTCATATTTAAATTTTATGCTCCAGAAAATAGTTTCTTTTCCATGCCAGACCTAACAGAGTGTTTAGGTTCATCTCAATGCGCGACTGATTATCCCCTGTGGTCTGTGGTCTGTACTTGAGAGAAAACCAGCAGAGCGTGCCAAGTACTGGCATTGTTCTGAGGACTACAGTGACCATTTAACCAGAACTGCAGCTGTAATAACAACTTCTGAGTGAACTATTGACACTATCTCATTTACCTGTGCAGAGCTTTACTCCTGTGACCCACTTCAGGTGGTGTACAGCTTCTGTTGGCCCCCTTGCCATCTCTCCGGCAGTGCTGCCCACCAGGCAGCCCAGGCCCAGACTATTGCCTGCTCACAGGGCACAGCTGGGAGCTGCCTCCCTTCCTCCAAAGTATGGCTAATGGGAATAAGCGGACTTATGTTTCTGCTGTATTGCATCCTAAGTCCTGAACCTTATTCCTTCCTTTTTTCATTTCTTTTTCCCAGACATGCATGGTGCTGTTCCAGGGTGCAAGTGTTTGTCAGACCGCAGCTGTCTGAATTATATACCCACACTGCACTGCCAAAAGGAAGCTGAGAAATCCTAGCTGGACTACACCAGCCTGGCAGAGGGAGGTGTTCCTCCTCAGATCCAAAGTGGGAGCAGGGTTCATGTCTAGAGGAATTACATGTCTGTGCCAGGAAGATGCTCCTGTATATGTGTCCTTCTACCAAAGTCTCACCTGCTTTAAGAGACTGATTATCTCTGAGCAGAAAGCAAGGGAGAGGGAGCAACCTGGGCTGAGGCCATCCTTGATAGTCCAGAACAAAGCTGGAGACTGAGGCTACTTTAGAAGTAATAAATAAAGGAAACATTTTAAAAAGAAGGTAGCTAAAATGAGCTTTACTGAGGTCAAGTACAAAAAAGTAAATAATGAGGAATGTAGTCTTTGCATGCATTCCAAAGGAGAAGGATCCATTAAGTGGTATTGTAAACTAACAGAAATAAACTATAGGACATTTTTCTTCTCCTGTTTTTGAGGCTGTGTAAAAATAAAACCAACATTATTTAGAATTTTCCTTCCATGTACATTTGCCCTTTCTAGCTTTATAGAAGCTACAGATAATTTACAGAATGAAAATAGATTTTGCCGTAGTATTTACTAAAATACACAATCATTTACCACTGCAACTATTCTACTTGATAAGGGAAGCTAGATCTGGCTCTCAACTTGATAAGCTTATTTTAAATGTTATATAAGATGTTATGTAAAAGGAAAATTACTACTCATTAGTATTTTAATAAGCAAGTGGAAGCCAAACCATAACAGAAGACAACAGTCCTGGGATTTAAACAGACAGGAATATAGAGGTTAACAAGGCCAATGGTAATGCCACGCTTTCACTTCTCTTTTTATATAGATAATTAATAAGGAAATGTTTACTGAATCCCATGGAAACCAGTTGTACTTAGAGAGTATGTTCAGATTGATCAAGTGTTCACATAAATCCAAACAATTCCTAAATCAGACCTTTTCAGATAGCCACTCAGGTGTAGCTTACCTGAACTGCATGTCTCCATCTGAATATTAAAAATATGACTCATAAACATCCTAACCCACAGCATCTGTCTGAGCCACATGAGAACAGCTGGGGAATTAGTCAGAACTTGGCCTTCTGCCACCACAATTTCTAGTTATACACCATGACTTAGAAAGCACCCTAGTGACTACCATGTGAAAGGTGTAGTAATGAAAAATATGCCTTGGTAAGTAATCGGTATTGGTGCTGTGAGAGACCTATTCGGTGTTTAATTACTTTCTGTCATATATAGTAAGCCAGTTCTGGTTTTTTCATTGGTCTGGGAGCTAGCCATCTCTGAGTGAGGACAGGTGATTTATTGAGGAAAAGACACCATTGTGTGAAAAGTTCATGTGTCTTCAGTGCATGTAATTGGGCTTCTTGTTTCAGTTTCATCACCCACAAAATGATTTGAAGTAGAATGAGAAAAACCCAGGCGTGATGAGTGAGCTGCCACATTGTTCTATTGAGTGCCAGAGCCTTGTCTCAAGAAATACTGCATCTGGTGACTCTGAAACAAATACACCTCATAATTTTCTCTGCAGTTCAATTTACCTGAGATGACAGCTGATAAACCAAAGAAATAGATTTGCATTGTAGTGGACCAATCTTTATTGTCTCAGATGTGGAGTTTGTCATTTTCTTGTCTTTGCAGGTGCCATACTCTGAGCTGGGTGGAAAAACTTTAGTGATGGCAGTTTATGACTTTGATCGTTTCTCCAAACATGATATCATTGGGGAATATAAAGTTGCAATGAACACAGTGGACTTTGGTCATGTCACTGAGGAGTGGAGGGATTTGCAAAGCGCAGAGAAAGAAGAGGTAAGAAAAATCAGACTTTTTTCCTCCCAGAACACTTTTAGCCTTACCTAGAGAAACAGACAAAACATTTTTTTTTGCCTAGACAGCACCCATCTGTTATCAGCATTTGTCAGATTTACTTCGCCTGATAAATTTTTGATTAGAATCTTTTCCAATACTCATTGAATGTGACATTCTCCTCTGCTAATTCAATCAATCTTTTTGATACTTTATGCAACATATTAAAAATGTTTTCTTGAGTTTGAATTTTTCTTGAATTGGTACATTTGGGGTACATAGAATTTGCATTTGCATTATAAGTGGTATGCATTTAAGTTTCTTGGTAGTTCTCAGGGTTTGTATCTCAAGACATCTTATTGTGCATGATGATAATGGTAGGGTTTCATTGAAATACCCTATTGAACTGCTATGCAATAATAGCCTTTGATTAGAATTAAAAATTTTACAATAACGTTGGAATGGCATCTTACTCAAATGTCACCTTTTTTATTTTCCTCTCATTGTCAACATCCCTTGGATTTATTATTTATTAGGTGTGGTGCTACATGTACACAAGACACTTCTTGGAAATATTTAATCACCGGATTGTGGATCCTGTGAGATTGTTCATATGGATACATCCAACTTTTTGCTTATTATAAGACCATTTTTACTCGTTTTTACATTATATTTCCTATTGATTGATAGACAGTACTTGCCCACTCAGAGTGCATAGCATGCTTTAATTCTCTGGTGGGAGGAGAAGGAATCGTGAGTCTGAGTTTCTCATCGTCTAATTCAGCTAATAAACTGCTTCGGATTCAGACCTTACTTTCTGTAATTAAAGGGAGAAACGAAAATGAAGTCTTTCCTTCTCACAAGTGATGAAAACCTGAATATTGATTTAGACTAAAAGTGGCAAGAACAGCAGCAGATGCAGAGCCATGCAGCCTTCTCGGATTTTCAAAAGTGGTAGATTTCAGTCTTGCCTTTTTGAATGTTTGTTTTTAAAGACTGTATTTTCATATGGCATTTTTTAACTGTTTATTGAATTAAAAACCACTGCTACATTGAGACTGTTCTACATGGCATTGTTTCACAGTGGCAATATTTGAGGGCTCTCTTTCTGCATGTGACATCAGTAGTCTTCCTATATGGGGCATTTTTCTTCCACTCTTAGAGCTAAATATGAAAATGAAAAAGAGAGATAAAGGAAGTCTCTAGTTCAAGGGCCCTGTTCTTTTAAGTGCTCAGCATACCAGAAAGCTGGAAATGTGAAATTGAAGTGTATTCATCCTTCCAAATTTTATTCAGTAACAAATTGGTCTTTTATTGCACTGTTATGTGATTTCAAAGTGTTCCATGCTTTTCTGTTTCAAAACACATTAAATAAGCCAAACATTATGCAAAAAGGAATTGACACTTTACCTTTGTGTTACAACTTTTAGAACATAAACAATGATATCCCTATATGCATCTTACAGATAACACGTTATAGGTTAGTGTGGTGGTTTCATCTGCCTTATGGCATAGAAAGTTGCTTCTTAAGTTTTTTAGCTAATATTGACAGTAAGACCTGACTCAGTTGCTTGGTTGCTTTCATAAAGTTCACACCCTGCTAATACAATATGATGAAAACATTGCTTGAAACAGATTTTGAGCATGTGAGTTATTTCCATAAATGCGTTCTGACTTGGAAAATACGATTTCTTAAAACAGAAGAAGGTAATAAAAATAATTCTGGAAGTATTTGGATATTAAGAGAGTATTGCAGGAGCTTTGAATAGTTTGCTGTAGAGATGAAATCTAGGTTGCTGTTACCTTTCTTCAAATTTCAGGTACTATATATGCAGGAAAGCCATTGTTATTTTTTACATTTTTGATGGAACGTTTCTGAAGTTGCTACCAAAGCATGGCTATTTTATTTATAAGGAGCTAGGAAATATGATCCTATGAAAACATCATGAAAAACTGCTTACACCAGCTCCTTAAATATTTTTTCATACCACAGGAGGTATTCTGTTTTATTGTTGCATGTCGATGCTCAAGCATGCAACGTATCCAATCAATATGGAAAAATACCATAACTTGGGTTATAGGGAGACTTTTTAATCTTAATTTTCTGTATACTAACTGTAGCTGGTCTGCAGCAGCTCATTAGCTCACTGCACAAATATAAAGTGATCTTACAAAAAACACTTACTCCCTAGCCAAGTATATTTAATCCAAACAATCTTCACTTATTTCTGCTCTGTTATGGAACCTCTACTTCTGTCATATATGTGTTGAGCCAGATTCAAATAATTGCATAGCCCAATTTGGAAGAGAAATCTCTCCCAAGAACCAAGAGAGGTGCATCAGTCAGCAGTTTGGGAGTTGTGTTTCACATGAAATATCCTTCATGTTCCATATTTGATGCAAGTTCCTTACCATCCTTGATGTTCTTGTCCCTGCTCCACAGCAAAGATTCCGAGCAAATTCTAGTATATTTGAAGTGATAATAGGTAGGGGTGGGAGAGATCCTATCTGCATAAAGGGATTATCATCTGACAGAGCAGATGTTGCAGAATTCACGGCAGATATAGCTGCAGCCAAGAAGTACCCTGGTTTCAGAATTAGCAAATACAGCACTGGGCATATGAAAGCTAACATGACTTACCTATACCAGATGTGTAGCAGCAAACAAATTTTGTCTCATGCTAGTGATTTTGAGCATGATATGATGGTCTGGCTTACTGAAAAAACAAGTTAAAACCTAAGAACCTGGATTTCTTCCAAAGATTTATGACAAATGTAATTCTATTGCTAACAAAAAATCTTTTGTAGACTATTACACATGTTATAATTCTATAATGAATTTGTCCTTGAAAAGCACATCTGTGTGAGATCTGCAGTATTTGAAGAATTCAAATATGCTTCATATGAAGCATTCAAATGCTTCATTTGCTTTCTTGCCCTGACAACACTTAGGCAAGTTTGTCAGTTCTTAGCAACCTAGTGCTAATTATAATTCTAAATATGTTTGAAATTAAGTATAAGATGCCAAAGTATCCTTAATGTTTTAATTACGACCCCTAGACAAGATGTATACCCAAGTAAATCAGTGGCAGTTGTCACCAGTCACTTTAAAAGAGCTATCTAGGTAGTATCAGTCAAACTGAACCAAAAAATCTCATTTTTAGATGTGAAATTCAGTTGATGCACATCACAGAATTACAATTTAATTAACACTTCAATCATAGGGGGTAAAATAATTTTACAAGCAGTTAACTCTTCTTTTTGCTCATAAAGCTCCACAGTACATTCTGTCCTTTTTTCTAAATGGGCTTGAAATTGAAGGCAGAGGATGAAGGTTAAGTGAAATAATGTTAAGCTCTACCTCTCGCAGCCTAGGCATTTGAATGGCATCTCTCTGGCACTGCATTCTCTTCTGGGAAAGGTCTTATTAATGTATTTATGTTGGTGAAGAACTTTGAAGGTACAAGCCTTTATTTGTTATGACTGCGAGAGGGCTCAGCGAATATGCAATGACTGCTAAATATTGAGGAGGCCACTACTAATGAGCTGCATACCTTGAATCCTTTTTCCTTGGCTGCTTTTAGCTCTGCTGTCCTTCTGTCTAGTAGTTCTTCAGTCTCATTTGAATGAGAGCGTGGGAGGGAGGAGTGGTAGGTACTGAAGGGTTATTCACTTTTACCAAGTCTGACATATAATGGTTTGGGCACAGAGTGTTAAAAAGCAGATCACAGGAGTTTGCTCTTCTCTGTCATCTACCAGATGTCATTGCCATTAACTTTATCTGAGTACACACTGCATCCAATATCTGTTATCACTCCGGTACAGAAGGCCAGACAGACCTCTTCTTTGCTCACAGCGGTGTGAATCATACCGAGAGTCATCTTCTGAATACTTCAGCTGATTTCCCTCCAGACATTTTGTTATATTGGCACTTAAATTGAAAACCTGTTGTAGCAAACATGCCAAGAAATTTTAGGGAATATAAGGAAGAGCAGAAACAATTCTTTCCCTTGAAAGCAGTGTAGAAGCAGAGCGTTATATCATAACAAGGATCTTTGTTGACCTGACAGTATCCACCACCAAGAGTTCTGCAGCTCTTTCACAGCTTCATCACATGACTCTCTGTGCATTATCTGATCAGGCATCCCCCATGGTTAGGTTACATAATGGACGCATCTCATACCATGGTGGGTGATGATGGGAATATTTTATACAAGGCTTCTGAATGGGAAGTCTGCTGGAAAACACCAGCTCCACTCCGATGTGACGCACAGCCCCAAGCAGGAGAGATGCTATGGTGCTGCCTTGGAAAGGGGCGAGAGGCAAGTGTTCTGCAGCTAGAGAGTGGAAGAGCGATTCTCTAAAGCTTGACATGTGCTGTTCATGAGGATTGTTCTTGCCATCCTTATCAAAAAATAAAAGGCGAGGGAAGGAGGTGGAAAAGCAGGCCTGAAATGGGTATGTTTAATACCTTGGTATACTTCATAGAAGTTGGAGACTAACAAAGTTAGTGAGCCACCCAGCTTATTGACACTTTAGAACTGAAACTTGCAGAGATCTAAGAGGAAGGGACATTTTTACAAAAGTCACTGTCAAATTACAGCAGCAAATCACTGTTATTTTCTGTTACATGAGAGATGGACAGGTGATCTAATAGGCCTTTCCAATCTCTGGTAATAACACTTAGTTCTTTTACAGCTTTGCAGATAGCACAGTGCTTTGCAAAAGAAAGTATCATTATCCCTATGGAGATGCTGTCAGAGTGTCAGACAAATTTTAAAATGTGAGGTCTCCTTTATTTAGCTGCATGTTGCATTGGAACACTGTGTTTTCTTCATGGTGTTTACATTTTTTCAAGTTCACTTCTTCTTACACCCAGTTAAAACTTTGAAATGTTAAATCTAAGGAGGTTTTAATTTTCAGGTTTTGTGAAGAGTTTGTACAGTAAACAGAGAGTGTTGAATGCCTGTTCAACATTGTAAATGCAGCATCTGTCCTGCCAAGGAACTGAGTTTCCTATTGAGACAGGGAACAAAGCAGAGGTTCTCAAGCTTGAGAACAAGCAAGCCTGCTTTAAAATTCTTCAACAGTTAATTAATTGTTTTTCATCTTGAAATTGAAGATGCTAAAATGATTTTAAAGGTAAAACAATATGATTCAAATAGAACTGTTAAGGTTCTCCTTCAGTTCATTAGAATTATGCATTTGATTTCTTGCCTTTCATACCCAAACTGCTGACAATCCCACTATATACCTTTGTTGAGTATTCTCTTTCTTAACTCTCTCTCTGGAAGAGACACCTTAGGAGGTCGGAGACATTCTTGTGTTATAATAAAAAGAATGTAATTGGCTTACTTGAAATCAAAAGGGAACTTGTCTTGATTCATCTCAGACTGTCTGGCTTTACAGATATTAAATTCAAATACAGAGGACGGTATAAAAGAAGGAGAATCTTAGTGACAGTGTTAAATTCAGGCTCTTCTGGGGCAGTTGTTCCTGGACAGTATTCATTCTGAGATCAGAAAAACACGTATTGCTTATTTGTCAAAAACGCTCTCATTACCATTTTCCTTCCAAGTGCGGAAGGGCATCTTGAGGTTAAACTGTGCTGAAATAGTAGATGCTGCACTTGGTGCTAAGCATCCAATGACCCATAATACACAAAATAATAATAATATTTGTTTCAAACAAGGTATATTGCTAAGAACCTTGTAGAAAATTACAAGGCCAAAGGAAGGTACAGTGGGCAATTCCCAGCCTCCACATCCTAATGTTACTGTGTGGGATTTTATTACTCATGCACAGCATATTTTAAGGTTCAAAGACAGAGCCACACACAATGCAATTTGGAAAACAGTGTTCTGAATAGTGTTTTTATAGAGTTTTGAGAAAGGTACTGAGAGGAATCAAACTTATTGGAAACCAGAGTAAGAAGAGATGTTTTGGATGGAAACTGCAGAAGGAATTCTAGGAAATAGATGTAACTGTGGAATATTTCCAAGTATGAAGCTCTGTGCTCTGGGAGAGATTGCAAATGGATCTCTAGGATCAGCTGATGAGTGTGAAAGGGTCACAGAACATGCTTTATCTGAAATTAATCAGCATTGTTCTCCAACTGGACTTGTATTTTTTTCACTACCAGCATCAGTGAATGCATAATCCAGAGGTAGAAATGGCCTCACTGGCATTCTAGGCAGAAGCTTCACAATAGTCCGGGCTAATACCTTGTTTCCCTTTCTCACCTACTTTTCCCAACAAACAGTGACAAAAATCATTATCTGGTTGCTGTTTTAAACCAGGATCAGGAGCTAAGGGAAGCTGTAAAACATCTGTGTCAAAATACAGTGTCATGAGGAGTACCTTCAGAACAGACAGCAGCATTTTTACAGTCACGAGGGAAGAGCAGGTCTCACAAAGGCAGCAACAGCATTTTCACTAGAGGGTTGAGAAGTTGCATGCCACTCCAGTCTCTTTGCCTTGTTGTGCCCACACCATGTAGAGCTAAAAGATTTTGGCTTCCAGAAGCATCAGAGAAAGATGGATTTTGGAAAAGGGAAGACAAAGGTTTAGGAATAGTGGTCCAGGAAAGGGATTTTCTTCATTTTTTTTTCTCTGTCACCTTTAAAATACTGATTTAGACCATGTCAGAGGTTACCATAGTAACCATTTAACCTCTTTTCAGAGTCTGTTGTGTTTCCATTTAGTTCAACAATGAGCTTAACTGGTATCTGAAGTGCTTTGCATTGTACCTGTGACAGGAATTAGCATCAAATGCCCTAATCACAGTTAAAATCCAGAACATAAGACTGTATTTTCAGTTCAGGGGTATTAGACTTTTATTTAGTTTATGCTAATATTTCAAGAGGTAGAGTACATGAATTTAGGAAGTATTACCAGATCTTATTTCTAGCCTAAATGGGTGGCACACAGCAGTAACTCAGTCCTACAGTTTCCTGTTCAGGTGTATCATTTAAGTCAGCCTTCTACCAAAGGCCAAAGAAATCCCTCACGGTGGCTGATATGTTGTTAGTGTGTTACAGGTAATGCAGCTGGGAGGGTTTGGTGCACCTCTTCTTTCTTCTTCCTTTTTTGTGGCCTTCTGCAGCTTACTTTGTGATTTTTATCATCATAACTAGGGAAACACTCAGGACTTGAGGATTTTGGGTAGATTCTAAAAACCTTTGGATAAGCATAGTCTTTTTCTGAGGTTCATGTCTAATATTTTCTGGTCAGGGTACTGTTGTACAGAATAATAACTTTGCAAAAAAATCCTTTTTATAGATATCTCTGTTTCTGCATTTGTTGTGTTCTTCCCTTGTATGTTAATGGAGAACTGACATTTCTGGTTTTTAAGATCTTACATTCTATTGCATACACACAGTTCTTTTTGAAGGACTGATGGTGGCTAGTCTTTCACTTTCAATCACGCAGATCAAAGCAAATACTATTCTTGGATGTTCATCGGTAACTCTACGTCATACATAATATTTAGGAGATTAGCAAGATAGACATAAATGCTTTTTTGAGAATGAACATTTATTGCATTGGTGTTATACAGTTCAAATTTTTTAACATGTCTTCTGAAATTCCAATAGCAAGGAATTTTACTTGAAGGACAATACCACTGTCTAAAGATCAAACCAATTCTCCAGTCATTCTCCTCCCTCTCCCACTCTCTCCCCCTGCTCCACCCCATCCTCCTATGCAGACTTTCATAGTGCTAGACAAATGGAGGGAGAAATTCATAAAATGCTGATTGACCTCTCCATTTCTTAAAAACCTTTTCAGGCTTTTCTTTTTTTCTTTAACTTCTACCATCATTCTAAACACCTGAGTGAGTTTGTTAATTATTAACTTACATTTTGTAGCCTCCAATCTAAAGTTGCAGTTGCCTTTTTAGTATTTATGTTGACCAGAGATGACATTTCGGTGAAGCATTCCACTGCCTCACTTCTCAGCATATATTCTTTCCTTCTTTGTGTGTGCATGTGTATGAGATTAGCCCTGAGCATCAAGCAGAAATACATCTTTCTGTTATGATGCACCTTTGGTGATGGGAGTTTTGTGCAGACTTCAATAGTTTTGTGAGCAGTCTTTAGTTGCATTAACTGGGGCTCTTTGTTTCAGCTGGCTGCCTGCCTGCCTTGCTCACTAGATGGATGGAGGTCCCTTCCACTGGCAGACTTTTCAGAGTATGAAAAGCGGGCTGGAGTATAGTCACTGCAACAGAATTACTGCTGCTGTCTCTTTAAAGCAAGACACAACTCGCTTTGAACTACAGTCATCAGTGCTCAGATGAAATCCATTTCTGATCTCTTTTTGGACCCAGATATGTTCTGTATGTGCTTCTTGCTGGCCTAAAGCCAGAGGAAAAGATGTACCTGAAAATGAATCCAGTGACATGGAGGTCAAGATGTTTTCCTTGACAATTATGTCTGCTATCATAATTATAGAAATAATGTCAGAGATAGAAGTTTTCTAACTGGCTGTGAGGAAGAGAGTTGAAAGTGGTGTTACTGCTGCTTGATTGGCCTCATGCGTTTGCCTGCAATGGAATGGAATTAGGAGGTATTGCAACTTCCACTGACACTGATAGAGGCAACTAAATTTGGGAACCCTTCGCTGTGCCTGTCTCCACTTGTGGCTGACCTTGAGTTCAAATCTCTTCTTCTTAGCCAAAGACCTTGTCTCATAATATTCTAACTCAAGTCATTCCCTGTATGATTACCATTATGTGGGGTTTATAACTTGCTTTTGGTGCCACTGGTATAGGACATTGCACTGCAGCTTCTCAGTGCTTTGGCTGGCAATGGGCAGACAGTGCCTGAGCTTCCCATTAGATCCTTAATATTTGGTGCTCCTTAAATTATTTCTAGTTGTCTGGAATCCAGTTGTTTTACCTCTGGTTTTCCATATCTTCTTAAGCAACTGTGAAAATTAAAAGGAGGATCTCTTGTTGATGAGTAGAGCCTGAGCTTCAGAACCGTTCAGCAACTCATTTTTGTGGGAGTGCCCTGAGGTCTGCAGCTGACATCCCATCTGTTAATGCCCAGGATAGATTTAGAAGTGGATTACGCTGAAAGTGGTTTTACTCACTCAGATTTTGACATTAATCATCAGGACAAACATTAATTTTCTGTGATGTTTTAGAGCAGGCAAGTTTTCTATGACATGTGGGTCATTTGTATTAGCTAACATTAAGATTTTCTTTCTGCAGAAAGTCTCACATTTCAAAAAACCTTTGTTTTGTTTAGAAATATTGCTATTTCCTATGAATTCATTTAGGCATTTTTCTAAATTAGGTGGTGGTGTTTGCCCTGAATCTGGATAACTCCTAGATCTTCAAGGAACATTTTAAAGAGCCTCCTATAATTAAACTTAGTCTAGGAAACAGGCAGCATCCTGGAGCTAGTCAAGTTCTCCCAGTGCCCATCTGGGAGGAAGGTGGAATGAGGAAACTTCTTATAAGCTTGAAAGTTAGACCTTGCTTGGTGTTGGAGCAAGGAGCTAGAAACTGTCTGATTCGCAGCCCTTGGCATTTTGTCCTGGCTGCAGGGGATAATGCTAATTCTGAAAGCTCAGATTTCCTCATGGCATCCTGACTTGCAAAAAAAAAAAACAAAAACAAAACAAACAGACAAAAAAAAACCAAACAAAATAAACCAACCAAAAAAAAACCTTCATGAGACTAGCAGCAAAGAATACAAAGAGGACTTTGCTGACAGACCAGTGTTTGTTATAGGTAGCTTTGCACCTCCACTGGAAAACTCTTAGAGGGTCTTTAAACCCAAAGAGTCTGAAAGTTTCTGATTTTAAGACAGAAGTAGATGAAGAAAATAACACATCCCTTATAGCTTCAGCAATACTCTATCTCTGTTAGAAATGTGTACTTTATTTGTTGCTTGGCTGTTACTGGAGTCTACTCTGTCACTGATTCTTGTTATGCCCTTCTTCAGTAGGTTCAAACCATTTAATACATGATGCCTCCTCTTCTCTACAGAACTTATGCACTGTAATCAAGTCACTTCCAGTCCTCCTTTCAGACAGCTGCAGAAGTGAATCTTACATGTTTTTCAAAATCAGATTTCATTTTTCCAGTAAGAGTCACGACTTTTTGCCTTCTTTGTAGTTTTCAGCATCCAGAAAGAAATTCTGTGTACACAAGAGCTGTGTGCAGTATACTTTTTTGTTTGCCAGGCAGACAAAGTCGCCAGCCTCTTCTGCTCTTGTCTCCTGTTGATTGTTTTGCACAGCATTACACTAGCAGCTCATGGTCTGTAGCTTATGACCCTGAATCCTCAGCAGGAGCTATTGCCTTGTGAGATACATTTCCTGATTCAGAAGATACTCAGAAAAAGTCTTGAGCTCTTTGTCTTAGGATGTAGAATTTTTGTTTTGGCTGTATGAAAATGTCCTCTGTGTGACTGATTACAAGTAGTTGATGAAGCCCTTTCTCTGACCAATCTGTTGCATTACTATTTACTGCTATGATATTTTTTATATCAGCTGCCTCCTTTGTCTGCAAAATGTCTTCCCCATCTATAAAAATATAATTAGACCTTGAACAGAGAAAAGAAAAAAAATTTTGTATGTTTCCTTTGTCAATCAGATTTCCAATTTTACCAAAGGGTGAATCTGGTTTTAGTTGAAAAGACCTTTTTTTTCCATAAAACAATGTGACTTCATATTCATTATATTTTATATCCTTTAAATCAACATTAATACTATCTTTTATGAATTCTTCTTCTGTTTCGTCTAGGTTTGATAAAAGACAAATGACTGATAGATACCACCTTCATCCTATTTGGCCTTTTTTGAGTAAGATGAGCATAACATTAGCACTGTTTCAGCCTTCTGGAATTTCCCTTGTGGTCTAAGATTTATTAAAAATGAACATCATTGAGCCAGAGATCTTATGATAAGTGCAGTCTTCTTTCCTAGATTTTTAGACAACTGCAATGAACTCTTTTCTTTTTTTTTTTTTTAACTAAAGAGATTAATAAAATTGAGTGTGTGGTACTGATTGCTATGATGACCTTTGATGAGCTGCCTTATCTTCATAAAGAATATGTTAAGAGACTTCTTCAAAGTGAATTGGTCAGAAGTAGAGTAACAAAACTGGAGTTTGCCGCTATGTATTTATCCAACAACTTCAATATCTTTCAGAAGTTTCATAAAAATAAATGTTTGAATGCTTAGTTTAAGAAGTGGATATAAGCTTGGTAAGGGTAAGTCAATAGATTTGAATATGTAGCACTGGTTTGAATGACCTCATTCTTGAATTGAACACAAATATTTAATAGGCTGAATTTAAGACATATAATGCAAGGCATTGTAGAAGGTGGCATGTATTAGTTTCTTCAAGTGGAACCAAAGACAAAAACCCTGAAATTATCTGAGGGAGTATTTTACATATTTCTGACTTCCCTCAAACTCTAGAACAAGAGCTTTTCTGAGGGTTTTCAGCTTGCCTCTTTTCCAGCTGCATATCCTTTACCCCATCACATGTTTAGGCAGTTCTGATACTCTGGAAAAATCGTCAGTACAAAAATCAGTAAAAGAGGACAATGTGAGAAAACTTTCCAAATGAAAAGCAGTCATACAGAAAGGGACTTTTAATCCTACCTGTGCTTGTAGCACAGAAGCAGTGAATGGAAAAAAAGATGACATTGCCTTGGGTGAAATTCTACATGAAAGAAAATCTTCACCTTGATAAATTACAGGTGCAGAACTGTCTTGTTGTAAGTCTTCACCGATCAGGTGTCAACTTAGATCAGCTGTCTGTGGTTTTCCCATTAGCAAATCCAGGTCCTTTCCATTTTGATGTGTCCTTTCCTGGTCTGTAACCCTTCTCAGGTTATTGCTGCAGTGCAGTGAGAATCCTTGCTTTTTTGTATGGTTGTCTTCATGCCTTCATAAAGGCACAAGCTGGTTTTGGCACAAAATTGTGTGGCATGCAGGCCTGGAAGCTGGAGAGCACGGTAAGAAGGTTTCTGTCAGTGTAAAGGAACGCAATCCCTTAACAAAGATGGATCCTCAGATTCTTGCCCTGTTCAGGGAAACCCTTGAGTATGTGGCAGGTTGTCATATGTCGTGTTTGGCCTGCCCCTAGCTAGCCAGCAAGCTTCTAGTTCTGAAACAATGACAGTATGTATTGCCTCTTTCCTAAGTTTGGAAGATTTTGGAGGAGGTTGCTCAGTTGTGTAGGGTCTGTGACTTGGGGCCATGGAAGGGAGCTGGAGGTAGTTCTCGGGGATACTATGGAGGAACATGAAAGCTGAGCTGGTGCTGCAGCAAGCAAGAGGTGAGAGAAAGGAGGACATCAGTCAACATTTATTCATAATGTAGCTGAAACTGGTATGAGTGGCATGGTCTTTATGTCTTAGTAGTTGGTTAACAGTTTCAGGAAGGGGAAGAAGATGGCTGCCTGTGAAGGTAATCCATGAATTCCGCTGAATTTCTGCTTGTGGTTTTTGCAGAACAAATAGAAATATACTGTATGGCTTCAGTAATGGAGGCACTGATTTTGCCTCATAGTCTTTCCCTGGTGCTGATGAATTTCAGCAGTCCTTACCAGCAGCCATGGATGATTACTTCTTCCATCATACCAATCATTCCCACTTTTACTGGTTTGTTCTAATCTGTTTGTTATATCTTTCGTTAATAATGTATGGTTGTTGTAGCAAGGACTCTGTTCATGCCAGGTTTTTAGTACAGTATCACATGCAGTCATACATCTTACAAGTAAGAAATTGCTAATTATTTTAATTCTTAATTGCAGTTCTCTGCTCTCTACTGATCCTGTATATTTTTCGATGTATGCTGTAATTCCAATTCATAGTCTAAATAGTCTTTTAATTCAATCACCTTTGGACACTAAAGACACTCTTTGATAGTGGCCACTACATTAACTGAGCATTAAGATGCTCATAACTTACTACAGGAATTTTCAAATCTAGCAAGAGTACTGTAGTGTGGCTTCCTATTACCCTCTCACCAGAGGACAATGACTTTCTGTAGAGTGACTGCAGTGCATATATAATATTCTAATAATTAGAGAAAAGCTTTGTGATTGGACTTCTCACAGTGTCTGATAAGCCAAGAAAAAAAATATTTCAAATGTATTACATTTCCTTTCAATGTTGTACTTAAACTACTCACTAGAAGACTAGCCTTGTGACATACTGTAGTTAATAAGTTTTCCATGCTGTCAAAAGTAATAATATTAGTGTGCCATTCAGTTAAATTAATTTTGTTTTGTGCACTGGCCTGCACAGACGTGAGTGACATTTAGAAATATGATCAGGCAGGAGCTGAGGAGAAACCAAGTGGCAAAACAGCAATTCATGCAATCGTGAAAGCAGAGCAGCCAGCTGCAAGCGTTTGTGGGTAGGCAAAGAGTTACAGAAAACCAGCCTGTGATGTTCAGCCACATACGATACTTTTCAGTCGTTCCTCCCTTTCTTATTTGTTAAAAAAATTAATTTTCTTCTTTAATGAAGAATTTGGTATGTTTGTTAGCATGGTCTCTTGTCTGGAAGTCAAAGAGTGCATTTTTGCTAATCTTTGATTTTAACTGCCTTCAGCCACAGCATTTTTCACTTTACAAGAGGCATCTGATTGTGATGCATTTAAACTGATGACTGTGAAGTGTCATTTTCTACTAATAAAAGCAACAGTGTATTCTTTTTCCATTTCCTCTGCTTTTTAGAATGTGGTAATGGAACTACTCTCTCTAAATAGTTAAAAATTTAATAAGAGGACTAAAAGGAGGAAGCTGACAAACCCCAGTTTGTTAATTTTTTAATAACATTGGCTGGTTGAAATTAATTGCCCAACTTGCTTTCAAGTCCAATTTACCATTGTGTTGGAGAGCATTACATAGTTATGGCAGTTAGAAGAAATGAAATCCACTGCTTTTATAGATATATTGCAATGAGAGGGCAGAGATGTATCATGAATTTCTGTTTTAAGCGGTGCTGTTCAGAGGGGGGCTAGGGGGAAAGAAGGAAAAAAAAGTAGAAATTTTTTTTCTTTCCAAAAAAAGATCCTGACAGGTCTTTTCCTTTTAAGCAAAGGTAAAAAGTAGTGCTGGCATAAAAAAGTTATATCACAAAGAGTCATGGAGTAGGACTGTGGTAGGGAAATCAGAGAAAAGGATTATGCAATTAAACCTTTTCTTCTGGCTCTTCCTCATTCCTACTTTATAGCATGACTGTATACCTACAGATACCACCTCCCAATACCTTTAATAAATTTACTTTATTTGAAAGATTATTCCCTGTCTGCCCTGGAATTTCTCCCTTTTAAAACTTGCTTCATAGACTTTTGCTTCTATTTCTGTTTTCTCTTTGCCTAGTGTGAGTCTCTCTTCCATCTCTTCCTTAGCCTGTTGTCATTGCTCGTCCCTTTTCTATAGTTTCCAAAGCGAGCCCTGTGGATCTCTGCCTCGAGAATTCTGTTTCTTCCAAGGTCTCATGGTGTAACCTACTTCCCTTACTGCTTAATTTACTTGTTATATGTCTTGTTACCGCACTTACATTATCAGGGGCCTCCTTTTATGGCCAAGTTTGCACATTTGAAGAGGGTGTAATCTATGAAGACGCTTCTGAAAGAAAAAGTTAGAAAGGGCAAACAGGAGAGACTTTTGATGACAGACATTCTGTACTTCCATTTTGTAAGACAAAAGTACAGACTGACCCTTGAATAAGGAACCATGCAGTAGGGCACTTGTCTGTTCCTATTTTATTGTTTTAAAATATTTTCTTCTAAGTTGCAGTAGATACAATCATGAAGAAGGTTCTGCCTTCTTTCCAGGTGCTTTTAGCACCTACATACTTCCAGCTTGGCTGCCATGTTCACGGGCATGAAATTCTTCCTAGCAAAGGAATTACTCTGCTTGTCAGATTAATGGTATAGTTGTTAAAGCCCTTAGATTTATACTGACTGGGTGTATAGATAAAATTTTGCAAGTGTGGAACAGGTACTTCTGCAATCAGCCTTTTGGCTGAAAAGGTTGGGAAAGCTCTTTCTCTCCTATTTGCTCTTGGTATTTTATCCCAAAAGTAGTGCACAGACTTTGGGGTACAGTGATACTTGGTGTCCATCCATATTCATGTGATGGTCTCCAAAAGTGCCATAAGGGCTGACATGTTAGCTCCAGCTTTTCTTCCTCTTCCTTATCTTTCCCTGCTGCACCATCTATTTCTAGCCTGCTTCTGCAAACTGAGTTTTAAGAACTTCTTGCTCACTTCCCACTCCTTTGCCTAATTGTGGCAGAATCATCTTCATGTTATGGGGTCATCTGGGCCCTGATTTGCAAATATAAGAGAAAAAGATTTTTTCTTTTGTGATTGTACCTATTACAGATTTGAGATTTTCTGCTTTGTTCTTTGAAAGTGCATATATCAAAAATGCAATGCCTTTGAAGCTGGTAATGTCAGACAGCTGTGGTAGCAAGAAAATTTCATGTTTAAAGAAAAAAAAAGGGTGCCCAACAAACCAGTATTGCCCTTCCCCTGTTTGCTCTATGGGGTGTGGAGGAGCAATGCTTTAATAATTCTAGATCCCAGCTATGTATATGGGCTGTTCATTCTACCCACCGGCTACCATGGCTTAACTGAAGTTGTGAGCAGTCTATGTCATCCATATGATTCTGTCACTAACATTATTGTGGCACATTTTGGGCTTAGTGTATTCGTGCCTTACATGCCAAGAAAAAGAATTTGTTGGATTTGAGATCTCCATGTGCAGACAACATGTGATGACCTTGAAACTGTCTGAAGCCCATCAGTGCGGGAATTGGGATTAGAGATTCTGTCATCACAGTTTACCTGGGTTTCCTGAATTTGAAAGACTCTAATTTAGCTTTTAACCCACTTTTTTTCTGTTCCTGTTTTCTCCAAAGAGTTTTAAAGCATTTTGGTTGTTTTGAAAACTATACAGTGAACATTGCAAGCTTTTGTTGTAAATATTGATAAGGGTAAGACGGTATTGTTTTGGCTCTTCGCCCATAAATCGCACCATATTGTGTTTCTCTCAGGTTTATGTAAATATTCACAACCAAAACCAGGTACCAAGGCTGGAAACCCACCTCACTGTGTTTATATTCTTCCTATACTGATTGTTTTTGAGTTTTATATCCAATTAGGGAAAAGCATATGGTGCTGTGTCTTGTTATTTTGGTTCTGTTTTACTAAGAGAGCTGCAAGCATCAACTTTCTCATAATATCTTTCACAAAAACTGTGGAGAATGTTTATATTAAAAAGATAGATATGTCTGTTAGAGATTCTGCAGTACAAATGAGAGTAATCTGCATAAATAGGATTTTTCTCTGTAGCTCATTAGGAGAGCGTACTGTCAAGGCAAACATGACTACTGACAAATAGGAGAAGCAGCACAGAACAGGCAGGAGCCACTTAGGAGTCATCTCTAAAAAGTCCAGGTTCTCAACAGGACTTCAAATAACCTTTCCTAAGTTGAAGAAGTGTTAGCAGCACTGTCTCTGTCATTTATGTTCTGCTCCATTGCATCCTCTTTAAATGTAATGAAGTTACGAAGTTGCTTAGGTGGAGAGAATCTTTTGATTGGTGTTTAGGCATTATACATGAATAGGTTAATGACTATGAACCTCCCAGCTGGAAGTTTCTAACACTAACTTACAGTTTCCATCAGAGATCAAAGTAATTTACTAATATAAATTATTTATACAAAGGGCTGAAAGAAATTAATAATAACAATAAGGCATCTCCATGGGATAATCACCATACCAGCAGCACTCATCTGTACCGTGTAGCCCTGCAGGGATTTGTAATTATCTCCTGCAAACCACACCTCCAGTGATTGCTTCTTTTTGCTTCATTGCAGTGCTGCCACTTCCAGTATTTTGCCTGATGAGTACTTTTTGAATTAATAAATTTTAAAAAGTGACAGTCATGCGAAGAGAAAAGGTTACAAGTGCAAGAAGTATTGTAGAAATGCAGTTAATACAGATTTTAAGACCAACCAAGGAAGTATTAAACTTGATTCTGGAGGCATTTAGTGAGGTGCCTATGGTTTTTTTTCGGGTTGTTCACTGGAATCAGCCCATCATCTGCTGCCATTTCCCGTGGCTTCCTGGTGATCTATGGAAAACTGGCTGTTTGCGTGATGCTGCCTTCTTTGTGTTTCCTGCAGCTAAAATTACATTAAAAGAGGCTAAAAAGGCATTAAACGCCCTCTTAAAATTACTCTTCTGTATACATAATTGCAGTACTTGCACAGAAGCATAACATGATTAAAAATGGAGAAATGCTGGTGAGAGGTGCTGGTCTCCGTGGCAATAACTGTGAGTGTAAAGTACTTCCTTCAGCTACTGCTGAAGCACTCAGATAAGAAACAACAATCCTAACACTATTTTATACATACTAAACACACTCTAGTCTCAACAAAAGATTACAGACAGGAAAAAAAAAACCCAAACCTTTCCAAAAAAAAAGCAAAAATTGAAACAAACAAAAGTTAAAAAACCCTTAAAATATCCACTGAAAGGAGCAATTAGAAGCATGGTATTGATTTAAAAGGGGATAGAAGTTCTAATACTGCTGCAACTAAAGCTCTGCCTAATGAATCTGGAGGTGAGGCAGAGCCCTTGAATACTGGGTAATATGAGGGTACAAAGATTTCTAAGATGGAGGGACTAAAATGAGCTTTCCTATATACCTTGTTTCAGTCTTCTCAGAGTCCCATGAATCAACAAACAAATTTAGGCCAACTCTACAAAGTAATAGAGCATTGACTGTGGAGAGCACGGAGTGGCTGGGTGAGCTGTGATCATGATAACACAAATCAATAAGCAATTGATTTCTTCCATTCCGAACAACCTGCAAGTGATAGATCAACTTCACTGTTACCCTATTCAATATGGACTTCCAAAACCAAATGTCAGGTGAACAGGAGCATGTTTTGCTGTCACTGTGCCATTTGAAGCTCAGCTGAAGCCAGGCATGAGCTATGCAGATTGCATGGCTGAAATCGTTATTTTCATGATCTGAATCTCTGCTGGGATTTATGACAGTATATGCAGTCAGGGAGGAATAGTAAATTCTCTCATGGCAGTACAGTCCATGTTGTGAAAGACTTCTTGGGTTGCTCTAGATACAAGTTGAAAATGTAATTTTTTTAATATTTGTGTCAGTCTTTTCGAACAAGGTAATAACATCCTTCTAGCCCTTCTGGGTCAGATAGAGGTCTCTTACCCAGCTACTCACTTTACAACCTGAAGAGTCCTAATCTGCTTACATGTTCCTTCTGCAGAAAATGTGTCACATCCTTTCTTATTCCTGCTGCTTTGCTTGGAATCTGTCCCAGTTCTACCATATCCTTTTTGAGGTGAGGAGGAACCATGAGTTTTCCAGACACTGGCACAAGTGCAGTCTGACAGCGTTTTTATACAATATATGCATTTAGCATCATGAGCTCCTTTGTTTGTTCTGTCTGAGCATTTCTTAACTACACGTAACTGTCTTGGTTCTGTATGTTTCGTGACCACTGGTGATTGCTGAGCTGATGTCTGACAGGGAGATATCTATTGCAATTCCTGGATTTCAGTCCCAACTTGAAATAATCAGTTTAGAATCTGTCACTTTATAGGTAAAGTCCTTTGCACATGGACATGTCTATTCTGTAGGAAATACCCACTACACACATGAGCATGTGAGCCAGTTGCTCTCAGTAGTGTCTAAGAAAATGCTGGAACCAAAGAGATATGATCATAGAAATGTACTTTATACTCTACTGTCAGAATAAATTGTGGAAGTAGACATATGCCATAAGAACTACTGCCTTTGAAAGAGAAACATGGCTGTCTGAAATTCTTTATTGGTCTGCTCAGTGTAAGCTCATCTTTCTTGTCTCAAAAGCATCCTTGTTAGCCCCCTAGAGATACCATGGGCCTTGAAAGAAAGGAGGAAAGCAGCTTGGATCATCCTACTCATCATTTCTAAGCAATAGCATCTCTCTCTCATCTGCAAGTCCCTATCTCTTATTCATCCTTTTAAAACAAAGTTCCTGTAATTCTGAGCATCATTCAGCCTTTCCCTCTTTGCCAAGACTGTTAGGAAAATATTAGGCAATGAATAGCAAAAGGCTACATTTGGCAGGATCTCAGATGATGGGCTGCAAGACAAAACCAAATCCTTCCAGCTATTCTGTATGTGAGGAGGGATGTACTGTGTCCTTTCATGGTCTATATCTGCCTTTTTTTCCTCTTCTGACAGATAGGAGACAAGTCTTTTTTTATACTGAGTATTTTGCGCTTTGTGGGTTTTTTATACTTTTTGCTTTTATGACAAAGTGTGATGAGAAAGATCCATGTTACTGTTTCACAGGAAACAGCCTAGTAGCTGTGAATGCATGTTTTTTAATTGATTTCCACTGAAACACAGCCTGGAAAAAAAACCAATCCTGGGTTGGTTTAAAAAACAAACAGTATTTGTGGGACCCTTATTGTCAGGGTTGAAATGTGAGCAGTATAACTTACTTTGTGGCCAGCACATATCTTGTCATTTGGTTGTTGCTGCAACAGACTTGAGGTTATCAAGGATTTCATGTGGAAAATTTGTTGTAGTTTCCTCAATGTAGTTAACTTGATTGTTTTCTTTAGCAGTATGAGTCAGGGGTGTAATCCTGCTGATTTTCTGCACGGCTTTCAGAATTGCATTTTTAAAAAGGTATAAAAAATTATTAAAATAAAACATCATGTCTTATTTGCTTTCACAGCAAGAAAAGCTGGGTGATATCTGCTTCTCCCTCCGTTATGTGCCTACTGCTGGCAAACTGACTGTCGTCATCCTGGAGGCAAAGAACCTGAAGAAGATGGATGTCGGTGGACTATCAGGTATGTGTGTGAAAATCTGTTCGAAGATTTTGCAGGCTTGTAAAGGCAGCAAATCAACTAGTTTTCTGTTGGAGATCTCTTGGCTGAGAAGGTAAGGGCTCTTGCTCCCTGCCTGAAAGATGCAGTTTGTGTTTTCTTGAAAGTTAGGGCATGACTGAGTACATCATAACTCATTGTAGCTTAAAAAAAAGAATCACAACACATTGCATTCCACTCCAAGACAAGGTCTGAAGTGTTAAACAATCAGATGACGGTGCAAGCTCTCTGTACTTTTCTCTCCTGTTGCCTAGAGATAAATACAGACTATTCAGGCAAGAGAAAAAAATCTGACTACAATTCCCATTGTCTGTTTAATCTCACTGAATGTGAGCATTTCACTGCAAGGTTGCTGATAATAGGTAATAGAGGAACTCGCCCCAGGTCGCCATGCTGACTGCTGTTTGAGGCGCTGGGGGGATTGTTTCTCCATTTGAAGGGCTCAGGTGTGATTGCCTCCACGCGCAGAGTTAGAAGTGTTCTGATTTGTATGCACACCAGAGATCAGAACCACAGTGCTGCAGGTGTGGCAGGTGGTGAGGCTGATCCATCCAACGTGCTCAGAACCTGCAGATATTCCTTGTGGCCCTTCCGTGGGGCGAGGCCGTGACACGGTGTGTGCCACCTCCCAGAGAGGCTGCAGGCAGCACGTGTGGCACCTGGCTGTGTACCAGGGACGTGCTGCAGCTCCCTGGAGGTTTCTGTTCTCTGCTGCGTCTGGCATTTGGACACAAATTACTGTCTAAATTGCCAATTAGCTGAGACCAAATGAAATAACAAGATGCTTTGTAAGGTGTGGTCTTTCCAGGAGAATTTTGTTTTGTATGCCTTCTGTTTGGAAGGAGCAGTTGCTGCCCACCATTGAGAATGAGGCACAGTTCTAGGACCAAAAACTTTTACAGCTGCCACTAACACACAGATGATGTAATTGCTCATTTTGATTTAGCAGGTGACAAGGAAAAAAGTGATTTGGCTTTTATTTTTTTATAATCTTAGCACAAAGTAATGGTTATATGCAAAATAAACAGAACTGGGAACTTACTAAAAGCAAGCCTGAAGGTTTTATTTACCACTCTCAATGAACAATAACTGGAGGACCTTCACATAGTGCGGGGGAACAAAGTCTTTTATCAATAACCAGTTATTTTTTTGGTTTTTGTTTTGCTTGCTTCTAAAGTCATCCACTGCACAGCAACAGACGTGAAGTAAAAGACATATAAATGTTGTTGTAGTCATTACTCAATAAAGTCTAGCTTTTTCTTGTCCACAATGGACACTTGATTAGGACATGCCACTAATAGTTTCTCTAACGCTCATAATGAACAAATTACAAATTAATGCTCTTAAACACATTTACTTCCTAATGGTTTCCTAATGAAAGATTAGATTCTCATAATGACATAGCGTGGGGATTTTTGACTGAGGATTAGCTCTCACTAACAGAGCATCTATATTCTTTTCCAAACTTTGTAAGAAACACAATGGATAACGGGTACTCAGCTTGTAAGAAATGAGAGAGAGGGGCAGGGGGAGCACTAATAAACTAAAGAGCTTCTACAAACTTCAGATGGAAAGTATAGTGCATCATGTTGGAAATAACTGAGAGGAAATTAATGGGCTTACTCTTCTCTATGTTCTGAGGGACGTAGAGGATATTTAACTGTATTTCTAGGGAAGAAGAGGTTTTGTTCTCCTTTTTTAGGGCCATGCCAAACTAGAAACATCATGTTCTCTTGGAGACAAACAGACCCAATGGGATACCATAGTTGTAGCAGGAATTCAAAAGTCACTGACAGTGATAAGTGGCAGTTAGTACGGTATTCCTGAGGCAGTAATTATAGATGAAATAATGTTGGTTTAAAGTAGATCCAGTATCTTTCATTGGGGAATTTATCTTTTGAATAAATTATGCAGAAACAACTTTGGAAATCGAGCTGAGATTCCGTTGTCATTATTCACACTAAATAATACCTACTCTCTAAGTGCTAATGAAGGTGATGGGATTTTATTTCGGTTAGCAAATATTTCCCCCTAGTTTTGTTCCTTTTTCTAGATACTAAAATAGCTTTTCATATTGTAAAACTGAAAGTTTTGCATGACAGTGGAGGTGGGAAAAGGTTAACAATCAAGTGGGAACTCAGACTGAATGTTCCCTGTATATTCAACAACACTTAGTGTCACCAAGGGAAAGCCACTAACAAGAGGCAAAAAATACATAGTTGACACAGATGAGGGAAAAATCTTAGCAATTTGTCAAAAATAGGTAGAAAGACTCCTTTTTTGTTGTTGTTTTGAGTTTGGGATATTTCTTGTTAATCTTTCCTATTTTTGAGAAGATGCTGGAAAAGCAGAAGGCAGATGTTTGGAAAGGGTTCTGCTTTTCTCTTGCACCCATCTCTGCCTTACAGAGAGAAGCAGCAAGGCCCTGGCTCCTGCAGGGAGCACTGAGAAGCATTCACAGCACAGTGGTGGGCAACCTTGTGTCTTCCTTCTGCCTGCTTCTCTCCACATCTTGCGTATTACTGCTGCTAGTAAATATCTGCTATGCCTTTGCATCTCAACGATGTGGGAGGTTTCAGCATTTCTCTTATCTTTAGTCACAATACTAAGAACCACCCACTGTGGCTCAGTAGTCATCTGAACTTCTACTATTCTATATAAATGTATAAAATCCATAGTTGTGGTCAGTTTGACTTAAATACAGTCTTGATTTTAGGTTTTTTTAACGTGTGTGCTTATGTTATGCAGCTAGAGAGAGCCCTGTTACAAAAGTATCCAAAGCAAGAGAGATTGAAGTAGATTGAGAGCAATGTGTTTTCTAGCATTTCTACAGGGCCTCGGTAAACCTTGATCCTCCTAGTCAGCATCTGTATCATACTTAATGATTTCTACAGCTGTTTTTTTAAAAACGACCTTATAAAAACGTTTATCACCAACATTCTTCATAAATTCCATTAGCAGTCAAAAGCCAGGCATAAATTACTTTGGAAACAGACAATAAAAGACAACAAACTAATTGTCAAATTCATTAGGCTTCTTGTAACAAAAATGTATCACCCATCTGAGCAATAAACTCCCAGGTCTTAAACTTACTTTCAACATCAGGCTGTGATTAGGGCAAACCTTGACTCAAACACTAGAACTATTTACCCTGAGCTCATGAAGTCACTGCAACAAGTGGAAATTATTACTTCTGGTGAGGAAGGGCCTCCGGCAAGCAATTATGCATTTTCTAAAATGGCATTGTAATTATATAGATTATATTCAAATGCATTGCTAATGAATCTGACATCTGGAAGGTGATGTGTAGGAATTTAGGATATAGAGCAATTATTTTTGTTTATCTGAACTTGGTGGTCTTGGGTGGCTTTATAAGTATCCTTCACTCAGTATGTCTATGAGACTTAGAAGCTTAGGTCTTAAAGGGAATTTAGATACCCAAGTTACTCTGTTGATTTTGTTTTGTTTTAATTTCATTTAGGTGATTTGCAGAATTGGAAGATTTCAAAACCAGTTTATAGTTTAATGTCTCCAAACAGTCCTTAAGACACAATCCAGCTAATTCCTTGATAAGGGTACAGTGCAGCTCATCAATGCCATTCAGTTCACAGTGGTTGTCTGTTAGTTGTGGTTAGGTTATAGTTAGATTTACAATCCTTTCTGCTCCAGAAAAAGGCAGGAATTATCTGCAGTTCCCCTATGACATACTCATTTAAAGTAATACTGATTTCAGATACAGATTTAAATCAAGTATGAAACTTTATTCTAAATTAAGTTTAGTCTTACTTGTATTCGTAATTTTAACTTATTTTTTAAAGAAAAATTGGTTGTGTAACCCTCAGTGCACTTGAGTAGTGGATAAGTGTGGTCTGTGTGATAAATATGGTGCTTCTTCTTAATACATAGGAAAATTTCAAATACATATACACATTTGTGCAGACAGTTTTATAGATTTCCATGTATTTAGTCATACCCTCCATTTGTATTCAGTTTTGTTCCTAACACAGAATAAAAACTTCTATTTCAACTTCCATCAGCTTTCCCTGCTTTGACTAAGCTATCGTTGAAATAAATTGCCTGAATACATTGAAAAGCATTTTCCCTCTCAACCTTTGGGAGTGGTTGGGGCTGGCTCCTGAACAAGCTGTTGTTATAAGGTGTTTGGCCTCTCAGGCCCTTCAGCTTAAGTGCATTATTTTGGTTTTGATTTGGTTTTTTTAAGAACTTCAGTGGCTCTGTGTATTACGGTGAAATACTGGTTTGTATCAAAAACTCACCTTTTAGTAGCTGATAATAAGTGTAAGCCTTAACACATCTTGTCATCTTTTCAGGGTTAATTTCAGTAAAATTTATTCCTTCTAAAAATCTTTGAAAGCCAATGTGGCTTTGTTCTCTTTGTATTATTTTAGTATGCTTAGCTCTTAGTGAATCTATTTGCCAGGAATGTGTCCTAGAAGCAAGCAGTACACCCTCCCCTTATATCCTCAGCGCTGCTGCCTCTCACCACTGCCCGGTTTCAGTGGGGAGTACCTGCCCTAGCTGCCGTGGGCTCAGGTACTGCCTTAGGAACTGTTGCCAAGTAACAGATACTATAGCAGACCCTAAATTGTACTATTTAGTGCAAATTAGTGCTTAGAACTGCAAGGAGAAGAGCACTGTCAGTGGATCCATGTGCTCTTCCTTCTGCAGAAAGCTGCAGATAGAGTTGTGAAAAGAAAGCAGCCCATAATCGGGCCCATTATGCGTGGAAGCTAATCTCAATATTTATGAGTTATAAATAGAAAATACACAGCACCCCTTTGTATCTGCCAAGTAAATACTCTGTCTGAACCATCTCTAGGGACCAAATGGTTCTATAGCAGAAATACAGCTAGTTTTCCACAGTTATAAAGGTTGCATTCAAATTCAAAAGGCTTGGCTGGATGTCTTAGAAAAGAATTGAGAAATTAAAAATTATTTAGAGACCAGCTCTTTGAAGACCAAGTGAATGCTCATAAATCATGCAGTCAGAGCATTCACTTTAATAACTTCATTAAAACAATAAGAAACCTTAAAAGCTGGCTACCATGAGTGCAATATTATGGAAAGAGAAATACACCATTAATGCCACGGTCTTGCTGTAAGCCCTATTGTAAGCATAACTCAGCAAGCATTAAGGGAAAAGAAAACAGTCTTTATAAAAGACGAAAGTAAAAATAAACAACACCACCACCACAGCTGTATTTTCAGCTAGCCTAATCCTAAGGAATCCAGCAAAGATGAGTACCAACAAATATTTTAAGATCTCTACTTATTGTAGAGGATTTCTACATCATCTGACATCTCAGTGTCTGTGCTGCACCAGCAGAACTTCCATCAGCAGATGGCTGCAGCACTGCATCTCTCACGCTCGGAAAGAGGTCACCCAGCATTGCACTGCAGTCACTGTGCGCTCCTACAGTGGTGATGGCATCAGTGGCCAGATCACCATCACACTGAAACCTTTCTCTGCTGCCTGAAAACATTCTTGTTGGTGACATCTTCTGTAAGACTGGGCAGTAGCAGGGGGTGTCTGAAGTGGTCTTTTCCCAATAGCTAATTAAGGTATTAGGGAGTTGTTTCTTCTAATCCCAACTCAAGCCTTTGACATCAAGCTACCTTCTTCCTCAATTTAAAAGCTGAAGAAGGAAATTCCAAATGCAAAATTTATCGCAAAGTACAATGTATTCATCATGGAAGCTATGTTAAAGGAGGCATAGGCCCTCATATTTCAGGGCTTTTGGAAAGTCTTAAGAGGAAATTGCCAGGTAATTGTCCATTTTTTAGTGAGTACACAATTTCCACTGAATTATAGGCTACAGCTATTGCACACAATAATATATTGTATTAGATGAGCAGTCCAAAATGCTGTTTTGCACAAAGAAGCAGAGTCAAATTGTTCTGCTCTTTCTTTTCTCTCTGCTTAAAATGATGAAAACAAGCTCATCCTTGCTGATTGTCAGAGAAGTTGTACAAAACCTGTGGGCATTGCTGTGAGAAACCTTAGGGCAATCACTGTGCTGAAAAAGTGCTTTGGCTCAGTAGCTGTGTGAACAGCTTCTTGATTTGAGAAAGGAAAGGTTATTTTATGTACACACTGACCAGAGGTACAGGTGGTCAGCGCCCAGCTGGCTGGACTCTGCCAGCCAATAGTCATTATTTCTGGCATTTCTAGTGATTTCCTCTTGCTTTCCTTCCCCAAAACAAAGAGTATGAAGACTTATTTTTTTATTTGAATAGCCAAATCTAAATAAAGAATTTTGCGTTTGTATGCCTGTTTCTTCCTGATTAAATTATAGTAAGTTTTTATTTGGTTGTGCAGTCCCAAAGCAAGTGTGAAGATATGTGTGTTAATCGTCTCATTTTCATGTAAGTAATTAATGCTTTAGGTTTTCAAGTTCTCCAAGAATTTCATAGCAGTGTGAGGGGCTGTAAAATGGATGTAGAAATACTGTAGATACATTCTAGAATCCTCAGGGAAATTAGTCAGTTCTCTTACAAGTAAGTTCAATTTCTTTTTACTCTCTGAAAATTGCAGCCTATATCTTTTTTTTTAATGGGTTTTAAGAAAAAAAATACAAGTTAAAAAAGAAAATATATTTTTCATCTCTATAAATACAGTTTAGATAAGTGCTTAAATGTGCAGAGAAAATAAGGAAAGTATAAATAAGGCTATTTCCTTTTCACAGCAGTGTTGTCATACAGTTTTTTTAACTGATGAGCATTTTATTAGCACTGTTGATGCAATTGAGGTTTGATGAAGTTTGTGGCACAGTCTGAAGAACTAGAAACTGTTTTAAAGTTATTACATTACTTTAAATCCCACGTGCATCTTTTGATTAATCCCATGTGGGTGGAAAAAAGATTAGTTTTGTGGTTGCTTGTTATAGACCTCCTGACTCTGTTTCCAATGTGTAACTCCCTTATGTGCACATGTCAATGGGAAGGAACATTTTGCAAATTAAACCCTTGATCCTTGATTACTCCTGAAAGGAGCAGGCATTGTATGCTGAGAAGGGAACTGCACGTTTCCTGTAGTACACTGTGCTGAAAATGTCTGTGACGAAAGAGAAAGCATGTTCTTCAGCCTAAAAACAGAGATAAGAAAACAGGTGTTTATAGTTCTTTGTCAGCATCATTACTTTACATATATCCTTTACGGGTCATAGCTGTTCAAATTTGTTCACACATTTGGCAAGTGAAGCTCTCCAATGGCAGCTGCAAGGTGCTATTTTGCAAATATGGAAAGGAAGCTTTTTCCTTGCCAATTCCAAAGTTTATTTTCCAAAACCTTTCTAACTAAAGGTGAAAATCAAGTCCTGCCCTCTCTTCCATTATGCAGTTCCCCAGAAAGGTCCCATTATCCTTCTTGAGGTAACAGAAGGGAAACACAATCTTGTTGCTGAGATTGAAATGCCAACATTCAGTTGTGCCATTTGTCTGTCTCAGTAGGGTGATGTGAATCTCAATGGGGATCTCTTTCCAAATATTTTATTCCTCACTCTCACTCACATGATGCCATTGATGAGATCACGCTGCTAGAGCCACTTTGTTCTATTGGAGACACTCATGCGGTGGGGGATCAGTTGGATTAACTGGAGATTACCTGCCAACAAGGTGAAAAAGCAAAGCCCAGAAATGCCGCTTTTCCCCAGTAAAGAAGGAATTATATGGGTGAAGGTGAGAATTGTCTGGGTTTTATTCCTGGCTACCGTTTTTGTCCTTGGGTTTATTAGCTGTGGAAGTCAACACAGCATCATTAACACGTGTATGTGTCACTTCCATGAAATTTGCAGATGTGTTGAAGGGGAAGATAAGATTGGGTATGAGTGAAGGATCTACACAAGTGACCTCTTTATTTAGATATTGATTTAAGACAGCTAAGGTGCTAAGCAATTCTTTTACAAAGCTGAAGAGAGGAATCTGGTCTTTTTTTGGACTCCCTTAACAATATTATTAGTTCTGAAGCAAAAACTATGGGGTTTTTCCTCCATTATATCAGCCTTGTTGCTAAGATGGAGCCAGCTGTGTTTCTCTCAACTGGTGCATCTATCACCAACAAAATAAAACAGTAAAACTGGTAATAGGGAGGGAACAACTTCTGACATTTTGTTGTTATTACTGCAGTGATTCTAGTCCTCTCATGTTTATTATCTTGTTTCTGTCTTTTGGATGAATATCCTAATGCTTACTCCCCACATGAATGCCTTTCAATTCTGCTGAGCTGTCTTCAAATTTACAAATAGCAACATTTTTTACTCTATTTAAATCAAAGCCATTTCTATGCAGGGGCTTCTTGCTGCATCCCATCACATTAGATTTTAATGAAAGAATTACCGAATAATAAAATATATAACTCTAGTTAAGGAAAGACAAAAATAAAGCTGAGATAACCTAAGATGTGTCCAGCATCTGTGCTGACAGACAAAATGTTCTTTATTTGACCGCAAAGTTTGAATGTTATGTAACACAATTGACCAGTGTGGAATAGATAACATAGAGAAATTTTCTTACCAAATATGCCTAAAAAGAAATCTGTCATAAAGAATCCCATCCACTGCAACGCTCTTCTGTTTCTCGCTCTTCTGTGAAAGCAGAACAGGATTTATAACTGCATCACAGTATAATCTCTCATGTTTGGTTTGTCAAAAATCAATAAAGATAGAGATATACGTTATAAATCTATGCATGATCTAATAAAAGCTATGCATGATCTTACAGTAGGCAGATCCAAATTTTAATTCCTGTCCTGTTAAGTAGTGACACAGGAGCGTTTGGGGATCCAAATGTAATCTCCGCAGCTCAACAGCATCTTTGTAGGAAGTGCTTCAGGTCAGAGAAGTAAGGAGTTCTGTTTGATCTCAGCTATCAAGCCAAATTTGGGGGATCTCTTTGTCCAGATTCCCAGTGGTATCACAGAATACTTTACATATACAGGTCTGCAGGTGAAATTCACCTTTCTGGTGAAGTGAATATGATAATGTCCTGATTGAGCCCTCGTGAGAAAAAAGCATCTTAAATTCCTTTTGAGCCCCTTCAGAAATCTTTGCGGTACAGCTGGCTCCCAGGCCAGCCTCACTCCGCCGCTGTTCTGAGGGGATGCATTGCTGCACTAAGTTCCAGGAAGCCAAGCTGAAGTACTCGGCTGCATCGGTTTCTTGCCATCAGCAAACCATCACATGCTTGTCAACATCTGAGGGGTGCTAAAAGTGGTGATTAGAAGAGCTTGCAACAAAACGGGTTTTTTAAGTTCAGAAGCCCTGACTATGTGGGATGTGAAGAAATGCTTATGTAAGGATGTGACAGCATCAGCAATTCTTGTGCTGCAAATTGTTTCAGCTGGTTGGAAGCTAAGTTAATTCTGGCTGCTCCCTCATGGATAGAAAAATAGAGGGGGGAAATATTTAATTTAAAGCAAGTGCACGTTACTTTAGAAATAAGGTGTTTGGGATTGGGATCTGAAAAGCAGAGGTGTTTCTGAGAGAGGTTTCTGCTGTTGTTACTCAAAGTCACTTTCATTGGAGCTAAGCAAGCTTCAGGGGTGTTGGGCCAAGCTGCTTCCGAATGGTGGTGGAAATCGGGGACTGGCTCAGCCGCTCCTGGAGACTGTTTGTATTGCCCCACTGCTAAGGAACATCTACTTCAGGAAGTTACTGTCGGGATTCTGGTCAGGAATCTAGCACTTGATAAGAATAATCTTTTCGTCTGCTGCTCTGCTCAGTTTTTGAGTCTGGTAATCCCTGTGGCAGAGCAAGTGAGTGATTTCCTACATTGATTGAGTTCGTTGACATGAATTAGTCAAGAAATAGACTCAGGTGTGAGATAGATGTTGCTTTTGTCTAATTCGGGGATTGATTGCATTTCTTTGATCAAGGTGTGAGTTCTTCACACAACAAAATGAAGTAGTATAAAAGAGCCCACAACAAAGCACTGAGAGTCATTTGTTTATAAATGAAATTATTCAGACAAGCACATCTTTCACATACACCAGTGCCCACTTTCCTTTGTGTAACTTTTATGGCTGTGATATTATGAAGTACCCATTGCTGTAGAGTCTCGGCATTATGGTCCTCATCTTCAGGTTCCATGAGGTAGCAGAGGATATGACTTGATTGCTTTTCAGCCTTGAGGGAAGTTTTGCTCTGGTTGAATGTTCTGTTACATTAAGAGTTGGCAAAAGCCCAAGGCCAGCAGTAGTCCTCTGGTAATTTCAAATCCAGTTTTGTGAGCAGTGGAATTATAAGATATGATTTCTTTTACATTTCAGAGTGTGACTGGGCATTCTGATGTCTAATAAAATACGTGCTTCAATTGAAACTTTTTTCAAGGGTTTGAATATCCATAGTATCTCTTTCACGTGTATTTTCTGGTGTGTAATAAGAGTTGAGACCATGTTGGAGCTTTCACCTCATATAGGGATACTTAGTAGGCTTTCTGGATTCCATCTGGCTGTCTGCTTTCAGGAAACTTGTAGGAATTTAATGTCCTTAAGAGTCCTGTGATCCTGGTCAATATGCTAAAAAGGTATGGAAAGGGGGCAGTCAAGTCATCAGGCTGGTAACTGAACAGAAAGAAGACAGAATGTTTACCTACACTGGGTTTCCTTGGGAACTAAGGAAAAAAAATACGTATTGTTTTATTGCAAATCCAGTGACAAACATGCTTTGATTCATATTTAAATCTATTCTCATTTTCTTGCCATGTGGTGGGGTTTTTTTCTTTTTGATCTCTGTATAAAGGAAATTAATTTTTTTTGTTTTCAATCTAGATAGCTGCTCCAATAAGTCCAATGATCCAAATCATTCTATTACTCCCTCTCCTGAATCTGAATAACTTGAGCTAAACTCTGATTTTAGAAACCTGGTTTTGTCTGTGTTGGCTGCCAGCATCTTTCTTCAGCAAAGAGCGTGGTCCCCAAGCATTCTGTTGTTGTGCAAGGTTTGCTTCATGCAGAGCATCTGCAGGATAAGCACTTTGGCTTTTCTTGTTTACATTCTGCTTGCTGTATTTTCTCTTTGTTTACAATTCCAGCATACTTGAATCCTGATAGGTTAAATGGAAGGGGAGACAGGCATCAGACAGTTGGTGCCTGACCCATCCAGCACACGCCTCTTGCTTTCAGAACAGCCCAGTCATTTTTCACTGGTACTTTGAGGTACATTCAAATCAGCCTTGGCATCTGTCCAGTCCTGCATAATATCAAGCGGAGAACATCCTGTCTGAGACAACAGATTGTTAGTTCAATTATACTCCTGAAATTGAGTTAAAATTCCTTGAAATAGGCTTCAAAACTGAAGGACCCTATGGGAATGTTGTGGGGTTTTTGTTAGTTTTACTTACATTATCACAATCAGGTATACTAAATGAGGTGCATTGTATAAGTGCATGTTCTGTGTGTTGTTTATGGCTGTTCGTATTGTATTTTATAACAGTGAAGTAAATAAATTGCTAGCACTGCCATCTATAGATAAAATAAAGTTCTTGTGCTCAGCTTGATGAGGAAAGTGGAGCAGCTTGGACTTCTTGTCTAAAATACTGTTAACAAATTTTTATTATAATCAGAGAGAAGAGCTCTGAGCTGCTTCTGAATATGATTAATGACAATTCCTCATTAAGAGTGACCAAATTTTATGTTACTGATCAGTGTTTCTGAAATGTGACATGATAATTAAATAATCCTTCAGTATCTTTGGGTCAAACTTGGTTACAAGCACTGTCTCAGGACTACTGCTGGTCTTACTGGACTGAGAAGTATATTTTGCTAATCAAGAGTGTGTCTGGGGTATTGAAAAGACTGGTAGCCATGCTGGAACTTGTGCATTTCAGTCCATTTTTTTAGTAAAGGGAAAGGTGGTGCAGTTTTTTTGGCAGAGATCCAAGCATCCATATGGTGCAGTAGTGTTCTGTATTAATTCTAGTGTTGTTTCATTGAGAGATAATGTTCTGGTCAGATGCAAAATGTTCATGCCCAGTTTTGTTTTGCATTTTTACTCTTGTTTTTCTCTATTGATTTTTATTTATTCTCAGAAGCACAAAGGCCAGCTTCTCCATCTGCCAGTTTTATCTTTCCACATACACTGTTTATTTTCCTCCTTGTCTCTCAAATTGCACATATCTGAAGAACTGAAAACTGGCTGTAACACACGGGGTTAGATTCTGCTATTTCACAACATTCCAATAAGGCATATTTTCAGATTGTCCAATGGATTTCCATTAGGTGAAGCTTCTGTTTTATTAGGTAAAGGGTGATAAACCTCAGATTTTGGATGTACTAATGCTTTTTTGTTTAAGCATTTCATGGCCACATAATTAGTAAAAGCTTTGGCTATTTCTGGAGTACCATGTGTTGACTGGATGTTTGGTCTGCTTGTGCGTAAATGAATGCCACCTTTTTTGCCCCCAGGAAACAGGACACATTACCTATCACTGTCTGTGGGTTTTATTTCTTGTCAACAATTCCTATGTGAATTTTATATGGGGGTAATAAACTAGTTTGAATAGCACATATTCCTAAGTGATCTGCAAGCCATAGTAAAAAATGCAGCAATTAGTGTCTCACAAAATAGTCAGAAGAAATAAGGCATATAAGAAACGTATCACTTAATGACTTAATCATGTTTGTAAGATAAAGACACTGGGCAAGATGGGAAAAATCCCTAAATGACTGTAGTGAAAAGTATTTGAGAAAAACTGCAGAGCTGCCAGGAAGGTGAACATTTTGGGTTCATAAAAGATGCAGAGAGTTACCATCTCTGAATCACTGAAGACTGGGCACACAACACAGTCACATCACGGTTTTGACAATGTCACATAAAACAGTGGAGAACAGAATTTTCAATAGCCACACTAAATCCACATACAGCTTCCTTTTCAGCTCCAAAGTCCTCCTTCAGTAAACTGAAGCATTAAAGTTGGTCCAACTACATATTTTCAAACTTCACATCAACAGATGGACAGCATATGCAGGTATCAGACCTCCAGTTCTAGTGTTGTGGCCAGGAAGTTCAACAGATAACATACTAATCAATTAAAGGCAATGAAGGGCAAGACAGGACTTACCAAAATGAGCAGGAACTCCTGCTATCATTTTTATTTCAAATAAGGACAGTTCATTAATTTAAACTCCGGTGGGTGACAGGATTATAGTGCTTGGCTGTGTACTTTTGAAAATCTGATCCATACTTCATCTTTTAAATACATTTTAAACTATACTTTTAGCAACTTTTCCAGGTTTGGACAGACCAAATTTTCACTGAATCAGCAGTTCAGGGGCAAGTTTTGATACACTGAAAAGCAGGAAGTTGTTGTCTCAGTTTTATCTGAACTCTCTTACACACCTCTGACAGCAAAGAAAAGCTGTTAATGTTTTTTCAGTGAATTAGAGGACTTAAATTAAAAAAATAGTTTCTAATACTCCAGGCTTAATAGATATTTTAGAGTTTAAGTTAATACTTACCTGAGTCTCTTAGATATGCAGTTAATAGGAAGATGAGGGAGGGCATGGGAATTTAACCGTCTATCAGGTGGCCTAAATAACCAAATTTTAAAAGGAGTATTAAGAAGAAAAATTGCATATTGCTCATTCCCTTTAATCCAAAAGCTGATTCTGGGATGTCAATGAACCATATGATAAAAATCTTATAAGGAGTGGTTAGACTAGTAAGTACACTTCATTTTCTAAGGTATCACAAAAAACAACAAAAGGAAAAACTCTATTTGTCTGAGAAGTACCTCTGGCATTTCTCTGTGAGTCCCTAAACATTAGTATTCCAAATGGCTCTGCAAATGCAGTTGCATGATATGGAGCTATGGCATAGAAATATAACTAATGTAGTAGTTTCTGCTCTGAACCTTTGAAGATATCTTACTTTCTGGTTCCCACTTTAGAGTATGCTTTTTGAGCAGGCTTTAACTCATAACTTCCTAACATAAAATGTTTGTAGGATCCCAGAGAAGTGAAATCTCATAGAGTGAGGGCACCTCCACATGTTGGGTAACTGAGTGAATATATTCTGTGGGAGATGCAGCGATGTATTGTTGGACACTTAAGAAAAATACTTTCCAGAAAACACTTAACAGCTATGTCCTCTCACATGTATATGTAAGGTTATTTTACATTTACTCTTTTTGGTACCCAGAGTTTGCCAGTGTTGTTCTGTATGCACCTAAATGCTACTCTGAGCCTTATAGCTGACTCTTCACAGATTTACTGGAGTACCTTGTGTTTGGCCATATGTAAAGGTATTGGGCTAAGTTTGACCTTGGAGAGCAATTTTTTGTGCCATTATTATCTTATTTCCAATGTGGGACAAGACTGCCTCTTATTGTGTAGAGCCAATGTTCAGCTAAGAGGGACTTCTTGAATACTCCTGTAGGAGTAATAAGAATAGTAAGTCTTGAATTTCCTTGTTTTATCTTCTTCTTTTATCTGTGCTCAGATCCTTTTCTTTCCTGAGACTGTTGTGTGTTATTTGCATCATGGTTCTACATAAGATCTCCAGTCAGTTTAATCATGTTCATGCCCTGAAAAACTTTTTCACAAAAGCCACATAGCAGAATTTTAAATATTCTTTCTTCTGTGCCATCACCTGAGCAGGAATCAGGAATATAGTGGGCGAACAGGAAATGGTAACTACTCCTTATCAAATGCATAGAGTCAAATATTTACTCAGGGCGGTTAAGTTGTTTACAGTCCCTGCTAGCAGCATGCAAGCCTGAGAGCCAGTAACCAATACAGTTCAGAAACTCACAGCAGAAAATCTGCTCTTCAGGTTTTTATATTTGCAGAAATTGAGGTGCACAATTTGCCAGTTCAAATTTGAAAGAGATTCGGTTTTTCAGCTTATTTTCATACTCAGTCTCACTGACTGAATGGAGGAGCATCTGTAGATTTAAAAGAAAATTTTGGTACATCTGCAGCTGAAACTGTCTCAAGTTTCCATTGAATCAGATAATTCTTATCAGATATCCTTGAAGATGATAAGAGGATCAGTGGTGTCAGCAAGTTCAAAGCAGCACAAAAATACAGTTTGATGAAAGGCAGCTTCATTGTAATGCAAAAAACAGCACCCGAGCCATTCCTGTAGTGCATGTGCAAGAGTTTGAATTATTTGAATGCAAGATTCCTGATACAGTAATTTCTGCCACACATGAGACCCAAAATGATTGCTTGTCCCTGTAGAGTAAATGGACCTGCTCATCATGCAGGTCTTTGTAGAGATAATGCAGACAACTGTTCGGAAGATGTAATAGTTGTGGTTGAAATACGAGGTCTGAAGCGCAAGGGTTAGGATGGATGGTTAAGCTTTAAAATCACTTGGAGGCAGCTGATTTTAAGTTGCCATGGCAAAGGATTTTCAGACAATGAGAAGCTTTTATATTAATATCTTTGTAAGCCTTGTTGTGATAGAATTGTCTCTGAAGAGCAGTCTCTTTCTTGCTCCTGCTAACACACACAGTGATAAAATCACCAAGTAATTATATAGTGCTGTAATGACTTTTTGGGTTTCTTCTCTGTGGGTTTTGCCACTGATTTGTAGTTTCCTTTTCTGGTAGATTTTTATAATAAGGAATTGAATTATTCAACATTTTGTTATAAAAAATTTTTTTAAGATACCCCTTATGTTTGCAAAAAACACCAAGGTGTGGAAATTACAGTGGTTTTCCATTGTTAGTCTATTAATTTTGAACAACAACTGAATAAAACCTGTCTGCTTTACTTTTCTTTGACAGCTTGGTCGGTTTGGGCTTTTTTGTATTTTCTGGCTAACATGGCTAGAGTTTTTTGCTCCATATATTTTGCAGTTAGGTTCTATGGTCCTCTTATCTTCCTCCTCAGTGGGCAAAATCTAGGTCTGAAAAAAGTGTGTCCCATCTGAGCTCAGGGTGAGATAAGAAGCTTATTGGTGGCGGAAATTTGTAGAGAATTTTTCAGGGACTTTGTTTCAGTTTTGGGCAGAGAGAGTGTAGTGTCCACTGTTCTCAGGACAGCTTGGACTTGCCCTGTTTGTTGCTGGTCCACTCTAATGCTGCTCTCCTGCCAAACAGGAGCAGGACAAGGCTCTGTTTCAGTGCTTGGCCAGCCCTGGTCTGCCACTTTGTGCACACAGAGTCTCAATGCACAGCAGACCAAAGCCCAGAATTAGTATTGCTGTTTGTCTTTGCCAGCTGCACAGCAACTCTCAGCTGGTGCAAACGGTGCTGGTAGCACATCCTGTGGGTTTGGCTGCTTTGGAGGTGCACTTTCTAAGGTGTCACTTTTCCTGCCAGCTGCAGAGACAGCCGGAACACAAAAGGGGAAGTTTACAGGTTCAAGGAGTCTCTAGCACTGAGTCTCCAGCA
The DNA here is from genome assembly GCA_013397895.1 of Origma solitaria. NCBI lineage: Eukaryota > Metazoa > Chordata > Aves > Passeriformes > Acanthizidae > Origma > Origma solitaria. Next base: position 998,370 of record VZRL01004071.1, read on the forward strand.
GCACTGAAGCTCTGACATTCATGCCCAGTGGCACTTTGTCATATTAGAATTTAATGGGCTTCAGGACATAAAGTGAGATGTATTTGTTCTGACACACGTTTAATTAAGGTTCTTATCAAATTCTTTTTGCTTTAATTTTTCTTTGACATTGGCCATTCCATCTGTGGGATTCTGTAGGTCTGAAAAGCTTTCAGATAGGGCTTTAATTGCAGCCTTTTCAATGTAATTATTAGTTTTGTATTACATGGGAATGAAGCGGGTTCTTTTAAGTTAGCATAGTATAAACACTTCATACTCTCAGCTGCTATGCTAATGTGCAGGACTGGGATCCACATCACAATACATTGTCTCCATTCTCTGTACTGCAACACAATTTACTCAATTTAGTGGCAGCTGCAGCCCACAAGTAATTGGGGCCTGAAAAATCTCCGTGGATATCACTACTTAACACTAGATTTTAGTCTTAGGAGGTACCTAAATGCCACAACAACATACAAACATATTTAAAGACAAACAGATTGATTGGATTACATAAATAGATTAATCAGATTAATCTCAAATCAATGTATTTTTAGACATGTATTATTAGTTATGCAGAACATGGAGTCAACTGATGTACGTGTGGAAGAGAATCTTTGTACGTCAGTATGAGTTGTTAGTTGTTAACTCTTTGAAATCTGCCAAACTATTTAAGCAGAGTAAAATGAATAATACAGGAAATCTTTAGAGATAACTGGAATCAGTCATGAGATTAATCATATATTTGAAGGTCCCTTAAATAAAATAGCCCAAAGTTACAAAAAAAAAAAAAGGACAAAATTATGTTGGGAGAAGATTTAGTAATAAGTGATAAGTGGGGGGGGAACTGATACAAAATTAAGGATGCTGAGTAGTGGGTGGGGATAAGCTCATTTTATGTAACAAGATAATTTAAAAGGTGAAATACAGAAATAGCTGGGAAACTGAAAAATAACTGCATTGCAGCTTTCACATGTTCACAGCTCTTCCAACGAGCTTGAAGTCTATAATTTGAAGCAGCAATGAGGAACTATTCACCTGATACGTGAGCACACCAGGGCTTAAATTCTCCAATCTTTCTCCCATCATGGAACAGAAAATATGTTCACCACACAACTAAAGAACTACTGTCCCCTGCCTGTCTGTTCACATGCTGTGGAAAGAAAATGTTACAGTCATAGAGTGAATGTGTTTTAGTCTGGCAGTAAGAGCAGCTCTGTAAGTCCCCAGGAAAGCAAATAACAAGAAGGATGGCACACCATTCCTGGGCCCTTGCTCCGCTCCCTTCCCTCCCAGAGGACATGTGGAGAAGACCTTGTAGTCCAGGCTGCTGAGCTGTGGATTTGCTGGAGGGTTCAATCCACGCACGGCCCAAACTGCAGAATGGCTTTCTAGCTTTCTGGTTCAGTTTTATTATGCAAAGTCACAGTCCTGACTAAAGACCTTGGTTGGTTTGAGCTGGAAGTGTTGGAGCTGCTGTTGATCTGGATATGCAAGATGGCAGTTTGTTTTGGGGAAGGAGTCCTTTGCCTTAGCATTAGTGTAGGTTTAAAATAACTGTATCATTTTAAGAGTAGGTAGTGTCACTACTTCTTGAAATTGTGTACATCAGGTTTGCATTTTCCAGGAGATTCGGTTTCAGTCCTTTCTGTTCGCTATAGAAATACAACAGTAATTTCTGCTGAAGTGCTTCTCAGAGGTAGGCAGCTGTGAATCATCCAGAAGCAATGAGGGGCATCAGCCAAACATGCACTTTGTCAAATGACTAGAAAATATTTTTCAAACTTTCCAGTTGGCTAAAATGTCACTGAATCACACTAGATGTATCTAAGGAAACTTTCACTCTTAGGATGAGGTTTTGGTCTGTCACGGGTACCTGAGAATGCATGCCTCACACAATACAAACAATATTGTGAAGCTGATGTTTCATTATTTAAAATATTAATTATGCAATGTGTATGACTTTTCAGAAAATATATATAGCAGCACAGCTGTTGTTGTAGCAGCAATGGAAGGGAACATAAAAGAGTGATAGCTATGACAGATGAAAATGTGAGTGAGCAGAGATGTGGGTTCCAGTTTGTTAAGCTCAGTGCTTTGGTCAATAATCTATAGTGTATGGATATTTCTGTAGTGAAGAAAACCCTGAAAATGCTTCTTTTCTATTACCATGCAAATCCCTTGTGTGGGAGTAAACTCCTGCAGGAGTGGTACTGAACAGGTGTCATCCTTTCCTTCCCACACTGCTCCCAAATCAGAATAATTTGTAGTTCTTATAACCAAGACATCCTGGAAGGAATTAACAAACATTCCACCTGTACAATATTTAATTAGCATTCTGCATTGTCTATGGCCAATCCCAGAAGACATTTGTATCTGTATGGGATCCGTATACATATAAATCAAATTATTAATATGGATGCAGTGGGTTTTTTTTGAGTGACAATCTTTTAGTTTGTCAAGTGTTGATGGTATTTAAACCGAACAACTGGAAATTTCTTAGTAGTATTTAAAAAATCAAGTCTGTGACTATATTTCCAGAGCAAAATAAGATTTTTGTGAGATTTCTATATTATGCTTTATAGTAATGTCCAGAAATCCAAATTATGTTACATGTTCATGGATACTTCGGGCTCCTGAGTTGGAAGCCAACAGTAGCAAAAATCACATCTGTACCTGTGTACTTGGTAGAATATAGTACTGCTATCCAGCATTTAAAAAGTAGTTCCACATGGGTGTCTCTTGTGTGGTCAGCAGCAGGGTTGGGGTGGAGGGAGGGAACATTAAACTGTGTGACTCCATATATTATTAAGTTTATAATGGAAACCTACTGCTTCTCTTAGCAACAGTAACTTGTATCTGATGGAAGTTTGCACTGTGGCTGATTCCAGGTATTAAATGGCATACTAAGAAAAGTGTTACCTATTGCCAGGAACAGCAAATGTTTTCTCATCCCTTTTGTCTAGTTGCATGTTTTATGGAAATTTGTGCAACTGTTTTTGTAATACTTTTTGCATGTTTTCCTCTTTTTCTTCTTTTTATGGCTTCTCTAATAATGATGCCAGTTCATGCACATTTCGGTTATTTTGCCTGAATACTTTTTTTGTCACTTTATTAATTACCTTGTGGATGAAAGAAAACTAATTTTTTGCATAAAAATACCCTTTATTTTGGAGAACTCTATGTCCACCTTTTATCATGCTAGTTTAACGTACCCCAGTGTACAGAACCACCACAGAACTGGAATTGTAACAAATACCTCTATCATGTTTATTCTGCTTTCATGGCATGTGTGAAAAAAGTGTGTCTCTTTATCTGATACACACTTACATGTCGTTCTCTTGGCTTATGTGGACAGTATTTTGTATGAAGAGTGTTTAATACCAAAATTTTGAAATAGTGTTTGGCTGTTCTCCTTATCAAACTAATTCTTACCCTCAAAAAGTGATTTATGGACAGTCTGAAATACAGATACTGCATGCCGAACTTTGATTAAGCTAAGCATAAGTCTGAGAGTTGCTAATGAATGCTTTTGTTTGAGTGCAAAATAAAAACATCTTGTCTTCTTTATGCAAAAAACCAAAACCTGCAGTGTAATAGTAGCTGACATTATTCTGACAGCTTAGCTTATGATTGTTCAGTGCAGTGATCGTGGTATTTATTTGTGCACAGTTGTCTTGGTCATGGATCAGGTTCCAACTCAGACTGTGTAAAGAGACACTTCATGATGGTAAACTAGCAGTGTTGTGAATACTAGCCTCCAGCTGTGAGTAAATTCTGACCTCTGTGTCATGTAAATATTGCTGTGCTAGTACAGGTAGCTATCAGATGAAAAAAGGCAGTATGAATTTCCATGTTTGCTTTTGTTCAATGTTAAAATATATGCAATCCCTCTCTGGAATTGTATCGGTCTCAAAATGAGCCTCCAAGGGAACTTTTGAGCATCAGTTTGAACAGAGCATTGTTCCAGCTAATCATATGCTGCAAAAGAAGAGTCTTGAAAGTTAGGGAAAAACATTTTTTCCAGTCTTATGTAAGAGAAACTTGAGAGCTTGCTGCTGGTAATTTGAAAAGAATAATAAACAAACAAACAACAGCAAAATAGAAAAAGGCAAAATCCGCAGGTCATTAGGTCTTGCATAGATCAAAAACCATGGCCAATAGCTACAATGGATTCTTCTCATTATTTTCTATATATGAGGAAGATCTCTAACAGAAGAGAAGACATCATCTTTAAGAATTATTAAAAACTTTACTTAACCTCCAAGTATAGAGAATAAGAATTTCATATTACTACGTGACCAAGAGAAATTAGGAAATAGCTGAAAATTCTATTTGTTCAGGTTGCTCTGCATGTTGTGCAGAGACTAGACTAGATCCTAGACTGCCCACCTGAGAGGGCAAAATATGTTAGAAAATGCAAGGCAACAATGTGAGCCTATGTATGGCAGAGAGCTGAAAGGAGCAGCAGGGTCACAGAGCACCAGAACTGAGATAACAACAGTCTTTGGACTGATGTGCTCTGCCACTGGAATTTTCATTAACTATGACTGTTTTCACTATTCTGAAAATGCTATCGTATTCTGCCCCTTAAGCATTTTAGATGCTCATTTTGCTGTAACCAGCCTATTGTGGAAGTATAGAAAACAACCACTAATTTTTTTGTTCATTTGTTTCTGCTAAGGACAAGGGTTCTTTTGAATATTTTGATAAAGCTGAATTTCAGCATACTTAAGTACTCACAGATAAATTACTTTTTAGAACGCATTTATTAATTTAGCATTTTATGATCACAGTTGTACGATCATTAGTTTTGATAAAGGACACGCAAAAAAAATTACATGAGTATAAAATCCAGTCAATATATTAGCAGATTCCTTTTCAAAAACAGTGCCATGGAATTTTTTTTAAAACCATTTTTAAATTTTTTTTTCCAACAGTAAACAGGAAGAGTGCCTTTCTCTGCATAGTGTGCATTTGCAGTATATCTTACATGTTGGAAGAGATACATATCCTTGGGTTCTATCATTTTGGAAAGCACTGCTGACTTTAGACCTAAGCAGCCTTCTTATGGACTTGAAGCTGTTGCTGAAAAGTGTGTGCAGCATCTGTCATGCTTAACATGTATGAGCAGTAGCTTGCAAAAAAGAGGTTAAGGTCTCAACAGTAAATGAGTTCCCTGGTGCAGGGTAAGGTGGGGTTTTTAGATGCTAGAAGGGGACATGGACTATCCTCTTCAAGTGAGAAGGAAGGAACAGGTAAAAAGTTACTCACATGTAAATGAAAACAGTACATTCCTAATATGTATTTATGTTGGTGTTTAGATCTGAACAAGACAAATTCTCATGAGGGAAAAAACACTTTTCATTTCTCTTTGGTCCGTAAATTGAACTTCAGATTGCAAGATGGAAAAATCCTTATTAGGGAATTGGTTTAGGGATGAACATGAACCTGATTTTCTAGTTCAACAGAAGACTTGTTCAATCATGTCCGTTTGTGTGAAAGATGATATAGAGTGCTACTGGACTGTAAAGGCACAACTCTACACAAATTCAGCACAGATGTAAATAATTTGGCCAAATGCAACGCACTGTGACCAGGTCTAAAACAAAGCGAATACCATTATTTTGAAGAACCATGTCTTGTCATTTGTTCAAGGAGTGATCCCGATATTTTAGATATGGGGTGGTGTGATTAGGGTTGACTTTTCAAATTTCGTCAAGTATGCCTTTTCACTTGCTGGTCTTGGTGTATTTAGTGGACCTGACTATTGACTGGCAGACTGATTCAAAGATAAATTGAGATGTCACTAGGGCTTTTACCAAAGAGGAAAATATTATCATTGGTTTTGCTTAGATTAGGAAGCTGAGAGCAGATAAAGAGGTAACAAACAACAACAACAAAAATACAGTCAGGAAAAAAAACAAAAGCGTGTCAGAATTATCCTAATGCAGTAGGTAGTTGTTCTAGTCTGGTGGATATACTGTGCTACAATATCTGAAGCAGTGCCCCTGTTGTGATTCATTATCACTATATAGCACGATTGGAATTAATAACAAAGGACAGTCATAAACTGATGATAGAAATTCTGGTGTTCCTACATGGTTTTATAACTAAGTGGCTAAATAACTGTTTTTGTAGAGATAATTTCATTACAGAGATAACAAAAGTAACCTTTACAGATAAGTAGTTACATAATTTAGTCTGGTGGGACAATATTGGCCTAATTCTCTGCTTATCTGAACAGATAAAATTTCACCACCGATGACAATGATGTGCCCATTTATTCTAGCAGGGAGCTGTGCAGTTTTAAATTATCTGATGTTGTCTGAAGTGCCTCCTTGTCTTTGCCTTGTTAGAATCAGTTTCTCACCAGGGTTGCTTCAAAGGCAGCTTTGGGCAGCACAATTGGTTTTTGTGGCCTGGGGACTGAGCCTAGGATCAGGACATACCAGGGTGCTGGCTAGCATCTAAATATGTAACACAGTATGGTCCCTATTCTTCCTTTGTAGGAGAGTGCCACATAATTTTCACTGATCAGCAGTCTTTGTCTCTTGAGCAATAGCTGAGGAATTGTGTTTCCATGACCATAAACGCTGTAATTGTGCCTGCCTTTATTTTATGTGTGTCATGCAGAGCTGTTACTCAAACAAAAGTCCCACTGACTCACCTCGTGTGCACTGCCCATGTGCCTGTTCTGCCATAACTCAGTCTGCAATAGACCTAGCCAATTCCTATTTCTCAGGTTATCTGAGTTTTTTGTATGCGGCATTTTTAATTGGCAGTAAATCCAGTCTGGGATGCCTTGTCTGTGCAAAGCACAGAGTTGCTTTATCATGCCAGAGGAGGACTGTCAGACGCTGATTGTGGAAAAGGAATTTTGTTTCCATTGCAGGAGAGAATGGTATGGAATTCTCTCAGGCACATGGTGTGGCTCCTGGGGATGGTCCTGTGCAGGGCCAGGAGTTGAACTCGATGATCCTTGTGGGTCCCTTCCAACTCATCTTATTCTGTGATTCTGTGAAAATAACAATGTTTGCAGAAGTGGTTAAGAAATCAAGACAGTAGTTCAGAAAAAAGGCTAGCTTTAGGCTCCTCTGCGTTCCACAAAACTCTGACTTTCTCAAAACTTGATACTATCAAGGTTTCTACTCCCGGAAATGAACACAAACAAGAGGATATTAATTTTGTGTTTGGAGAGGGTAAACTCCATTTGGAGCAGAGCAGAGGGTCTCCTCGTTCCCAGGGGAGTCCTTTCTACAGTAGGTTAGCAGCTACTAAAGCATAACCATGCCCAAATTATTCCACTCTTACAAGTAACCAAGTACTCTTTGGAGAAGGCACTTCAACCCCTTTTGCTCTCCTTTCAGGTAAACTTCTTAGCCATTAGGTTCAATGCTCCTTCCTCAGTGTTGTCTCACTCTGGTTTTTTGTTTGTTTGTTTTGTAAGAAAAGGCAAAACAGGCCAACTCCTTTGTCCCTTTAAATGATGAAGAAAACATATGATGCAAAGACTAACTATCTGGCCTCCTGCATTTTTTAAGAAACACCACATTTGAAACCAGTCAACTGGTTTTATTTACCCTGGGTCTGGATATGGGTTGCGGTTCTTTGGGTTGTATTTGATTAATTCTGCTCGGGCTTAAATCATGTTTTCATCTAGTACTTTGGAAAACCTATAGAGAGCCACAAAGATAGACAGAACCATTGTAGTGCTTCTCCTAAATACAATTTTCAAAAAGTTACTGCAATCAATAGGTAAGAAAAGTTACCTTTTTTAAAGGAAGCCTAGTATATTCTGTATCATCATTGTGCCAAGCTGAATCCATGGTGACATGGACAGCTTATAATACCTGTAAATACTTCTATAAAAATTCTACTTCATGTAATGTTGCTCAACTATAAAATTCTTCTCAATTGGTGGATCAAATTTTTGTATTCTGCAATAGGTGTGTTACTGTGCTATTTTCAGTTCTTAGCATGAAATGGTGAAAATTAAGTCATGTGTGAATGCTACCACATAAGCAGAAACTTCCAGAATCCTTACATGAAGAATGACTGTATCACTTTCAGAGACATAGCTATTAGGAGGGGTTTGAATTTGCTGGATTTCTTTAAATTCTAGCAAAGCCCCTCAGAGCAATGAGCACAGTTGATAATATAAGTAATAAGAAGTCATTTCACAAGATGTAATGTGAAACCAACTTAGAGCATATGAGCTAATGGAGCAGGCTGAAGTCTGTAAATCTGGTTTGTTGTCTTTCTAAAAGATCCTCTTTAGCTCGGCCAGAAGATACTATCTTGATAAAGTAATAATGTGGTGAAATAGAGTGTACGTGTGCTGAAGAACAGACTGACTGGTCAGTGTTGCCCCTTTTCTTTTACGCGTACAAATTAAATTCAATGAAAAATAAACAAGGGAGCTTGTCTACTGAATTCTGGAAGGAAATGTCTTCATTCAGGTTGCAGCCATGGCAACAATCTGTGGAATTAAAATGTCCTGTGCTATGAATCAATTCAATAAAATTATGATCTGGATATTTACTGCTCCCTGAAAGTCTCTCTTAAAGAGATTGATCCATTTTTGTAGAGCACAATATGAACGCATATGAGATAGTTACCATCTACAGTTAGAACATAAAGAGAAAGCAGGAGAAATGTGATTAACATGATCCAAGTTGTTAATCCATGTTAACAAAACAGGTCAAGAAACCTGGTCTTTGTAGTTGAGCATGGTAAAATGCAGAGGTTTGGCAGGTGCCGCACATCTGCGTGAGGGGTACCAGATTGGTCAGGAATTTTTGGGATAATTGTTGAACTGTAGACAGAGCTTTTCCCCTGCTTCTCCCACATGTCCCTTTCTAAACCACAGAGAAGGACAGATTCTTTTTGAGTGATCCATGGGAAGAGCATAACCCAGGTGCTGCTCAGCTCATGGCTCCGTGAGACCACCTGCCTGAGGAGCCATCAGTGGTGCAGAGTCACTGCTGTCTTGTATCCATTCGCTTTGCTTGTCACTCTTCTTTCACACTTGCCTGAGCTCACAGGTTGATTTGCAACAAAACTAAAACAAAATAGACAAGCAGCATCTGAGAATAATGTGGCACATCTATTTTGCTGTGGAAACTGCAGGGAGAGCTTTTTGTGTCCAGCGCTTCAAAATTCTACTTTTGTCTGATTAGTCTTCTAAATTGCTTTATTTTCTCCCCAGGAGGAAACCTAAATAATAATGGAAAAAAGAGCTTTCTATTGCACTTAAAGGTGGAAGAGGACTATAGAAAATTTAGTGATAAATCTCCCAACAGTAAAAACAGTGTAACACAGATTGCAGTAGCTAGAAAAATACTTACCAGAATGGTGGTGACCTGAGTGAGTTCATGCTGACCTGACAGAGTCAACCAGTACAGCTCTGGTTGGGTTTCCATGTCTGTTTTGATGTTTTCCTTAGTTCACTGGGCTAGTGATGCCACTACCTGTGGAGGACACCATGAATTCTCTGAAGACTTTATTTTGATTGATTCTGATTTCACTCAATTCTGGAAATTTCCTGGGAAAAACGTCAAGCAAAACTACAAGGAAAAGCCCTTCTCAATTATGCTTTTAAAGCTTTTATCGCTGCAAGCTGACAATGGTTGCAATGGGAAATAATACTTAAGAAAAAAGTCACAAGCAGCTCAGTTTTAGAGCATGCTGTTGCTAAAGAGGGGGGTAGCAGTGGTACTGCAAAACCTAGGTTCCCAGATTTTTGCTCTTGACTTGAAAATATAAATACTTTAAGTATATTAATTAAATGAATTACTCTTGATTTGAAGCTTTGGGTTCAATGCTTTCAGACTTTTATTTCTAGCCATGAGTGTTAGAGAAGTTACTTTTTTATTTGAAATGCAAGCTGCAAATCTCTGATTGTAACATAATGCTGAGAAACTAAGGCTTCAAGAAATATACTCAATATCTCAGGGATTGCGATAAAATCACAAGAGTTGGCAGTGGTGAATATTCCTAAAGTTTGCATGGAGTGATTTTTGGAGTCTCACTTCTCAATTGATACAGTACCGCCAGGAGTTGGTTGCTGGCTTGAATATCAATCAATGCCAGAGTCCTTCAGTGGGTTACCTCTGGTCAGTAAATAGACTGATGCCATTGAATAAGGTCAGGATTCTGATCCATACTGAAAGAGAAGATGGATGCAGAAGCAAACCTAACCCCAGGAATCATAAGGTGTATATATATATGTATATGTATGTATATATATACATAAGTTCCACATTTAAAGTATAGAATTTTATATGATTGCTTTGCAGAGATCTTGGCACCTAGTTTGGGGCAGTACTCTGGCATTTAATATCAGCTTATAGCTCTGACTTTAGAGTTTGCTCATGCCATGGTGCCATGAGCAAGAGGCTGTCAGAAGAAAAGAATTCTGCATACATTTTGCTGGAAACACATAAAATTAATATCCGCTCCATCTTGGATGAAGAGCCTCAGGACAAAACACTAACTTTCCCTCTCACTGAAGCAACAGTTCTTTTAAATTGCCTTTGCCTTCCGATATATCTACTCTTTTTAAATAAAAGGCCTTATTATTGAAGGCACCTAAAACTCTCAGAAAGCTGTTGTATAAAGTGATTAAGAACATCCAAAAACTTTTGGACTCTTGTGGCAATCCAGTAGAAAATAGGTTGTCATTCAAAGTGCCTCCAACAACTTTTCCCTAAAACATGTTCGATTCCTGGATAATAATAACCACCTTTTTGGGGTTAGACTGCTTTCCTTCACTTAGGAGATCAGCCATTCTTCAAAGCAAAGAAGTTTTAGCTAGAAGTTTCTAAGGTTCCTAATACTGTATTCTGGCCTAGTCGATAACTGCAAATGATAAAAGGTTTTCTCTCAGCCTTTGTGTTCTGTGGCTGCATTAGAAACTGAACGAAGATATATACGATGACACAGCAGGCTTTTTAATCCTTTAGAAATGGTTGGCAAAGTCACCTCTTTACTTACAAAAAGTGAAACATATGAAGTTGGAGTATAGGGGTATTTTTTTTTGAGTATGTGTCAATTCTTTTTGTAATCTACTGTATTTTCACAGTCAGGGGTTTGGTGAAGGACAGTACTTTAACATACCGAGACATGTTTATGGCAAGTTCAAAAGTTTATGAAACAAAGGAGCTGATAATTCCAGGAGAAGCAGGAAAATAAAGAGCCTTTGAAAAGCTTCTGTGGGTTTTGCTTAGAGCACTGCCTGGAATTTGCTATGGTTAGACTAAGAGGGATGCTAAGAAAAATAAATTGAAATGCTGCAGTGCACTGTGTAACGCATTGTAGGCAAATTTATATAAGAGAGCTCACTTTAAAGGCACTTTAAGCCTTTCTTTTCTGAAAACCTAATTGAGATACCAAATGTGTGACAGTAAGACACTGAGTTTCTATTCTATGATTTGAGGAAAAGTTGATTGACAGAATTTTTTTAGCAGTGTGAAAGCTCTATTTTTCCCATATTTTCGCTGTTTCTCTGTGCAATTTCCAACTTTTGCTGTAAATGTGGTGTTACTTAGGCACCAACTCTTAATCGAACAATACTTCTCTATAGATGAGAAATATCTATGACAAAATGTGTAGTAATTGTCTTGCAAAGGGAAATCTAGTGAACTTAATTCACAGTTGAATCTTGGTTAATCTTGTCTTTTTCAATTGGTAGCGCAGATACAAATCCCATAACCAGAAATGGAAGAGAACAGGGCTTCAAACCCCACCATTCCCTATTCCCCTTAAATTTCTGTCCAGCACACCAGCATTTCTTATCAGCCACAAACATAACTGAGAAAATGGGATGTAACCTCCTTATTGGCTACAGCTAAAAAAAGAAAAAATATATTTGAATTAGCAGCAAGGTGATTGTAGGCTTAGTTACCCAATTCCATCCTCAGGGTGCCACCACATTGACTTTCAGAGTGCATCATTCTGAATTTAGCTTCATCCTGAAGGCTCTCCCAGGCCACAGAGTCCAGTTTCCAGGCTCCCACTGGCGATAAATGCTTACTGGTGTGACGCCCTATGAATATTTATGGTCTTACAGCACAGGTGTCATGACCTGTGAGCTGCTGCTTTACCTTCCTTTGACTTTGGGGGTGAATAGGGGTGTCTTGATACATCTTCAGCTGTATTGTACACAGTTTTTATTTGCTGATGTTGATATAGTTTGTGGATATTTGAATAGTTAAGATAGGCTTTCAGAAAAACAACACTCTGGGAGCTGGGAACAGCATTCAACTACAGGATCTTACCAAGAAAGGAGAAAGTATAACAAGGAAGTCAATATGCTAGAGGGTGAGTGCTATATAATTAGGAAGCTGCAGCTTTACTGTTGTCTCAAAAGCTGTAGAAAGCCGTGAGTATTTCTGCAGTACCTCGGCCATTACTTATTTTTACAGAGACAACCTGCTGGTCCACAGAATCCTACTGATTTTCTTCCCCTGAACAGACACAAGACATACATGCAATCTTCTTTTTTATTGTTAGTCTACCGTCTTTCAGAAACCACCTTTCCTCTTAAAGGAGGTGGTAACACTTCCATGGGCAGAATATTATTTCTGCCACTATTTGTACAGTGCTTTGCGTTAAGCTCTGTGGGAAGACCACCCCATTCATTTTGGTTGCGTGAGAGAAGGGATGCCATGGGAGCCTAATGGCTGAGGATTATAATGAAAAATGTGTGTATGTGACAGTTTCCTACACATTGCAACCAAAGACAACAATCACAAGTGACATGCAAGGTTACTAAGGCTGAAATGCTGGTGTTGCGTAACATCAGTTAACAATGGCTTAACTGTGTATCCATCTCGTTACATTTTCTTACTCTTCAGACTGTTTTCTTTCTGTGAAATAACATACTTAAAAACAAATCTCTGGATTTCAAAATAGAAACCTGAATCTTAGAAATGTAAACCATGATTTTGTTAAGCCCCCTAACCTGCAGAGGTTGTGTACTTGTGCAGCAGGAGAGGAGGTGGGATGGTTGTGCTGTGGCTGCTGAGGAGCAGGAGGGGATGTGGCACATCGACCTTTATGTGGGGCTGGCGCATGGATCCAGGGACAGCAGTCCTTCCTCTTTTTTGGGATGGCATCAGGAGTGCCTGCATCTTGTGAGCATCCACCATCTCACAGCACCTGCCATGCAGGGAGTAGAGACTGATCTTTCCATAGGGCAGTTCATCACGCTGAGTTTGGACTCCAAATGCCATGCAGTAGAAGTAAGACTTTCCCACCTTTAAAGGCTATGAACTGGCATGCCTTGCAGATTTGGCCCTCATTCACACACAGCAGATACAAAATCTATAGATTTCCATCACATCTACATGGAATTGCATCCTTTTGCCAATTCCACAGTAGGTTAGTTACATTACAGGCCCTCTCTAATAAGGAACGCTCAGAATAGATCCATGCACATACACAGAAGTGTAATGGCAAGTCCTCTGTTCTGCCTCTGCAAAGAGCTGAATCATTAGCAAACATTGTATTTCAGGTGAGATTTTCTATGGACTTACAAGGCTGATCACAAGTGAAAGAGTGACTACATCTGTGATTAGGGGAAATCTTGGTGGAAGGACCAGATGGGCTATAAACCAAAATTTATGTCAATAGAGTGAGAGCAATTTAAACTCCACTGCAGTCTAATGCTGTCTTTCCAGCCAAAAAGAACATGTTAAAAACATTTGAAGCTGATCATTGATATGTGTCTTGGGATTATTTCACACTGCAGCAATAAAGAAATGTAAGGGACAGGGTGTGCTCGTATCTGTAAATCTGGTTTGGAGCTATACTTCAGTAAGAAGCATGATGAAAGTAAAAAGGAAGCGGTCATTCCTACTGCTAAGGATTTATTTTTTAATTATTATTTACTTTGTTTCCTCAGTCACTTTGCCTTAGTCATTTGGCTGGGAGGCAAACGCGTTCCCTGCTGATTTATCTCCACTCAGCCGGAGGCTTCTGCTACTCGGTTTGATTCCTAATATGGTAGCGACAGCAGATTTTGTCTGACTTCCAGAGGGCTCCTCTCAGCTCCTGGAATGCAGCAGGGAAAGAGTCCTGCAGAGGCCAACAAAGACAGTTGTTGCATTAATACCAATAAGGACCAGAAAATGGGCTTCCCCACATGTGCTGAAATTCCTGCTTCCACTACTGTCTAAATCACCGCTTTTCCCTTCCTTTATGGTAAGGCTGCAAATTGTTTCCCATTACCCAGCTGAATGGTCTTTCTTGGTCACATCAGAAGACCTGTTTTTCATAAAGTTTAAAAAATATCTACTTCATCACAATATTTTTTTTTTATATTAGTGTATGGCTTAAGAGCATTCTGTCGCAGTATTAGGGGACGTATAGCACAGAGGAATAATATGTCAGGGGAATTGAAAAAAACTTAGGATTTCCTAGATTTTTATTTAGTTTTCCTTGCCTCTTTGATGCAACACTCAACTTTTCAGTCTTCTGTTAGTAAATAGATTTTTTTTCCCCCTTTTAATAGAAGTTCTTCCAGGTAATAGTCTTATCAAACTCACCAAATTTAGAAATGGCCTTCGCTGGTGTGCCATACCAAAATCCAGAGGATTAAATTCCTCTACCAAGCAGGGTCTCTAAAAGGTTAATGTGGAGTTGGAAATTAATTTCATTCCAAATACAGAACAATAGTGTGCAGTGACATGACTTTGTGATAAGCATTTGCTAAAGCTAAATCCTCCCTAAGCCCTGCAATTGTTTTCCTTTGTGCTAATGGCAAGCTAACCGGAGGCACTCCCTCTCTCTCTCTCCCTTTCTCTTTCTCTCCTTCTCTTCTAAATGTATTAGAAAAACAGGTTTATTGTTTGCTAAATCTACCTCTTTTTTTTTTTTTTGCTTAAAACCTCAGTTCTCCTTAGTGTATGTTTTTTTAACGTTTGTGAACTTCATTTGTAACAGGAGAATATTTTGTCTTTCTGAAACCCACAAATTTAATGACATTGCTTGCTGATTGCCATTAGGGGCATGTACAGTATACAGAAAGAATTCAAATTATTTCTTACTGCTGCTTAGTGACTGTCTTAATTGTCATTGTTCACAACCAAAAAAAAAAAAGAGGCTTATTGACACCTAGGTACTGGCTAAAGCAGAAAAATGTTCAATAGGAGTTTGCAGAGGAAAGCTGAAGCCTGGGACTCCAGGGAAATTGATTGCTTCATGTTCATACCAGTGATTTTTAACCAGAGCTAGGTGCATCTGAAGATGGAGCCATCTACAAATATTTGATACCTTTGGAAAACTGTTCTAAATTTGGTGAAAACTGCTTGAAAAATGTACTGTTTTGTGAGTTTAGTTTCACTTAAATTATTTATATTCTCTGTTATGCACGAGTACTACCTTGGCTTGGAGACAGTGTCATCCACTTTTCCTTTACTATGGTTTCTATCTATTGATTCCAAGTAAAACACCAGTTTCCACTCCTCTGTCATCCTCTTCCTCTTCATCCTCCTCTAGTAACCACAAACACTCAGGCTTGTCTTTTCAAATATTCCTCCTTTCAATTCTAAAGAGCCCAAGTGTTTCAGAAATTCATATGTGCTTTTTGGATCCCTGGGTTATTTGATTTTATTACAGCCCATGATCCATTGCCTAGACTACATCAAGATCTTGTTCAATGGAGTAGCAGGCAGAAATATGCTGAGCTGCCCAGATTCAATCTGGTTTGTCAGTAAAGCACAAGAGCAGATTGCTCCACCACTTTTGAACCAAATTGGCTATCTGCTGTATAAATTTGTAGCAGGTATCTGAGCTGAAAACTATTATGTACCCTTGAATTTCTGAAAGGTGGTGTCACGTTTGACTGCCTTTTAAACTAAAGTGCTGTACAGTGAGTGGTGAATGTGTCAGTCAAACATCCATTTGTGCCATTAACTGACTGGGGCAATTTGAAGAGGAATTCAGGGTATGAGCTATTGGTCGTGTTAAAAATACTTCCATCTTTCACCTAACGGCACCATTTTTCAAGTTATCTGTTCTCTTGTCTTATAGCAGGACTAATGTTCTCAGCAGCAGAGTGTTCTTAATGCAGATTCTGTTGGCCTTGAAGGCTTGTTCTTTTCCTTGAATCTTAGCTCTTAAATAACTCCTCATCTTGTTCTTTCTTGTAACTTCTCTGGAGTTAAAAAAAACAAAGTAAACAGTTTGTTCTTCCAAGGACTTCAGCACTTCCATGACTCTTCAGTGAACATAATCTCAATGTTACTCTTGTCTAAGTAAAAATTTGCCTTAAGTTTCAGGTCACTGCTTCTCATTATGTGTAATCGACAGGAATGCGAGCAGGCGTGCAGCCTCCCAGCCCTTCCTCTGCAAGTACTCGAGTTAAAAATCTGACCTTCAGGCTTTTAAAACCTGGGGGGTTTGGAGATTCTAAGAAATAGGTTTTCACTCAGCTGTCATTTTTGAAAAACAGATAAAACTTAGCTGAACTGAGCTGAAAATGCTGATAAATTTAGCCTACCTTGTAGCTTCTCATGATGAGATGGAGATGAAGATATTGTCCATCCCAATAAAATCTGCTTTTGATCTCTTTCTCCTTACTATGGTTAAATTTAATCCAAAAACAAAACCAATTTTCCAACAATCTTGGGAAACATCATCCAGAATAGCCTCTTCCACTCCCTGAGCATATGCAGTTCTTGCCTTGCAGTGTTCCAGGAGTCTTCTCATAGCCAGGAAGCACATCAGCTAAGCTTGTCCTTAGCCTTGGCTCTGAGCAGGGAATAGGGAAAGGTTCCTTGTGGCCTCTGTGTTTGAAGAGATTCAAAAATCTAACTGTATTGTGGGTTGTGTTAGGTTTTCATATATGGGATTGGTGGTCTGTGTGTTGAGGCAACAAAGAGTTTGATCCTCTAAATCACACTAAAATTAGGTGCCACAAATAGCCTATATGAATTTCCAAAATCCTGCTTAATGGACACAGGATGCGTTGGGAGGCAGGGAGAGGAGGGAAAATAGAGCTATTCAGTATTTTCTCCAAGCAATTCTGAATACATCATTTGTAGGCTAAAAGCAAGAGTACAGTCATGTACCGTCTTCCTTCCATTTGTGGTTTTTTTCCTTGAAGCTCAAAACCAACAGAAAAATAATGGAAACAGAATGAGAACTAATATTTATATAAATGTAAACTTCTCAGGTAGAAAAAGTACTGAATATTTTTTCAAATTGAGACTGAGAACTGGATGCTGATGGAATCCCTTTATACATGCAGCCACTGATAAATGAAATGTAGTTTGAAAGTTTTGATATGCTCTTAAAATAAATATCAACATTGATAAAGCATAACTAGGGTTGGTTTCTCAGCTATAAAGAGTTCAGATCACGCTGCTTCACTGGTAGTCACCGATGTTGTAAGACTGTTTTTTCTATGCTGTCTTTACTGCAGCATTCCTGCAGTATTAGCTCTGTGCTATTTGTAGTTTAATCATCAGAATTTAAAAAAAACATGTCTCCTTCACATTGTCTGGGACTGAAAGCTTACCTGGATGAGAGAAGCGGTTTATAAAGTGGCAGCACTAGGTTTTTATTAAAAGCATCAGAATTATTTTGCGGTACATTGGCTTGCATTTTGCCGGTGACTCATTTGTATGAGCTAAGGTAATTGGGTGTTTCCTACCCTTTCGATCATATGTAGATAAAACTCCCTGCTGCTTTGCTTTTCTATTTTTTTCTGTGCTCTGCTTCTCCTCCCAGCACACCTAATGTTATTTTGGACTGTGAGGCTATGGATGGAATACAGGGACATAACTGGGTTTGCTGCATTTGAAAAAGATTTTCATGTGTAAACAATATGATAGCTCAGTGGTTTTGATCTGAGACAGCCCTTATAATTGACTTTGCCTGGTTTTGAGTGTGTTGCTTCTAACCCTCTGTGGAAGAGTACACAGGTTACCCTTAAGCAGGGTGTATTTGCTTTTTTCCTTATAAAGACAATCACAACACAGTAGTGTCATGCTGACTTGCAGTCAAGCTATAAAGCCTCTCTGTGGCAATGTTGCTTGGAGAGTTGGGACTATAAAATGTATATTCTTGCTACAGTAAATTGCTAATATGCTAGTTAGACCAATTTTTGTTTTTAATAGACTTTCTCTATGTTTCAGGGTTGAGGAATTCCTTGGAGTGAATACGGACACTCACTCAGATCTGGTTTTATTACCTAGAAATACTGGAATGCCTATCTGTTCTCAATGCAGTTTGAGATTAGGACTTATTTTGCCTCACAGCTGTTGGATTTGGGGGTTGGGGTCTTTGTGATGGGTGGGGTTTTGGGTGCAGGGACATAACTAAAGCAGGAGTGTGTTTGTTATCAATCAGAATTTCATGAAAGAAAAAAAAAGTGTCAACTGTTTTCAGAGAAAATAAATGGACAAGGAAGGTTGCTCCTTACCACACTCACTAAGTCTCCGTAACATTTGTCCTAAGTAAAGGTGTCTCATTGCTCTACCATGATAATTTTTTTAATGGGTGTCATTTATACTTCTTTCTGACTGGCGTTGCTACCTTTCTGTTAGTTCTCGCTTGTGGTCCAGCCTTTCAACTGACCAACCATGGTTTGTTTTTTTTTGCTTTCTTCTAGTTTTTTTGAGTGTCTGTCGTCACCCTTGTCTCTACACTGATCTTCCTTCCTGGCTATTTAAGCCTGGAAGCACAAAGAGATACCATAATGCAAATAGAAATTCTTTACTAACCAAAGCATTTTTCAATCCCCTGGGTTTCTTTCATTCAAGTCCCCTAAAATCTTGATGTTCACAATACGCATGCAGCAGCATCACCTGCTGGGATTCCTAAAGCTAATGCCTTCCACAATCATCCAGGATGTAGGCAAATAGCCTTGTGCAGCCAATATCCACAGGAGCAGAGGGTCAGAGATGATGATCGCACAGGCAAGGTGAATGAGGGCACTCAGCGAACCTGGACCTGGCACCAGCCTTCACTTCACTAAGTCATTGAAAGGAGCACGAAAAACACAGTGCTCTACTCAGCAGAGCAGACTGAGAACCTGTTTCATATATCTTACAGCCTCGTCTTACTCTCTCAGAGGTGGGAAATGTAGATTCAAATTCCATCAGCACACAGAGGGCTGTGAAGAGCATATCCTAAATCAGCAATAAGCAGTTTAACCTCTTGGCTCTCAGCCAAAGGTGGGTAGAGAGCAAAACCCTGTGTTTAATTGCTTAATTTTCTAAAAGAAAATAAATAAACAAAGAAACTCTTAAGCTGACAGAGCTGTAGAGAAACAGTGGAGATTTGAAAACATGAAGTGTAATTCCTGTCCATCACACTCTATGCAGACCTGTTGCATAAAGTTGGCCACCTTGGTGTCTGCCCTTCCAAACCTCAGCCTTTGCCACCTGATGCTCCCCAGTGTGCTCCCTTTTTCATCCTGGTGTTTGGACTGTGGCCTCCTCTCGGCAGTGTGCCTCAGTGCGGTGGGGCAGCTCTGCGCCCAAACCAGCCCAGCTCTGGAGGGCTTCAAGGCACTCCCTGACAGTCCAGTGCAGTACATCGTTATGTACCCAGCTCCTGTTGTTTTCAGCTAAGACATCCCACAAGAACTGCTTTTAGCTTGGGTTGTTTGGGGTGTTCTGCAATCTGGGCTTCTGATTCTCTCTTCACTCTGCAGCCTGGTATTATTCCTGTCCCTGTGTATTCCCCCTCCCCTCCTCCCTAGTTCGTTTGAGGACAGTCTTTTGAATCTCTCTAAGCCTCTATGTATTATATTCTGGTATTTTCACTTCCATCCATTTAATAATTTTTTTTATTATTATTTCATCTTTTTTTTTTTCTCTGCATCATTAAAAGGCATTACCTAAATTCTAACTCAGCAGTCTGCTGCAATTTTCTGCCTGAGGTATTGCCAGTTTGCTTTGGTTTCAGTCTGGATTCCTGTCCTGGAGTCTGCCTGTATCAGCTGCTAGAATTAATACCTTCCCACTATTTTTATAAATGCCTCCTTCATCTTAGTTGCTATTGTATTCTTTCTACTTGTATATAAGCATGGTGTTACAATATGAATTTTCATTTCTTTATTTGTTATCTAAGATTGCAGGTGCCCTTCTCCAGTGTGTTCTAATTTTACAATGCAATGCTGTCTCTCCCCTTCCTCACTCCATTCAAGCTTCTTGAGCAGTCAGTTCCTCCCCTTTTGGTGCAAATACAGGGGAGCAAGGTTTACTGCTTTGATGCACGTAGTTTCCGTGTAATCACATTTACAAGGTGCTTGGTTGAGTACCTTTGCTTTCCCACAAGAGTCTTCTGTGTTTACCCACAGCCAAAACTCAAGGTGCATTTTCCTGTTGGTTCAACCCACAGTGGTTGCACTTTATAAAACTATTTGTTTTGCCTGTGCATAACTGTGCTGAAATGAACCCCTTGGATATGACAGACAGATCAGCTATCCTTGCTCTGGCAGTAAACTTAATCAGAAGCTCATAAGCACTAATTTGTGCTGGTTTTAAATAAGAGTTTTGGCGCTTCTTCTTTTTTTTTCTTTCCTCCAGTTTTCTGCTACTTTTCCCATCTGGCACTGTAACATTTGTTGTTATGTTCCAGTTGGAAGCACTGTGGGTGGAATTGCAGACTCAAGAGCTGGCTGAACAGCCCTTAGGACACTGTGGACATTTCTGTTTCCACTGTCAGCTCTACATGTTCAGCAGCCCCAGGTTGGGATTCTGGGGTGAGGGAATTGTTGGCTGGCTCTCGGTTTTACAGCACCGCCTTCCTCCCAAAGTTCCCTGGTTCTCTGAATTCAGCATTTCAGTAGCAACTTGACTATAACTGCACACCAGTGGAGAGTTGTTGTTTTGAGACTGCTTTGCTACAGTCTCACACTTTTCATTCTAGGCAGGTTATTGTTATTTTTATAAATACCAACCCCTTCCTCCTCACTATAAATGGATTCCTGGGCTCCATTATTCCTAGGAGAATCTGTCTAATGTTATTGAATATGAAAATACAAATGTTTTAATTTATAAATTAGCCAGTGTTACAGTAGCTTCTTTTAAAAATGCTGGTGGAAATATGTAATCCAAAGTCATCTAAATTGTTACATTATGACATATAATGAGCCCAAAAGAGCCTGACGGGTGTGTGCTTTGTGTGTGTGCACTGGGTCTGGAGCATCCATCCATGGCATAGATTGACACTGGCAATTGTGATGTGAGTCTTATTAGGGTTAAACTGTCTGCAGCTGTCATAGCAGCATTAGCTGAGGAGTGGCCATTATATAGCAAATGAACTTTTTAAAAAAATAAGTCTTGCTTTTAATGAACTCTTGATAAGAAAAAAAACCTCACAAATCATATAGTTCATGCCAAGAGAGTTGTTTCTAATGTTGCCAGTGTTTGCCAGTGTTTCTCCTGAGACATCAGCTGCTCCTTAAATATAATGTCCTAACTTTAATTGTTTCATTTATGGAGGAAGGTAGAAGGCCCAACAGCTTGTGTCAGTGAATATAAGTTATAACTTTATGCAGTCTAGAAGGTACCATAGCACTTGTGCTTCTTCTTCGTCATTGTACCATATATTGTTTTCTCCCCCCCCCCGACTTTCCTTCCCATTCAAAGTTTTCCATTCATCTGAAAAAAATACTAGTTGAGAAAATCCAGGCACAGTATCACTCTAAAGTCATAATTTCAGAGACTTTTTTTATCCCCTCTCATCCAAACATGAACAAACAGAAGAAAAAAAGTCAGGGGAAATTATCCATGGCCTGGATGCCACAGGCATCATGTGAGTTGTTGCTCTCCCTCGGGAAGAGGGGTTTATATGCCCACCGAGGGAGCTTGTCCCATGATGCTGGGAAAAATCACCAAATCCATGGGAACTCCCAGCAAAGTTCTTTCTGTTTTCTTTGCTCTTAGAGCCCTTCTGCTTTCCTTAGCACAGCTCTGGCCTGTGCTGCTGTTTGTCTCCAAAGGCACGCAGGTATTGCTGGTGCTGCCAGCCACCATTCCGGGAACAGTCCCTTTAGAAAATAAAGGTGTTAGCTGTATTAAAGGGCTGTTCCCCCACTGCCTGCCAAGAGAGCTTCATCTGAAGCCTGTTTGCACCAAACGGGAGCAGGCTGAGGGTGCAGGATTGAATCCAGCCCTGCTCCAGCTCTGGTCTAAGCCCCTGGCTTGGTCTTTCCTCAGCTTGCCACCCCTGTGCTGTGTTGCAGGATGAGTGGCTCTTCAGCCTGGAGCTGACAATACACCCTGCAAGTCACCTCTGTCCTCACTGCATTTGCACAGCTCTTTGTAAAGCTGCATTTCCAAACCTCATTTGCTTTACTTCTTCAATCAATTTCCAAGCTCTTCAGGAATTCATTCTGCTTCCTGGAATGGAAACTCTACTGTCTGCGGACACCTTTGCTCTAAATGTCAGAGATGTTGAGCTTTGGCATGGGTTGCGCAAAAATTTTCTTCCAATGGGGTAAAAAACACGTGCTAATGAGCACCCAGTTATCCTGAACATTTTGAAGACAAAAATACAGCTGGAGGCAGTTCTGGCACAGTATTTCTTCTCCATTTCTACATTTTAGTTGAGAACATCTTATTACAGTGTTTTGTCATAGGAAACTATTCAGCTGTATCTCTGACTAGCTTTTTCTGGCTCAGTTTTTTTCCTGTTAATCATGTTAGGCTTACTCAAGGCTTGTAGAGGGTTTTCTCTGATCTATTGCACAGAACTGCATGGGATTTTTTTCTTTAAACCATTAAGCTCCCCCTGCCCACAGCCTCAGGACTGTAACTGCACACCCAGTCAATTCCAGTGTTATTCAGGTGGCATTTTCCAAATTTATCAACTTCTAGGTGCTTTTTATATTTTGATTAGATTACAGAAGCCTTAAAATTATTTTTAAAGGATGGGCACTGTCCTTCTGTTTGCATTCAGAATAAACAATTGTAGTAAAACCATCCCAAGTTGAATACATTGTTGATGTTTTTTGTGTGAAGATCCAGACAAATGGAAATTTGTGTGCTGCATTCTCTCCTACTTATGTGGAAAATGATTTTTCATTATGCCCATAAGAAATTTTTCACCTTAAAACTCCTTGAAAAGCAGTCATTCTCAAATTCTGCCTTTTCCTGACATACTGTCTTCTGCCATGGTTTTCTTCTTTTGACTTGTAGTATTTTTTCATTTTTAAAGTTTGCTTTTGTAAAATCTCTTCAACAGCTAAGTGCATCTTGTCTGCAACATGTCTGTAATTAGTCATTATTTTAAGAGGCTTCCAATTGTGTGCGTATATATAAATATATAAAATATAAATATATGTGTATATATATACGTGTGTGTGTATATATATGTATATATGTATAAATGTATAAATATATATATATAAGCCTCATTGTCCAGATTACTGTGGAAGTCTTGATATTACATACCATTTAGATTACTTCTTAAATAATGTATTGGCATCTTACTGCAAACTTCAGGAAAACAAAATGTGTCCGTTGGTCCCCCAGTGCTTTAAAGGCAATTCAGTTAGCCTCCATTGAGACATTACTGTAAAATCTACAATGCACAATTAGTTGTGAATTTTACATCTTTTTACCATTCCTGGGTAGACTGTTAATGAGGGAATAAATAGCATGATTTTATTTAATCCCACACACTGGATGAAATTAATTATTAAGCAAGGGACACAAAGCTATTCTGTCCCCTTCAGCAGAGGACATCTGGGTGCAACATCTTTTCTTCCCAATAGATGGGTGTGGTCCATCCAGAGATACCTGTGGATGTAACGTGGTTGTAGAGCCCTGATTACTTGAAAGGAATAAAACTGGTTTAAAAAACAGTTATGTTTACCCATGGAGAGACATGAATATTTTGCAGTGCAATGTATTTGACTAAAGACATATATTTACTCTGGAATGAGATAACTGTCCAGGGTACATAAAGAGAAATGCTTGTTTATTTTCATTGGCATCAGATGTAGACATTTCTACTTAGCCAAAAGAATGCTGCCCTTTATGTCCAGGCTAGGCACTTAACAGACAATTTATCATTGCAGGGCTGTAATATCAGTTCTGTCATCCTTACTAGTCTCAGTTCTTCAGTGAGACTATTTACATGTTGAAGTATTACTCAGCATGAGTAATGGGGCCAGCACTGAGGTTATATTGCAAGTAGAGATGAGAGAAGTTTCCATTAGCATTAAACCTTATCTCACAAAAATCACTGGAGACTGGCACTTCCCAGAGGTTCTGCTTTCTTTTGATAATCATCCCTTCTTCCAATAATTGATTCCAAGCAGTTCAGCTTCTGTTATTTAGTGGAAGAGAATCTGTCTTTTTCAGAGATTTATTCATGAAGTCACGAGAAAGTCTGTGCTTAGGTATCAGGTTTCTGTGTAAAGTGGAAGCAAATAGATTACTGGGAAGTCGAGGGAGTTAGAGATAATGTTGTGGAACATGGCAGGATGTAACTGAAGGTAGGGCAGTGGTGGAGGGGCTCATGTATGGGACACAGAAGAATGAGGAGAGGGCAAAATTAGTTCGGATCAGGATACTTCAAAAAATAGGAAGTGGAGATACCATCTAATGAGGGTAAATAAACTCAGCCAAAATCTCTAATGGCCAATCCACTTACTTGAGCTGCACACCCTGTTCTGATTTTGAATGTTTGTGATGAGTAAACTTATTTAATACTTTCCTGTGAAACAAGAAAAGAAGGAACATGACTTCAGTTAAGTGATACCCGATTTGTATTTGGATTAGCATAACAATTTTACCCTCAGATGAAAGAAAATGGGAATATTTTACCATGTTATGCCCCATTCTGTGCTCCATTTGGTACCTCTGCCACTCAGTTCTGCACTACAGTGGCACCACTTGGTTTTTCCTGCTAAACAACTGGCATTTGACTGAGCCTAACTCAACCCCCCAGACTGACAAACAGAAGAAACTGATCAGGACATGAAAAAAATGCATAGAAGTGTATCTTTTGGGTCTTGTGCCATGGCCATGAGTTATCCAAGTCTAGTTTTGCTCTAACACGAGCATGAAGATAGAAACTATAGAAAGTCAATAGAAGCAAATAAATCAAAGTGAATGGACACATAGATGTACAAGCATTCACATATACTGATTTCTAGTTTAAAAATATTTTTCTCCAAAATACAGATTTTGTTATCAAAATAGGAATATTTCTGCATCACTTTATAAATCATTACAGTACAATTCCTTATGGACATATGAATTATCATCAAATCTGTGTATATTGTCTGTGCACAGGCACAAATCAGTAAAGGATTGACTTATATCATCTGCATTTATTTTAATAAATTATTCCATTCTAATAACCTTAATAATAATGTATTACTGTACTGTTTAGCCTTCCAGTCTAGTAACTCAAATTATATTTTAACAGCATCTTATTCTCATATCTTAACATTCTACCACTGACTCACTGACTAAACTTTCTTAGTATATATTAGCTGTACCTAAACCATCATTTTGAAGTTAACACAATTTTGCATTCCTCATGGAACCTCAGGAAAAGTGATGAGTTTTCTCAAGCATCAGCTAAGGCTGAAGTCCAGATTGACCTGCTTTCCACCTTCAAAATCCTTTGTGCAGTGATGTTGAACTCAGTGTTAAAAAAGAAACATACCTCTGTTGGCTTTTTGCTAGCATTTTGCTCTTCACATGATACTCCTTAATTCATATATTGTGCAGCCACAAGGAACCCTTACAATCCCATCTTGCCTCAAGCATAAACCTATCCAGATTTAATTTCTGTTTGAACTTCAGTCTTTTGAGGGAGAAGGAGTCTTAACCCTCTGTAACAGAGCTCACCACTGGAGAAGCTATTCCAGCTGTTTCAGTCTTACTGCTAAAATACATGCCTATTTCTAAGTTACAATTTCTCTAATTCCTTCTCACAACCATGGGATCTTTCTATAGCCTTGTCTGCTGTCTTGATAAATCCACTACCAAAATTATGCTCCCTGCAGAGGAACTGTAGACTGTGATCAAGTCACTCCAGTAAGTTAACTGTCCCAGGTCTTCCACAGAAAGGCGTGTTTTGACTGTAGAAGAGTGCTCTTATTCTTCTAAACGTTAATTTCATTGCAGAACCATAAAGCATGGCTTGCCTATAGTAAATGCTGTGTTCATTTGTCATTCTTCTGTAGCCCCAGCCTTTTCTCAGGAGGGAAAGGAGAAGCCTTCTCCTTTGATAGTTTGCGTTATTCAGGCTCTCTTATTTATGCTGCAGGTGCCTTATGTCAGGCAGGCATTTTGTGTAGCTCCTGCCAGCTCACTTGAGGGAAGGTTTGCCTAAAGCCCAAGAGGTACCTACCCAAATTTTGGTGACAGTACCATGCAGGTTGTTGAAAAGGATGAACTTGAGATGCCTCAAGGGATGTTTCGTGGTAAGCCTAAACAGAAAAATAGCTGAACTCATTGAAGGCACTGCTAATTACCAGCTCCATGGAAGAATGCTGGTTCGCTGTCCAAGCAGCAACATGGCTCTTGTAACAGATTAAGGACTCACAGCACTATTCTTTTAAGCAGGCAGAACTTTCACTGAAATTATCATCACTGAGATACCTCATCACTGCTGTAACGTCCAGGAAAATTTTGCTTGCACGCGGAATACCTGATTAGGTACCAAATGAGTTCTGTTACTTTGCCACCAGAAGTCATTTGAAATAACAATGGGAATTCAATAGAGAGTGGCAAAGCCAGTCTGTACTTCATACAAGTACTGTGGCCCCTACTGGGTTCTGGCTGTGTGCAGCACTAAGGTAGAGGGCTGGTACTGAAGGGGCAGAGTCCTTCCCTGCCAGGCAGCACTGGACCCTGTGCTGTGTCAGCCACAGCTCAGCAGGGAGGTCAGGGGACAGGAAAACCCTGGGGCAGCACCTGCCCATGGAGCGATGGGAATAGCTGGCAGGTGTCTGCAGGGCATCCAGCCATGCCAGCCCTGTGCCTGCAATGTGCATTCGGCAGCACTCACCAGTCTTGGGACACGCACCCCACAAACCATTGCTAACAAATGCTTGCAGGATGGGTAATGAGCTATGGAACAAAGTTAGGTGGAATTTACCCTGCCTTCCTGATGTTAAGGAGATAATGCCATAAATACTTTGTACCTTTTTCCATAAGGAATGCTTCACAACTGTACAGGAGTTTTTCTATAGTAGGAAATATTACTTTGTATAAATACAGGCTGTAAATGTTGTCTTTTTTTTTTCATATTCTCTTACATGTATGGGATTAAAATTTGTAGAAAACACACTGAACTCTCCTTCTTAGCTCTATTTTTTCTCTTGAATGCTTAGATCCCTATGTGAAGATACACCTGATGCAGAATGGTAAGAGACTGAAGAAGAAAAAGACTACAATTAAAAAGAACACTCTGAATCCCTACTACAACGAATCTTTCAGCTTTGAAGTACCATTCGAGCAAATTCAGGTAATGTCGAACAGTGTTTTGTCTTCCCTCTGCATTCCATTTCTCAGTCCTTATAAATATTTAACAGGAATCTTGTTAATTATCACATGTGCATGCCTTCATTAGCACCTAGGTGCCAGCCCTGTGCTACATTAGATGAGTGTGACTGCTTCAAGAGGGAAATGATAAAATGTGAAGTACTTATGAAGCTTTGATTCATCAGTGAGAAATGGATAACTGACATTTTCTGTTAACAGAAAAGGATTTGGGGAAAAAAAATCCACAGGGAGATAGTGAAGGAATGTGCCAACAAAAAGGTATAGGGATAAAAGAAAAGCCATAGAAAACATTTTCCCCTAAATTATTTGAAA
This sequence comes from Origma solitaria, assembly GCA_013397895.1. NCBI lineage: Eukaryota > Metazoa > Chordata > Aves > Passeriformes > Acanthizidae > Origma > Origma solitaria. The sequence goes on from VZRL01004071.1 coordinate 1,026,194, forward strand.
TAATAAATTGGCATTATCAGTCAAATTTGTGTTCCTTACGCATTTATTTGCCCTGGTTTTGAAAGCACTGCCACACCCCTCTTAAGTAAAACACCTAATTCATACACAACTTTTTTTCAGTTATTCACTACACTGTGGAAACTTTTTCTGTGATTCCTACATCACTAGAAAAAAGCCATTTAAGAATCTCAGGGGTCAGTACCTGTTCTCTTAGCACCTCTGGAGAGCTCCAGTAGTTGTCCAGGTGATACTTCCAGAGTTCAGTATCTAAAATTAAGGGTCTCAGAAATCAGTGCAGTGAGATGAAAGTCACCTACATTAGCAGTGGGAAATACCAGGACAAAGCATTGTGTAATTTTTTTCAGGGATTCAGTTGACTGTCTTTGAGCTACTGGGAGGCAAATCAAGTCTCATGAGAGAGAATTAACTTCTTTTGATGTTAACTAGTCTTCTATCTCAAGAGAGAAGCTCTTTTTAACTATCTCAGGAGGCATGTGGGAAAGGAACTGCATGTGGGATTCCGAGTCTGTGGACTGGCCCCAGGACTGTGGAGATGTTAAGCAATACAACATCTTTTCTGGGTGGAGCTGAGTGGGGAAAGTGTCCTTTCAGGAGCTTCCCAGTTTGAATGACTATAATTTAAAATGTCTGGGAATACATGCTTTTGTGAATTGCAAAGAGAGGTCATGGTATGAGTTAGGTGCCGTGGTTTTAAACTTGTTTAAAAATTTTAATGGGTTTAAATTGCTTGGACAAAACTGGGAGCCCCCTCTTGGTTAGATGAGAGCATGGTATGGGTTTTCACATTCTGTATCTTGGATTTTGATAGAAACTGTGCTGGAGATTAGCCCAGGGGCCAAGGCCTATCTTTCAAAAAACTGTTGTTTGCATTTTATTGGCTGGGTACTAACGAAGATAATAAAACTAGACAAGGTGAAGCATGGGAACAGTGACTTGGCTGCATGACTAGTCCATTTAGAATTTCTTCATGCCCTACTGCATGTACAGGAGTCTGTGGACTGTAGGAACCAAAAAGTGGGAAATCCAGTGGGGGCTAATTTCCCTTTATTTTAATGAAAGCTGGTCTGTGTGCTTGTGAAAGATCTCCTAACAAGGATCAAAGACCCGGAGGCAAAAAAAATAATCAAATCAAGTGGCAATTTAGACAATGAACATCTTGATTTCCAAATAGGGACAGGATTGAGGATCTGGAATGGCTACCTCCAAATTACCCTACAAAGCTTTGGCATGATTAGGGGCATTCTTGGTGCATGACCATTTTGCCTTCTAATCCTAATTTTTTTTTTTTAATAACTTTATTGGAATTACTTTTTCACTATCTACATGACTATATAGCCCCAATTTTAAATCTGCGATTATGGACTTTGGTTATATGCCAGTGTATTTTGAGTTAGTTATAAAAGACTGTATTTAGAAGTTATTTCATCATGGATACTGAAGTGATTTCATCATTAGAAAAACACATTTTAAATGTTATCTAGACTTAATATGGTAAGAATCACTGTGACTTTTGTGCAATTCATGTAAAAGTCATAAAGCAAACTTTCACAGTCACAAAATAATGATTATACAAGTTTCTTGATTGTTGGAGAATGAAGAGAGGTCACAGAGGGAAAGCAGGTCAATAGCAGTACATCTGTATAATTTTAAAGCAGCCAAACATTAACATTTTCAACAATTTTCCAGTGACTATGGGTTCTGGCTCTAAAGGGAAAGAAAGTGATGTCTTCAAGGGTAAAGGGAGAACACCACTGGGAAGTCAAATCCTGTTGCTGCTGGCAGATCAGGCACGTGTTTTGCCACATGCAAAACAGACTGCCTTTGCAAGCAGCAGTGTCTCCAGGCCCTTTCAGTCCAAAGGGCTTAATCACACCATGGAAACTGCTAATCCAAGTGTTTATTAGGAGAGGCACTGCTTTCTACCAGCACCTCTTGGGTCTTGCCGTGCTGCTGCTCCTTTAATATGTGGTACAAAGGCAAAGAGATGCTCACATTTCTCTGTAGGTTTAGTCCAGAGATCACGAGGGGAGAATCATCTCTAATTTAATAATCTGAGCTAGCTGTTCTTACATCTTTATAGAGCAAGGAAAAGGGTCTTTCATTTACAGTGCTCATTTTTATCCTATGATTAACATTTTTTTTAAAAATCCAGTAATAACTAGCCCCCAAGCTTCTAGGTACAGCAGGCAAGCATTTTTTGTGTAGTGCAAAAAAATAGTCTCATGCTTCCTTTTTATATCTGTAATCGTACCATGCATCTAAAACATAAGTGTTCATTTGGGGAGGTACCATTAAAAGTGAATGTATTGCAAACAGCAACACTGAAACGTAATTCTGGCATCTAGAAATCCTTGCTTCAGGATATTGCCTTTTATCATGAGTGCTCTGGGGAGGCAAAATCTTGAGTTTGATGTATACTTTTGTCATCAGCAACTATATAAATACTTTAGTGCCTGTTGGAATCATCTCTTTCCCTGGCTCAGTGAATTGTACAATCCTGTAAGGAAATGGACTTTATAAAATAAACCTCATGACCCTGGTCTTGCTACTTTTAAAAGATAATTCTATTACAAGCCCTGAAATTAATCATTCTAGTAAGAGGTCCAGATTGTAGATATATTTAAAGCTTTAAATTTAAAAATGTGATGCTAGAGAATAGAAGATTTTTCTGGAAATGTGTTTCAGGGCATTTCTTCTATTCAGGAAGCTCACACTGGAAAAGAACTGAATGTTCATCTTTAAAAATAAAGCTCTATAAGGAGAAGTGTTTACAATTTTGTAAAATCAGCCCAAGACTGTGACAGTCATAGGTGCTGTTGGGGAAGAACACCACTCCACTGAAGGAATAGCTGTTTGTGCTCTTTTGACCAATATTAAAAACCTGAAGGAGAGGAACTGTGTGTATGTGCACGCAACCACAAACATAAATGCCAGGCTCAAACACCTCCCAGTGTGCCCCAGCCTAAATGGATGGAAAATTGTCTATGGGCTGTGGCAGATGGGCTCACACAGGCTGTGTGGCACTTATTTAACCCTGTTTGCCACAGGTCACCATTCCTGCAGAAGTGGCACTCCAACAGCAGCTCAGTCATAGGCAGCCAGTGTGTCAGAGCCCGAGACTGTGGGGCTTTCCACATCCATTGCAACTCCCTTAAGCAGGCAGCCTGTTTTCTAGACTTCTCTGTAAATACACAGAATATACACAGTATACACACATATGCATAGAGATGAGTATATGTGTGTGTGTGTGTAGAGTAACCATAGGGGCTGTCTTCTGACTTTTCAGAAAATACCTGACTAGCGTGCTGGATGGATGGGTAAGAGTTGTTTAGAAGCAGGAAAACTAACAATAGAGTACAGCATTGCAAACATATAGCCATTTCTGAACTTCAGCTGTTAAATTATTTACTTAAACAATAATGATGTGTAAAATTGCGCAACTTTTGAATTGCCCTACCTGTAAGATATTAATCTGTTTAAGGAAAAACAATCAACCTGAATTTCCATAAGCAGCTCTTCAATGCAAGGGAGCAAGTTTCAAGGTAACAGGAGGTTGTAAACTCAATTTTATTTGGAAGGCTCACAAGAAGCAAGGACAAAAGTTTGAAGTTGCTTCTCATTAGGGGAGTCTACTCCAGGTGTCCCCCCTTCATGGCTTCTCCGTGGCTGGCTGTCCCCACATTCATCCCTGCCAACCTTCCCTTTACTGCTCAAGCTCACGGCTCTTCCTCTGTCTCATTACAGAAAGTGCAAATTGTTGTGACTGTTTTGGACTATGACAAGATTGGCAAGAACGATGCCATCGGGAAAGTCTTTGTGGGCTACAACAGCACCGGCGCGGAGCTGCGGCACTGGTCAGACATGCTGGCCAACCCCCGGCGGCCCATTGCACAGTGGCACACCTTACAGCCCGAGGAGGAGGTAGATGCTGCGCTGGCAGTCAAGAAGTAAATCAAATTAAATTAAATTATGAAGAAGAAAAAGAAGATGAAGAAGAAGCCTTTCTGCATTTGCCCACATAGTGCTCTTTAGCCAGTATCTGTAAATACCTCAGTAATATGGGTCCTTTCATTTCCAGCCATGTGTTCCTGACACAGATCAGTTGTACTTTTAAATTCCCATTTTAATTTGCACAAATTTAAATGTAGAGAGCCTTTTAAAGGCGCTTCATTTCACCACTGCCCGCCCCAGATCTACTCTTCTTTTAAGCAATATGATGTGTAGATAGAGCATGACAGAAATTATTTATTGTATCACACAGTTGTATATATACACCAGTATGCTGAGAATTTATTTCTAGTTTGTGTATTTGTATGTTGTAAGCGTTTCCTAATCTGTGTATATCTAGATGTTTTTAATAAGATGTTCTATTTTAAATTATGTAAATTGACTGAGATATAGGAGAGCTGATACTATATTATAGGGTAACTATTGTATCGTCTGCATTCCAGAAAAAAAAAAAAAATCCAACTTGTAAGGCACTAGTAGTGTTACACTGACATCTTAAAGGACAACTTAAATCTGAGCTTTCAACTGGACCATCCTAATAACACACTTCACGTCCACAGTGAATCTTGGAGGGGCAAATCCAATTGGGTAGACTTCTTTCACAGGCAACTTAGCATGATCTGAGCAGTTCCATGGCTGACCTCATGGAGATGTAGCCAGAAGCCAGGATAGAATTTTTTTGTATATATTCCAAAGCAAACACATAACAGACTGAAATGTCTTTCTATTGAAAGTTGAGGAAGCAGTTCCATAGGAGGCGACACTTTCATCTAACATACAAAGAAATACCACTGCAGAAGTTGTGCAGGGAGGGGGAAGAGGGAGATGCAGCAGTAGTAAAATGCTGCTGTGAAAACAAGAGTAGCTCTCCATTATCACCTTTATACAAAATTTGCATACTGTGAATTCCATCCACAATTTCACATTATAATGAGTTTGCACATTAGACTTTGTAACAAAATATTTTATGATACTATCTCAGATTAGAAGGAATGCAGAATATTTTTTAGACACAGCCGTGTGAGTTTATTATACAAAATAGTTTCATGGTAAACAGACAGTATTGTAATCCCATCAGAAGATGACAAAATTTAGCCATAGTTCTAAATGCACTTCAAAGTAAGCCAAAAGAGAACAGCTAGTGACCTTTTATATACTATTTATACTTAAGTTTTAATTTGTCCTTTAAAAAAAAAGTGAAAACAAAGAACAAGTTCTAGAAAACTGAAGCAACCTCTTCTGTATACTAGATGCTCGTTTCAGGAGGAGTTTTTAAATGTTTTAAATGTTATTATGTAGTAAATGGCACTATTATGAAGCTATTAGTCATTCCATAAGAGTCTTGAAAGACTGCTCTGTGTATCACTGTGACTGCCGTGTGTGCTTAGAAATGTAGTTTTCTCAGTGGATAGCAATCAATTTATTCCGTAGTGATATTGTAATAATACTGCCATTCCCTTCTACTGCACTGCCGAAGGAACGCATAGCACAAGCAGTTCCAGTTATTACGGACCAATGTAGAACTGGAGAGCTATGCAGGGGACAAGGATGCTCTAGTGAATGGGTTGACCACGCAGCATTTTGTCAAGCCCTGTGCAATACTCTACATTTCCAGCTGCTCTCGCCCCTGCTGCTTTCCTGTAGAGTCATCTTACAGCTCCCCAGCATGGCACCTCCGCTGTACCATCTCATCAAGTCATTCAGGGCATCACTTCTAGCTCATGTACCGTCCTTGGAGGCCCCTCGCTTATCTTTCCAAGCTGTGAATATATTTATAATGCTTTGAAGAGATCATTATTTTCAGCAATGCAAACTACCCTAGAAATGTGGAAATGCTATTGCTTTTGGAGGGAGGCATGAGAATTAACCATTAATGTTCTTATCAATCTTCTGTATCTAGGAGAAACTACTGAAATAACAAAGATGAATGTAATCGGAGAACTGTGCACTGGAAACTAAATTCCACAGCCTCCCTCAAGGCTCTGCTTCTGGGAGAGGTGTGAGTCTCAGAGGTCAGTGCAGTGATGATGGCCAAGCACCGCTGTTTTTCAGTACTTTGAGGGTTAAAGCAGCAGCAAAGTACTGGGAGGAGAATAAAAGCCTGTATCTCTCCCCACCTCCAAAAGTGAGAATAGCAAGATCCATTTTCTTTCTTTTTTACATGAAACATAGAAAAAACACAAGCGAGACATTTTCTGATAGAAACAGGCACATACATGCAAAGCATCAAGCTGGAATATTTTAAAATCTTATCCTTAAGGACCAAACCCCACCAAAGAGAAGAAGTAGACAGTCAGCTTTCCAGTCTAAGAGCTTCATGGTCTCCAGCTTTCAGTTATTCATTCAGGATAGCTGCAGGTTCAAAGTGCCAGGACTGACTCATTGTGTTAAGGTATTCTTAATGCTTTCTCTTCCTACACTGCCAGACTGAACGTCACCCTAGAACTGGTTTGTAAGGTACAATGAATTCTCAGAGACTGAACCTGCCATGTGACCAAGATGACATTTTTTCATCCTCAAAGAAGCCACATGTACCTTTCTGACAAAGCTGTGTGAAGTATTAGAATCTGATGCTGTAGAAAGATCCTAGTTGCCTTTGTGTATATTTACTGCCTGCTTGAGTGTTTCTCTGTGTGGGTTTTCTCTGTATCTTGTAGAAATGTTTGGGGTGTTTTATCCTGCCATATCGCTCGTGGGCCGCGAGCTGACAACTTTAGCCGTATTTTACCTTCATTTTTGATGAGGTGGTTTATATTTTGTTTCACTTTGTGTAGTGACTTCCCACAGTAGAGTTTTCCAATTGTCGTTAAAATAACATACATATTACACAGATATTCAATAAAAATGTTTTATTTCCTGTTGATGTTCTGGCATTTCTCTTTTGATCTAAAATTTTCAAAAGCCATTTCACTCCAGGACTTTCACACAATCACCTACTTTGAAGTGTCACAAGTGAAATAGCACAGCACGGTTTGAGGGGCTGTGAAAAGCTGCTTTCATCAGTAAGACAGTCACATCCAGCAGCACTCCCGTAGATGAATTCTCCACCTCTACTGCAGATGAAGCACTATTACCTTGTTTACCCAGGAGCCTGATTATTTGCCTCAAAAACCATCATCCTCTATCAAAACATGACCACGACAAGACCTCCCAAGTCGCTGCCTACACATCAGTATTCTTCCAGACACTTGTGCTAGAACTGTGGTTAAAGTTTGGAGAGAGGGATGGTATATTTTACATTTGGAGAGAGATGGTATATTTTAACCTACATCCAAGTGCTACTTCTAAGCTGACCATAAAATTAAACCTCTTGTAAATTAAAGATCATTAAATAAGTGCTTAAACTATGGGGGAAGGGGGCAGCAAGAAGGAGGTTATTGCAGGTTCTATAGCCATTTTTGCAGATCTTAAGAATACCAAGAAGACATCTTTGTCAGTCAAAACCTGTTCTTTCAACAGGGTAATCAGTTCAAGTCAGTCATTACAACTAATGTAAGGAAAAATGCTTCATATAATAGCTGTTACACTAAGTGGGGAAAGCAGCAAAAATTACCAATTTTATTCAGCTCATTTAACCCCTAATCAACTATCAAGAAAAATATTCTTCCCAACTTTCAGACTGTTACCAAAGCAAAGTATCTGTCTCTCGATCACTTTTCACATCATGAGTCAATGAAAGTTAATTGCCTGCTAGTTATGCAAAGCAAGAATTAAAACAGTTTATTTTTGATTACTCTAACAAGCCCTTTTTTATATATTTATGCTTTAACATTTCCACTCCAGGCTCCCAGTTCAGTTTTACACATTCTGACCTGCTGTTCAGAACATGAACCTACCAAACGCATGTCCAGTCCCAATTTTCAGTTCAAGCACTTTTGTTAATCCAGGCATTAAAGAAAGTATAGAAAAGGGGGTTTCGTGACATACCACCAAATTTTAAGCAGCCAAGCAGCCTTCATAACCTTTACCTTATATGCATTAAATCTTTATCTTCAATACAGAGAATACTTTCAATATTGCATCAAAAAGTAGTTCCAAAAGCATGTGACAAACTGATACAGAGGACACTTAACTCTGTAGCACTTTGTGACCAACACCTGCAGAAAACACTTTCAGACACAACAGCCATACAAAGAGATGTACGTCAAGATTATGCTATATTCAACAGAAAAATAAAGTTCTACAAACTAGGGGATGATCTAGATGTCCTTCATGGAGCTTATAAAGAGGCCAAATAAATAGGGGAAGTGAAGACAGCTCTTCCACACTTCTGGGGTGAAGGTGGAGGGTACAGCTAGCACAGTCTTTTTCTTCTATGCATGCACTGTGTGATAACATACTGAGATTTTGAACACCCATTTAGTCAAAAAAAATACACCTACCTTACCAAATTAAGAGTTTCATCTTCTGACAGAATCAATCTCATCAGTTTGACAGCTCACATTTAATTTCACATCTTTGTACACTGTCTTATTACTTACAGCAAAGAGAGCACACAGTAGGCGATGATGCACTGATGTTACAGCACCAAATGGAGCTGACACCAGTTTTCCTCATAAACAAAAGACCAATACACAAAAGCAGCAAAATAGTCTCTGCTCCCCTAATCAAGATTATCCCTGCCAAGTCCTATGTCTGCTTGCATTCCCCCTGAGCCCAGAGACAGTTCTTTTATCCATTGTGTTCACAAACACGTACCTGGGCCTAGGTTTCATTACTCTTTTCTAAGAAGCAGCAGTGCCCACTGGCACCAAGAATTTGTTCCAAAATGGTGACATGGGTCTGTCATTGAAGAGTTCCAGATAGAGCTCAGGCTATATTTGTCTTCTCCCTTGGACCATTCATCACAAGGAGGAGGATTCCTGGCTGTAAATGGTGATTGAAAGCCTGACAGGTTGGAAGCCAGAATGCAACGCTGAAGTAAATTATTTCGCACTTCGTCAGAAACGGTCTCATCCACTTGTTCTGGTGAAAAACAGACTGAGACTCAGTAACTTGCATCCTGCTCAAAATGCCTTTTTTCTTCATGAAATTGCTCAAGATGTTTTCTTTCTTCATGGCATCCTTTGTTTTCCTGTAACATTCAGACTCAAAGCAACTCTTATATAATTTCTTCTTTCAAATACAAGGTTGCTTCTATTGCTTAACTTAATTTTAAGAATTCTAAAACCAACTCCCCAAAATAAATGTGGCTAAATTGTTATTTGGCTTCAACTCCCTGCTTCATCAAACTTCTTAGTTTCACTTACTCCTCTCCAGCCATACAGCATGATGTGACACTGATTAATAGATAAAAGCTCTGATGGAAGGCTATCAAGGAAATTAAGTAATCAGAGTGACTCATAGAGTCCCTTTCATGGATCAAATGAAGATTAAACGGTCAAATTTCAACATAGTGTATGATTAAGGGTGAGGTGCTAAAGAGGTTCATTGTTGCAGATGAACATTTATTAGCGATCTAGAAAACAGATGAATGAGTTGACAAAATTTACCTGTGGCTTAGAATTATTTCGGCTGGAACAAATCTAAATTATGAGACCATCTCTAATTTCATATATTGAGAATAAAGTACCCAGAAAAGCACTTCAACTCGTATGTTACTGATCACCCAAATATTTTGGAGAGATTTTTGAACAGTAGCACAAAAAATATCTCTAAAGATGATCTCAAATGAGAAGGTAAGAGAGTTAGTCAAGCCACTAAGACAAATGAAGGCAAAACCTCTTTTTTTATACAAGAATTACTTCCAGAAAAATAGATTTGTCTTCTCAGTAGTCTCTAAGAAGGTAATGAAAGCTTTTGACAAACTGGGATTACACAAAGGATGATAAAATTTCAATCCTTATATACATATTTAACCTTAATATATGTTATTTGGGATATGTTTATTTGTAGACACACTTCACACATGGACAACATGCTCTGTGTCCCAGTGCAGCACTGTACAGGTGCCAGGATGCTTCCAGACTTCAGTGTGGGACTGCTGCCACTGAGACATCACACCCACCATGCAAATGCCTCAAAGTGCTTTTCAAAGATCAGATTAAACCTTGGAAAATACCTATTGGAAAACTGGAAAATACTGTCCCATTAAGAGCTGTCATATTGTCTGGTGTAGTGTAAAAAGTTTTCCACAGCAGCTGAATCAGGTAAGTATCTGTAGTTGAAACACAGGGTATAAAAAGGATTTGAGGGAGTCCTTGGCAGAAAGAAATTCTGAAAAGTGAATCTAAAAAGATCCTATTTGAGGGAAACAAATACACTTATGGAGACAATATAAATGAACAGTTAAAAAGAAAAAAAAAAAAGTGGGCTAATGAGTAAATATGTATCCTAGCTATCCAGAGTTCTACTATACTACAGAAAAAGTACATGAACATACATCCCTACAGATGTGTACCAGGGTAAAGATGAGTCCTGCCTAAGTTGCATACTGCCTTGTGTTTGAGCCTTCCAAGTCTCTAGAATAAAAACCTGAGAAGATTCAGGTTATTGTTGTTGCTTTGCTCCATGCTTCCAAAAAAACATTTTTCCCAACAGAAAGAATTACCTCTCCCACTCCAACCCAGTCATGAGGAGAATTGGTTAATGCTCTCACTCCTTCGATTTAACACAAACAAATAGCTGCCTGAAAGGTTTGAGCACCGTGACCATAATTAAATCTGCAGTAATTAGTAATGCAACGACAGCAAGCAAGAAAAGCAGGCACGCTTCTCCAATTGACATTTTTTGAAGTACAGATAACACAGAGGAATAAACTGGCAAAAATACAGGAAGAAAAAGAAATCACTTGCAGATCAAGGGACCAAATCTCTCTCACCGTATAGCTCCAATTCACAAGGTCTTACATGTTTTGTCTTTCCCTATGTCACTGTTCTGTCAATGGAGCTACAAGATCTCTTCTAACTGAAGTTTCGGCCCCATGTTCACTACTCTGTTGTATTTACTGAGTACAAGTTGTTCCCTTGTTGACTCTTCTCATGCTTCCCTTGCTCCACTTCTGCCTAGCCAACTTTCTAAAGTTTATTCAACTATTCTGCAACAATTGGTGCCTAACAATCCCCTAGGAACATGGGTTCAGGGAAGAACACTGAGTTGCAAGAGCCTTTGCAACCAGTTAATACTTGTTTCAGAATATAAACTTCAAAGATGCTACAGTGTTTCATTCGCTTCCCACAGCATAAAACCTATGTTCTGTACCGAGGCCGTGTAGAGCAGACTTTTTTCTTGATCATATTCTATAACTTATTAGCAATGGTGAGTCACACCAGCACTCCAAAAAGTGTAATAGCACTTTTACTGGAGAACAAATATTATGGACTGGGTGAAACCAAGGCCTTTTTTTTTTCCCTGCACCAGAAATTATAAATCAGTTCTAACCATGACTTTCATCATCAGTTTCCACTGCAACTTTCATCATCTCAAGTGCCTTCGTGAAACCTCCTGAACCTTTTCCCTAAGAGCGAGAGAATACTCTCCCTGTCTGGCTCCATAACACAAACCCACTACATTATAACCCAGGCAGCTGAACAATCAGTAAGGACTGCACATGAGCTTCACCAGCCTCCTCCCAGCTTTTTTGAAGCTGGCAGCACTAATACTTCTCTGATCACATGCTAGGAGAACTGTCCCTGCTCATGAGCTGACTTAGGCTGGTTTGATTCACATTCTCTTTTTAAGACATCTCATGAGGAGAAAATTTTTTTTCAGACCACTATCCCACACCCACTCTCAGATATTAGAGAAAAATTTACATGACACAGAATAGACAGCAAATATTAAGCAGAATGTCAATCCAAGTGACACAGAAGTCAACTTCACTGCAATCTAGATTTCAAAATGCATTGAAAGAATAAGCAACTTAAAAGCATTATCAGGCAACTCCATTCTCCTGCCAGCCTGGGTAAAGGTTTTATAATGTCTTCACTCTTTTGTATGTGTGTGCATTCATTATCTCCTAGGTGACAGCTCCATAAATCCTCCACACTCTTGATATGTTCAGGGATAGATGAGGAGCTCCTTCATGACAAAATATTTCACATCCCCACACAATTACACATCATGTTCCTTGACTAGCAGCTGCTAAACACAAGTATGCACTGGCACACTGCATTCCCCAGTGCCTCACATTAGGTCTCCTCCACATGGAAGCAGCAACACACCATTCCTTGATAAGTGCATTACGTGGCATATACCACATTCCTCTTTCACTCATACCCACACTGCTGCCTTGCTCACTATTCCTAGGGTTTGTAGCACACAGACTTCTGGTCCACAATCTGGGCATCTGGGAATTACTACAGTGAAAATGCAAGCAGCCATAACAAAGGGCTTAAAGATCCACATCTTTTAACACTGCAAATCTGAAATTATCATTGACATAATTTGATAAATATATTATCATCAGCCAAATCATCTTACTCAAAAGCATCTTCATTTCCTTAAAGAATGCAATACTCTTCCTTAAATTTAAAAAAAAAAAAAAAGGAGAGAAAAGATTAATGCCATTTCCTGATCATCTCATTAACAATATGTTTCCTACATAGTAGAACAGCTACTTACTGTGACATAGCTTGCAGAGCTAGGTAATTTTCAAAATCCTGCAAAAACGGTATCCTTTTCATCTGAAGTACTTGGAACATAATGAAAACATTTGATCCTGTTAATTATCTAAAATAGTTATCTATGGAGTGAATATGGTCTTATTAGTAGCAACATGGTCTCTTCCTTGTCATGCAACATGATTCAACATGTCTGGTAACACAGCCACAGGGTAGTTAGTCATCAAGAGGAAAATTGGAAATTACTGATCTGGATAATACCACAAAATAACACATTCGTAACACCTGGCTCCCAGAGATTGCCTGGAGAATACTGTCCAGACTCAGCCCAAGGTGTAATAACAGAAACCAAGGACTTTGTAAGGAGCAGTGAGCTCCTTTCTTAGTTTGCAGATGCAGGCAGTGTTTCCATGTTTAAAAAGTACAGTGTGTGTACCAAAGACAAAGTCAGGTCTTCTCTTTCACCAGACTTTGCAGGATGGAAAAAGGAAGGTCCTGATGAGGAGCAGCTGACTTCAGCTTGTACAGAACTGGATTTTGCATCAGCCCCTTTTGCATCCCCTTCCTCCCCATTTGGGCTAAAAGGCATTCAAGGGAGGGAGGTCAGAAGTTTACTGGTAAACATAACAGCAAGGAGCTAGAGTATCTGTACTGTAAGGATGTCCAGCATCCTCTCTAAATTGAAGAGATAGAGATTTGATGGATGGACTGTTAGGTGGATGAGGAATTGGTTGGATTGTCACATACAGAGAGTAGTGGTCAGCAGCTCAATATCCACACAGAGATCAGTGACAAGTGGCGTCCCTCAGGGGTCTGTGCTGGGACCAGTACTGGTTAATATCTTCATCAGTGATGGAGACAGTGGAATTGAGTGCACCCTCAGCAAGTTTGCAGAGAACACCAAGCTCAATGGTGCAGCTGACACAACCAAGGGATGGGATGCTGTCCAGAGGGATTGGACAAGCTGNAGTGCTGCGCCTGGGTCGGGGCAACCCCCAGTATTAATATAGGCTGGGGGATGGAGAAATCGAGAGCAGCCCTGCTGCAAAGGAATTGGGAATAGTGGTGGAAGAGAAGCTGGATGTGAGCTGGCAATGGGCACTCACAGTCAAGAAAGCCAATTGTGTCCCGGCCTGCATGCAAAGCAGCGTGGCCAGCAGGGTGAGGAAGGGGATCCTGCCCCTGTGGTGAGACCCCACCTGCAGTGCTGCATCAGCTCTGGGATCCCCAGCACAGGAAGGACATGGACCTGTTGCAGTGAGTCCAGAGGAGGCTACCAAGATGATCAGAGGGATGAAGAACCTCTCCTATGAGGAAAGGCTGAGAGGATTTGGATTGTTCAGCCTGGAAAAGAAAATGCTATGGGGTGATCTAATTGTGACTTTTTAATATTTAAGGGATTTACAAGAAAGATGAGGACAGAGTTATTAGCAGAGCCTGTTGCAATTGGACAGGGTAGGGTTTTCAAGTGAAAGAGGGTAGACTCAAACTAGATACAAGAAAAGTTTTTACAATGAGGGTGGTGAAACACTGGAACAGGTTATACAGAATGATGGCAGATCCCCCATCTCTGGAAACATTCAAGGTCAGGTTGGACCCCATGCCCTCACTGCAGGGCCATCAGATTAGATGACCTTTAAAGGTCCCTTCCAACCCAAACTATTCTTTGATGAGTCTCCTGAGTTCCATGATTCCATCACCCATCAAGCTTCTCACCTTCAGCAGTGAGCATGAGTTGGCAAATCCATCTTCTGTGCTGTTTTTGTCAATAAAAACTGGGGGAAACACTGCCTTTGTCTATACCCCACAATTTGATGTATTGTCTCTTCTGCTTTACAGTCCACAGCTGCATTTTTGAAATCTTCTCTGATTCCAACCAGAGCTGCAGCTGGTTTTCGGTCAGGTTTACTATCCCAGTTAATTGAACTTCTTGTGTGCTTAGGAGCTAATTAAGTACTTAATGGCCTGATTGGCAGAATGCTACATTGTGATCATCATCAGGTTTTACTTCTCACTGGCCTTTTTTCAGGGAATCCTATATAATTCATGTGTCTGCTCCCTCTGTTCCATGTAACGAGGAACCTAAAATCTCTCAGTCTTTGAGAATTTGAGGAAAACAGTTTTGTAGGTAATATGTAGCAGAGTTAGATATTAACAAGGCCATTAATTCCCTAATTAGGAACTTACTTTGAATGTGTTGTATTAGCCTTGCCCATCATATCTAAAGAATTATTTTGCTAATGAGGTGGTAAGCATTATTATACTTCTGTAGGCAGCAACTGAATGCCACTTACCCGACCTCAGGTCACACAGGGCCACACAGGACTGCAGCAGCGCTTAAAGTTTTGGTTCTGACACAGCTCAAACCTCAAGAATATCTAGACACTCTCACTCAGCTGTAAAGCATCAGTGAGGAGTTTTTAGAGATTTCACCAAGCTGCTTGCTTGTGGGTTGTTACAGCAGAAACCACTCATGACTACTCAGTGTTGTGGCACCACACGTTTCCACCTGTAAATGAAATCAGAGTTTTCAAAACCAACCACTGCCTCCCACAAGTAGCACATCCCCAGTAAGGTTTGTGCCAAGGTAAAGCAAGTGTATGCCATGTACAAGCCGTACATGCACTTCATTGCTCACTCAAGATGGATTAAGATGAGAAGCCTCTATGATTTCTGGATCTAGAGCATTGCAAAGCTAGATTGATGAATTATCTCTCCTTCACTTCCAGCTGTCAAGCTTCAACTATTTTTTTTTCCACTGCAGAGTATTATTTCCTTATGCTTAAATTGTTTTTCCACATTCCCTTCTCTTAGTGCAGCTGTAGCTCCACTTTGTGGAAGATGAGGAAAGCAGAGAGCAACCCAGGTGTGTTAACTGCAGGACTGTGCAGTTTCTGAACCTGGCAGGTGTATAAAATGTGGTCTTCTGAATCTGCCAGTAAAAATTAGTGAGGACTTAGACTATTTCTCACTCAGCTCAGAAGTCACTCAAATCAACTGCTGTATTTCTTCCTCCTACCCAGTTGTAAATATACAAAAATCAACTGTAAAATACCACATGAAAATAACTGAAGGGAAATGTATTTACTCTATATCTACATATGCAGTCATGGAAACTGCCTGACCACAGATTCATCTTTCATAAAGAAGGCGGAAAATTTTTCAACCTGCTCAGGATGCTGCTGTGTATTTTGAAAGAAATTAACGTATTACAACTCTCAGGAAATTCTCCAGTTGTAGAGTTCATGCTGGAGCTGAATTGACATGGTCTTGACTGTCCAGGGGCTACAGTTATGAATGTTTTTAAAGGTATTAAATAATTTATAAGAATTCTTCAATTATACTTATAAATTCTTTTCAAAATCTGCTTTCCATACAAAGGAAGAGGACTGGATTTCTGACAGGGCTACCTACTGACTGCACAGAACTAAAATGACTTGTCCAGGAAGGCAATTTGGAAAATACTTTCTTTAGAAAATTCTGGTACTTCTGGATGCTAAAAAAAGGTGATCCCTTTCTGGTGAGGGTGGGGATTTGGCTCAATACATCTCACTATAGGTATCCACATACAGTTGTCTGTAAGTGTAGCTGCTACTTAATTTCAAGTACACGCAGCAGAAATGTGATCAATGAAACAATTCCATGCATAAGGCAGTGGGTCTGTGCCTTAGGGGGCAGCATCATTCTCTAAATGAGCTCCAGTGACTACACTGTAATTCAGGCACCACCAGAAACCTCTAAGTGGGCACCTCAGTTTAATGGCAGTTTCAAAATAAATCTCTCCCAAACCATTCAGAGCTGCCCTCTGACAAGCTGCACAGGACAAAGCGTTACTCTGGCACTCAGCTCTGAAGGGACTGCGCAGGGGTTTAGGAGCCCCTCTCAGTGCTGGCCCCATTCTACACTTCAGCACAGCATGCTCACTCAAGTTCACGTAATGGCAAGAGCTGTAAAGCCTCACTAAGTGCTGGTCACATCAATCTGATCAAAACCACATCAGAGCAACAGAAAGAGAGAGGAGATGGATTATCCTTTTAGGAGAGGGCATTATCTCAGCTTTGGATTTTAGGGCCTATACTTCTAATGATTTGTAGGTTGCGCTCAAACCAGACCCACCACAAAAAAGTGAAACCAGACAAGATTATTTGAAATGCTCACCCACAACTCTGTTGTCTCAGTAATTAGTTTCATTTCCAGGAAGACTTTGTCTGAAAAGAAAGCCTCAGGTTGCTGTGAGGAGCAGAAAATAGGCATGTTCTGAACAATCTTCACAATGCATTTGAGGACTTTCAGGAAGCCAAACAGTGTGGGAAAAAATTTAAAAATACTTTTGATATGACATGGAAAGTGCCTGGAAGGATGCTTCAACTTGTACTGCATATGGAGCTCTGAAGACCACGTGTAACATCAAGGGGTGGACACTGCGCAGAAGTGCCACAGGCAGCTCTGTCCCCTCAGGCTAACATATGCAGGGAGAGCACTCAAAAATTAATGGCAGCCCAAAGGAAGAACAAGGTTGGACACCTCACTTACTGAAAATTATGAGAAAGCTCTTGCAGGACAGTGCCAGCAGTCCTGAAGGTTCTTTGTACTGCAGGACAGCAGGGGCACGGCTGGGAACCACACAAAGCTCTGGTTGGGACTGCCTGCTCAAGAAGTCAGAGTTGGGAGGAGAAAGTGTTCTAGATTTTGTTTACTTTAAAGAAGCTCAAGGAATAAACACAGCTGGTAAGTGGCTATGGTGTGTCACAGGCCCAAGGACACCATATCCTCAAACACATAAAGAAGCAAGCAGCAATCTGGAGCATGAGCCACAGCCCTTGTTTCAGGACTGCTGCCGAACATCCCATGCTAATGCTGGCAGTCTTGTTCTTTAAATTCCCACCAGCTCTCCACACAGACCATTTATCTGGGGGGAGTTTCTCATGCAGACCTCTTTGGAGAAATCATCTTTCGATCCAGGGTTTAGCATAATGCCAGGGAAGCAGACCATGTAAACAATCTGAGTTCCTGAATGAAAGGAATGCAGAGAGGAATGGAGATGAAGGACTAGAATGTAATTCCTGTAAACAAAACCACAAGCTTCTTTTAAATTAAACACATACCTATCTTCCCACTGCTTCATGCACATATGCACAGAAGCTCAGTAAATTCCTGGGAAATATCAGAGGCAGTGGTTTAGCATCCAAAAAACATTGCTTTAAGCTTCACTTAAGGAAATTGTACTTATGAGAATCTAAAGCCTGTTCTGTTATGAGGCTTTGCTGTTATATGACCGTAGTCCCAAAGTGCAGGTTAGAGGCCAAGTGCATTTTAAAAATTCATTAGACTTCACAATACAGTTAAAATGCATCTTGTCTATTTGATACTTATTTTTTTAAATGCTCCCCCCGCCACCTTTTTTTAAATGTCATCAAACTCAAGAATTCTGCAAAGGAAACCCAGAGTAATGACGCAAATAAAGAATCTGAGCAATACTCTGAATAAGTAAATAAGGTGATGAAGCAGAACACAACGACAGTGATTCCGAGGGTTATGAAACAAACCTTAGCATGACAATTCCACGAAAGCAGTTACGGGCTCTTTCACACTCTAGGGCCCTATAATGTTCCTCACTAGTTGCCGTCCACTGCTGTGCAGTATGGGAATGCCACCAGAAGATGTCAGTCATGGACCGTGAGCCCTGGGCGGGGCAGGGGACCGGGAGGGGCAGCAGGGAAGGTGCCCGAGGGAGCCGAACCCACAGAAATAAACACCATCGGAAAAGCACTGCACGGGCAGAGGTGGCATTGCCAATACTCTGCCATCACTTCATGCTTAAGGAAAATGCAAATTTGGGAGAAAGAGAAAGCAGAATTTCTGATGTTGGTGTATCTCAAAATTAAAAGTTTCTCAACTACTCATACTAATTCTTTTAACATTTCAAAAGAGCCATTCCACCAAGACCTGAATGTTGCTCACACCAACACACCTGCACAGACGCCTGTGTATACCCCCACACACACATAAACCCACACACACCTCTGGGATCAGGTGTGGTATCTGCTTGGTGTGTGCTGCAACAATGTCCTGAAGCTAAACTTCCTGTGCTAGATATGAAAAGCTCCATAACGACTGTAAAGGTTTTAATGCAATACATTAGAC
The DNA here is from genome assembly GCA_013397895.1 of Origma solitaria. NCBI lineage: Eukaryota > Metazoa > Chordata > Aves > Passeriformes > Acanthizidae > Origma > Origma solitaria. The sequence continues at coordinate 1,044,928 of VZRL01004071.1, forward strand.
TCCAAGAAACATGAAGCACACTGCGCTTGAGTGCTGCAGGTTTTGTGTCAGATTTCCATCCAGGTGCTCAAGAGAAGATACTGATTACTAAGAAGGCAACCCAGTTCAGTATTGTACACCTACGATTTATGACCACAGTGCTTATCTACTCTTTGGCTTTTGCCCTTGCTACAAAAGATTGTAACTCTAATTTTTATGACTTATTTTCTATTTTATCTATCCATAATCTTTGCTGAGTAATGGGATGACAAATGGAGCAGAAACAATACTATGGCATCAACTTTCAAATACCAGATGGCAAGTCACTTTTTAAAAAAAAAATTACATTATAATTGGCCCTGCAGAAACAGTAGGTTTAGCCCCATACAGATTCAAGAACATGTGATGAGATGGACTTTCTTCCCTTCTAACTGGCAACCCACAAATGGTTCAAGTTCACATAAAAGCAAGAAACAGAACAGTTTGGATTTCACACCCAAGGAGAATAGAGAGAGAAGAGCCACTGTCCTTTTGCAGTTCCCTGGCACAAAAAAATTTTGCTGCCCAAGCCTTCAGCAAAAGGCAGGGTGTGGGAGAGTAGATTTTTGGTTCAGCTGCTCTTTATGAATATAGATGTGAAAACCTCTCCCTGCAACAGTAGTTTACAGCAAAAAAGTAGAGTGTTTAAAATGTTCACAGGCTTCGAAATAAACCTTCAAAATAAAGGTACTGTTTGGCAATGAGTTTTGAAAATTATTTACAAATACATACTAATTCAATTATCCTGGAAATTATTGTTCACTTAAAGGTCAAGAACAGATTTAGCTCCAAGACTGAATTTCATTAATGTTTTAATTTCCTGTAACCGTAACTTTGGCACCAACTGTCTATACCTCACAGAAGTTGATCACAATTATACTAGGATATTTTCCCTGTCATTTGTTTTAGTTCAATTGAGTAAAATCAAGATAAACCATACCTAACTTGAGTCTGATTCAATCACACACCCCAATCTACCCCCATACCAAACCAGCCCGGAATTACTCAAAACCTCTACACCACCTACTGACCTGCAGCACTGGAATTTGTAATGGAGTTCATAAACTTATACTGCAGGTCAAGAGAAGAATGTTGAAAATGGGAGACAATAAACAGAGCAGTCAAGAGACACGACTTAACCAAATTCTGGCTCCTGAGGATTTTGGAAGCTGAGAGACCAGCACTTGGTATCCTTGCACACCTTCAGGATTCTGCCTCTGAAGACTAGGCAGAACTGTTCAATGTTTATTTTATGAAATATACCCTGAGAAATCAAGATACATTAAAATGTTCTGTAAAGGAGGAAAGACAGACAATTAAATTTTATTCCCCTTTGAATTAAACTGGCATGTGAGTCATTATCTGGGCAAAACAAGGCAAGTCCCACCTCTTCCTTCTGAGAAAAATTTGCAAGTCCCTCAATTAAAAAGCAGTCTGCTACCTTTAAATGAAGGCTCCTTTAGGTTTGGGCTTTTTTGGTGATTATTTTTGTCTTGCTATCTCCTCCTTTTTTTGCATAGCTCTAATAGTTCTATATATCTCATGTAAAATTAAGAGTAGCTTTTATGACTGCAAAAATACAGATGAGATATACACCAAATTATCTTGAACAGCAATTCCAAGAAACACTGCAATATATGTAACATCTATGAAAGTAACTTTCCAGCACGGAGTGCTGCCATCTAAGAGATTTCATCCAGGATGTTTTTGTCTCTTCCAGCCTTGTGAAATGACCTGGCCTCCAGCCAAAGAAGTCTTTCTTTCCCATTTCAGAATAAGAATACAAATGGAAACCTTCCCTAAAAACAGAGCTGGACACGGACACCTGGACCTCACCAGATGCCTTGGTCTCTTACTGTACCAAGGTAGGGAAAACCTTTACACTCAGTACACAGCTTCCCAGTTACCTCAGCTTGTACCACAAGCAGTCACAAGGGTCTTTCATTAGGTCCCCTTCCCTCACGTAAGGACAGGGCTTTTCACACCACCAACTCCATTTAGGTATGTCCCCACCAACCTCAGCAGGAGAGGAAGCAAGCTTGGTATCTTACATGCAGGCAGCAGTTTGACATCAAGTTTTCTTCCCTTTCTTTGCCTTGGCCTCTGCTTTGGCTCCCTAGGAAAGCTCTCAGCTGGCTCATTTTCTTTCTTTTGAAAAAGTGGATTGTTGAACTGGCTTCTGATTTTGTTCCCCAGCTGGCTGCTTCCCACACTCCAAGTCTTTGATCCTAGCCTTTCCATGAATTTATCAGCGTGTGCTGCCCAGCAGCATTTCAGTGTTCAGCAGGGCTCAGTCCCAGCAGCCCCAGCCCCATCCTGCACCTTGAGGAGTGGCCAGGCAAGGTCTGCGAGGAGCAGCGGCCTCTAGGAAACAGCAGAGAGATCTAAATATCTCTACCTAACAAGTAAGCAGGCTGCTGAAAACAGAAATGCTGCTTCAAAATAAAGTTTGTATCACCTGTTCACATAATCTAGCAGGTATTTACATAAACTAGCAATAAACTGGACAGAGATACCGTTTTCTCAGCATCAAGTCAGAAAGCAGAGCAAAGAGCTATCGAAAGAGTCTATAATTAATTGTCCAGGAAGATCAGTATTTCAGAGTTTCGAGCGATTTGAGCAGCCAGTGGTCAAGCGAGCTATAGGATTTCTCTCCCACCCCTTAGCACTGCATCCAGCTTGGCCCCTCCTGAGGGCTGACATCCTTCTCTAGTCATCATGCTGCTGGAGCAGAGCTCATGAACAACTTAATACCAGTGGTTTCCCAACTACAGGCCACAAATCACATGCCCCTGGTCTACAGAAAGCTGGCTAGCTCTGTCAAGCTGACTCCACTCATTTCACTTCGGAAGAGAAACAACAAATGAGAAAATGAGAAAAAAATGTACTGAAGAGAAAAATGGATTGTACAGTTGTAGCAGCATTAAATTAACAGAAAAGGAAATAAAATCATATAGAGATGAGCTAGAAACACAAATGCTTCACTGCTGTAGTTTTTCCATGTAGTTTTCTCTAATTGCTATAAAAGCAGTCATGCAATCCTAAATAGGTCTTCTATTTAACATGGTTGTATTTGGGAAGAAATTTGGGAATTAGGCTCTGTTCCAGTAAAATGGAATTGCTTGTGGCAGGACTGCCCTTTTCCTGGCTTTCTGGCATGCAGCTCTCATAGGAGGACTGCATGGTGACAAGGGAAAGTACATGGAGACTAATTAATGTTGTGCTGCATCTGGTTTTAACTCCTAATTTAGGAATATAGTAAAAAACAGATTCTAGAATAGCCATCCAAAGTACAGGCATGTTTTCCAAAATAGCCAGCTCTCCAATAACACCAAAACCCATTAAACCACAATCTTAGCAATGACCACCAAATCCACCTCTCCCCTTCTAAGAAATAATTACTTCAAATCCTTTCCCTACTATTTTCCCCTAATTGAAAGCGAAAGGAATGAGAAGTGTTTACCATATCTAGACAGCTAAAACATTAGTTCTCTTCAACATGAGTTAGAAAACACAGAAAACTCCTGAGCTGAGTTCTTGTGGAAAAACTTACACTAGCAGATCTATCTCCTTTAAAGAAAAAAAAAGTCCCTCTTAAATAAAATCAAAACTCTTCTTCATCAGACCAGAAATGAAAAGGTAAGCTCAGTTTCCTTCAAACACACCTGGTACTATGAGTAACACAATGGCATTTCTCCTTCCTGTTAAAGGATCTTTTCAAAGGACTAGATGCTGCCCAGGTGTTCAGAGTCTGGGTTTTTTTTTTTACACTGAGCACAGAAATCACTCCATGCTAAGCTCATTCTGTGCTACTCTTTAGTTTCTTACTCTTACTTTGCTATGATTCAAAGGAATGGGCTATTACTGCTAGTGACACTGGTCTGTAGAGTTCACAGTGCTCTGTCCTTACTACTCCTTGTTGAATTACTCCTTTCCCCAGTGAAGGACGTCCCATCACAGCTACTCTGGTATCTCCTCATGAACATTTAAATTCTTCCTGGTTCTTGCAGAACTTGCAAACTCCCATATTTTTGCAGCTTTACTGAACCAACCTTGCTGTCAGCCAGTATCAGAAACTCGCCCCCACAGGAACTCAAGGACAGGCCCAGCAGAGCACACAGCACACAGAGCTTTTCCACAGAATTTGCTACTCTTTCTGCTGAGCCACCTCCATTGCCTGTGGATACTTTCTTATTTATCTTCTTACTGCATATCGCTGAGACGAGTTGTAAAAACTACATGTACCAAATACACATCCAAAATACATCTGAAAATACATAGTAAGTTTTAAGCCTTTTTTGTCATGTTTCCCAAGGATCATACAAGCTTAATAACAGCATACAGATTTTTTTATCAGCTGAAAACTGACAAAAGCAGTAGCTTTTAAAACTTATCTGCCTGAAAAGGAAGAACCTCCCAGCTCTCACCTTTCACAGCCCACAGTCTGGATGCCTTTCCAAGTTGACTGGATGCCTTTCTGGTTGACTGCTATTATTTTGCTGAGTCTGGGGACAGGCTGTCTGCTGGCAAGAGGACTCTAGCCACCCTCTTCTCGCATTTTACTTACTGTAACCATTTTGCTTTGCAGCCTTTTTGCAATGTCCTGTTCTTTTACACTCTCTCTTCTGTCCCCTTCTAATTCCTCTGCACCCCAAAGCTATTGCTCTGTATTGCACTGAAGAAATAAAAGGAAAAACGGCAATCAGTATAAATGAGGACTTATTTTCAAATACCATTTTCCACAGGTTCAACAGAACCTAGCTACTGTGGTAAGTATTGCCATGTCAACACTCCAACCAAAGAACACTGTCACTTCCCCTCCCAAGCCAAATACCATCAGCTCATACAAATACCCTCCCTGCAGGCATACTTACCAGCCACAATCCCTACCTGCCGCCCCACCTGACCTTTGCTCCTGTTCCTGTCTCTGGCACACCCAAAATTCTCGCTGCGACACACAAAAAATACTGTAGCAGACCTAAAATGAAGCTTCATTAAAGTGTAGTTAGAGGAAGGAGAAAAGACTGTCTAACGCAGCCAGCCATTTGCCCATGACACTGAATTCAAAGCAGAGGCTTGCCTTCCTTGGCCGTGCAGCTTCCCAACCTAGGCCTGGGATCCTAGAGCCATGTTAGTAAGAAGTGATTTAATTAAAAGTGATTTAATTATTACTTTACGTAAGAGATTATTAAAGTTGATTAAAATCCAAATTGATGCTTGCCAAGATCTCAAAACAGTTTATTATTTTAATTCTTGCATAATGATAAGGAAAAGTATGTTTTGTTTCAATCTCTTTGGTGAGGAGATATGGCATTTTGCCAGATCACAAGGAGGAAAATTCTCCTTGGTGCCAACGCCTAGTGAACTGCATCCTGTGTCTCACAGCCTCGGTGCCGAACAAGGCAGCTGACAAATCAGTCGGTATCTTGCTTTAAAACTTTCCTGTTGCTGCCTATCGGGACACACTGTTATTTGCTAAAGAGCAGTGGGAAAGATGGATAAAAGTTTCATAGAGGAAGAGCAGAGGAAGAACATGACGTTTTGCCAATTTGCAAATAAATGGAAGCTGATTCATCCTGTCCAGTGGGTTTTCATATCAGCACTCAGTTATATGATACTACCCTGAAATATGTTGGTTCAGCTGTCTAGCTGTAGCAGCGTAGTGGGCAGCACAGTATATCTAGTGCATGGCCTGAGAGGAAAAAACCAAACAGAAAGCGCTTACCTCTAACTCTTGCTCCCTGCATAGGTACTCCAGTTGTTTACTTTCCACAATCACACAGCTCTGACTGTAGCACAGGGCCAGAGAAGATTGTTAATAAATTCAAATAGTAAGTATTTGGCAGCATCGATACAGGCATTTCCAGAGCCCTTCAGTTAAGTGTTTTTGACTCCATGGTATTAAAAAATGAGTAAAATACACAGAACACTCCAATTGCAGAGATAAATAATAATCTGCTGGGATAACCTTCCTTAGATTTAGAATGTAAACTGAACTACATTTCAGCTTAAGCACTGAAAATCTCAAGAGGTATCAGTAAGGCAAAAGATAGCTAACGAAAATGAAACCAAGAAAAAGGACAACTGCACTCGTCTCCTGTAGAATCCTCAAGTAGCCAAATGAGATCTACTTGTCTTTGTTTAAAGTGTCATACAATATATTTCCATTGCGTTCAAGAAAAAAGGTCAAGAAGTGACAGACTTGAAAAGCTTCAAGTCTTTACCTATAGATTAGACAAAAACACCAAGGCCAAACGCCTTGAAAGGTCTTCATCTTTGCTTACCCACAGAGTAGACAGACCAAAGATACCAGCTTTTTAAAACCATTTCAGTACCACAGTTTTGGATACAGGACTTAGTTTCTACCGTGAATACTTTGACCTCTCATCTAAGGTCAATTTACAACCCCATGGGTGGACCTCTTAACGAAATTCAGAAGGGTGGTATTGCTCTGTGTTACAGAGGCAGCCCCGTGAACACCTGCTTATCATGGCTGCCCTTGAGTCAGTGAACATTCTCACTCCTTATTACAAACCTCAAAGAGCAATCTACTTTCTTCTGCCATTGGAGTGAGTTACGCACTTCTTGCCAGGAGTAGCTTCCAAATATTGGAATACACTTGCACAGAAGGAAGCCAATGCAATTCTTTCTGCTCTCAATTGCCTCAGAAACAATATTAGCAGCATTCAGAAAGCCATTTAAACTCAATGGATAGGGTGCCAAATAAAAAGGATGTGATTCCCATTTAGAGAGTTTCTCAGTGGAGAGTGCTGACAGCTGCATAAAAGGGATCTGAATGAAAAGCATGCTTACAGAGCTGCACCAGCCATTCTGGCCAAAATAAGAAGCTCCTTTCTTGAGATCCATACCCAGTTCTGGGCTTTTGCAATCCAGTGCACCCAGAAGAGTATCCTTCCTCTGACGCTATGCAGATGAACCAAAATATAGACAAATGAAATCCCAGTGAAACAGAAAAATTTAAGAAAAGTGAGTAATGAATATTACTGAATAGTAAAGAAACAAGGAAGATGTAAACAACCTTTTCTTTTAATCTCATTTTTAAGTAGTCCTAGGTATTACTTACTAGTTAATAATCACTGCAGGTCTTGCAGGAACATGACTTTCAAGTCATCAACTTTTGGATTAAAATATGGATCACTGCACCAGCAAAAAACTGCTAATTCTAGTTAACATTTCTTGTAACGAAACAGTCAATTTTTCAAACAAGTACAGCTATTCAAATGGATGTAAAGAAAGCACTTGGACACACAGTCTTTCAATTACACAAGACATCATTCTAACCTTGTGAACATACATCTATGATACATATAATTATTCTAAGCTTTTTTCAAAAATTCATACAAGCATCCCCATTTTACACAAGCACAGTGAATTACATTAAAATACACTAAATTGCTTCATTTGGTAGCATTATACTCAATGTGTTTTTAAAAAAACTCTTTAAATTATTTTGATCCACAACACTTGCATACACCTATCTGCACACTACAAAACCAGGGAGTGTTTGTTTTTCATAGATCTCTCAGCGGTTGTTAAGAAAGACTTTTCTATATTTAAATCTGCAAAATGCAGCAGGAGGGCTCTCAGAGGCAAATCAGAAGTCCTCCATACAGTCCTGGCACTCTAGCAAGTGGCTCCCACCTTATCCTGAGAACAAGCTCTGTTATGTTTCTGCTAGAGATCTAAATGCCTAGAGCTAGCCATTCTCCAAAACATCAACCATACTAATCATATTACCATAGCATAACGCAAATTATGCAGTATTTGAAAATCAATGTCCAACATTTCTGCCCACTCATCTACGGCCTAGCATAGTCCAGGAAAGATGATCAAACCTCTGGGTATAAAGAGTTACTTCCATTTCTTTAAGGGTAGAAAGTCCTATTCATCTGCTTTATAAGTGTTTGTGCAAAAGTGAGCAAATGAAAATCAGGAGATTACATTTTTCCCATAAAACACTTAACTGTATTGCAGTGATAACCAGAACCACTTCTAGATGTTTATAAAATACCCAGTTTGTCACCCTTTCCTGGTTGAAAACTATGGTAAAAAATGCTGGAGAAAACCTAGATTTTCTTCATCCTTACACACAGAGTTCCTGTCCGTAATATTCAATCCTGCATAGTCCCAACCCACACATTTTCTCCTTGTTTTCCTCCTGCTTTAAAGCATCCTTATAAATCCTAGAATCTGGAAAGTAAAAATTGAAAGTGACCATTCTTTTTTAAATGTCACTTTTCATACAAAGCCAAAGCAACGGAATTACAGGACAGTTTAAGTGATATTTTATTACAAACCATAGTGAGCTGAAGCAATTAAATGAGAAGAAAGAGTGATTCAGCTGGGAACAATTAGCATTTTCTCTATAATTGCTTCACAGAGAAATATGAGAGTTATTTCTAGAGAGTCTCAGCTTGCAAAGCTTCAGTGGTTTTATTGTCCCCACCCATTAAATATATTTGGTAACTGGCTGTAAACACACATACACTGTTGCAATCAAAATTTTAAACTCTCCAAAATGCATCATTGTTATAATGAGCCTTCAGGCAAAAGCAGAGATTAACATTTCTGAGAAAGAAAAACAAAGATTTCTTTCCACATGCTACTGGTCTACAAAATCTGATTTCCAGAGAAAAATACTAATGGAGAATATGTCGAGATGCCAATTATCAAGGTCCAGATTTCTAAAATATAATCTTGTGTAACAGAAAAGCACTGTCTTTCTTTTAAATTATGCTTACCATTCTTAGAAAATACTGATAGAAAGAAAGGACAACAGTTACTGCTACTTTGTTGCAGATTACACAATAGCTTGTTGAATGAGCCTGTAATACCTAAATATCTTTAAGTCATTTAATCAAGGACAACCCATAAAAACTGCTTGAGTTCCCACCCTAAAAGACTAAGAGGAGATTAAATTCTCATTTTTGCTGCTGGCATTTTTTAAGTGCATCTTCTTGCTATTTCAGAAAGCATGGATTTTATTAGCTGTAACACCTAAAGAGGTCAACAATGAGACAATCAATTATAAAACCTGCTCATTTTCAACAGCAGTTCTGTTTACCAGAAAATGAGGCAGAGGATTAGCACCAAATATGCATATATTTTCATTACCTCCCTTATTAAAGGAATTCCAGTTCTGAAAACAAAGTTTGATTCCTATGTTAATTAATATTTTTAACATTTACAACATATTAATTAAGAATCAAGGTAGACCTGGATTATCTCTGCAGTATAGACAAGGCTTTTATCTTTTATTATTTGTAAATAACAAAGAGCTTTACGATGAAACAAATACCTAAGGGTCAAAGGTGTCCATTAAAGATATCAAAGATGGCTCTTCTTACCTCAAAGTTTCTTTCTAAAACTTGCACAACTACAGCCAAAGTTCACTGTTTAACCTCAATAATTATAACCACAGAAAGATTTGGAGCAAGCCTAAAGTACAAATAAAAAAGTAAGACTTTTCCAACTCCTTTATTGGCAATATCCACTACAATTCCATCACTTACTGCTAACCATGTTTTACACAGTTTGGTACAAACCAGTATACAATCGAAGTTAAGACATTTCTACAACTCTGCTGTTATCCCTCTGCTATACTACGGTATTTGCAAGACTTCAGTGTGAAGCAACAGTTGTGTCACCTAAGAAGCCTATCAATGACTACCAATGTCACTCAGAAACACTGCTGGGTGTTGTCTTTTTAGCCAGGTTTTCTTCAGTGAAGAATCAGAATGGTTTGGGTTAGAAGGGTGACCTTGAAGATGATCTAGCTCCCCCTCCCTTGCCAATGCAAAAGGATGCCTTTTACTAGACCAGGCTGCTCAAAGCCCGAAAGAAAACAAGGACTTACAGTCTTTAAGACATTACCCAAATCTGGTCTTACAATTCTTCCAAAGACATTTTAACTTCTATTGCTGTTAAGAGGAGGCCTGGTGGTTTTGGGTTTACTGAGGTGGGCACCTTCATCAGGCTATAAAATGAGCCCAACTTAAAGATATTAAAAGTCTTCCAGAGGCAGCAACTTTCACTTCAAGAAAAGGCCTAGTGGACTTGACATTGCACAAGAAAAGGAAACATTCTCTTTTTATGTGGTATAAAAAGATGTCACACATTTCCTAATCTATTATCAAAACATGTCAATTGCCTAATATTACATCAAATGTCTTCAGTGAACCCAGAAATTGAAGGTCAATTTTGTTTATCCAGAAATCTCAACTGAGATACCAGCAAGAGAGGCTATGGCTATTGTATATACATCATGACATCATGACAGCAATTTCCATACATGAAGTGCTGTCAGCTGCTACAAAGGAAGCGCTCAGCTGCAAACCTGTAGATTTCTGTGGAAATCCACTAGACCTTCACAGAAAATTGTGTTATTTTGGGACACATTAGACACACATTAGAGAAGGATGTGTATCCTGCTGTTGGCTCCTATCCAAATGCTTTCCATACACCACCATTACTCTTACACATGATACTTCCACAAGGCTTCAATTTTAACAGTTGGAGACTAACAGAACTTTTTATGGTACAAGTATTAAATTGTCTCAATATTCTTATCAATATTCAATTCCTATCAAAACCTTGGTAAGTTTTTGGTGTCCAACTTCCAGCAGCAATACACTCCTCAGTGTACGAGAAAAACATTTCATATAAATAACTGAGGTCTGTTTAAGAAAGGAAAAAATCTAGTAAATAGGTTTATGGACATTGTTACACTTCAGAGATACCACTTAAATTTCTAGAAGAACAAAGGAAAGAAGAATATACCAAAAGAAAGGAAGAGTTAAGTTATGAGAGAAAAATCAGAATATCCACAGGAAAACATACCAACTGCCACAATCAAGTAGCTATTGTATGGCAAATCCAGTGATTAAAGGAGGAGCACAGAACAGTCACTTGTGTACTTGGAGCTAAAATTTCCCACCAAGACTGAGGAACCTAAAATGCCAAAGGCAAAAACTGGGGAAAGACATAATTTTGTATTTTAAAACAAAATCTGAAAGCCACCATGATCTCATAAAGGAAGTCATCCTTAACCAAATTCACCTAACATTTTAAACTTACTAAGTGCAAATGTCCTTAATGGATAATGTCTTATCCATAAAGTAACCATAGTGTTGAATACATGGTTGCTTGTGGTATTTATGTTTCCATTCTTTTAAAACAACATTACAAACTTTATGATAAACTGTGATATAGTTATCTCCCTGGTATTTACTGATTTTCCACTTGTTCTTTTTATGTGTAGTCTGCAGCTGTGAGTGAAAAGGAGATTGTCTTTAATGATTCTGCTTGTGCAGAAGAGGACATGTACTTATACAGAACTTTCAAAACTTAAATCGAGTTAAATCAATTCACTTTCTATAGAAATAGCACTGTAACATCCCTCCCTTTCCTGGGAAGGGTTATACTTCTACTTTGAAGTAGAAGAAAGAATAATTTCTTTCTAATTGATGGAAGGTTGGATACTCACTACATACCTGAAGCAAAAAACAAGTATAGTGTAAATCTGCAGATTTCTCTCTTGTGTGTCTGCATATTCATACACACTTGAAAACTCCAATGTGAATGCATAACTAATTTTAGCAGTTCAGGTTGCGAACTTCACAGTACGGGTGACAAATCCAGTTAGAATTTTAGACATACAGTATTAATTCTTCTTTAAAGACAGTAAGTACTCAGCCTGGATTAAAAAGAATTTTGTTTTATTTGAACAAAGGCAAACAATCTTTATTATTAAACATGTATCTTTTACCTGCAGTAGAAGAATCTCAAAATCATTTTTTTAATCTGATAACACGTATCACCACAACTAGTCAATGTTCAAAGCTAAAATGGATATTCAGTTACTCATAGGTTAATGATGTTTAATTTTTTTAAATACATAAAACGGGTTTTTTAAAAAATTACCCTGCATTATGATTATGAGACTGTTTTCAGAGGAAAACTCAACTATGACAAGTTTTCAAGAGTAGAAAAATCACAACTAGCCCTGAACAAGGACAGTTACATTAGAAATCCAGAAATTCTGCCAAATACTTCTGTCAGTTTTATGTACAAGTTAAAAAAAAATAATTCTAATTCTGGCATTACTGCTGCCAAGAAGAGGTAATATGAAGACAAGTAACTCTTATTTATGTACTTTGTTGTTATTTTTCTTTGGTTTAAAAAGTACATAAAACACATTTTATGAAACATCTCATCTGCAACTTCATATTGATATCTGTGTGTACTGCAGTATGGCCTTAATGATGCTTCAGTATGTCTGACATCCCATGCAGTACAGGGGTTTGTGTATTTCCTACCTAGTACACAGAAAAAGAAATCACATGTTCTTCCAGAGAAAGTTTCATATTTATTCAAAAGGCATACATCTCAAGTGACTTTTTCATTACTTTAAATGTTTAATTTCACAAAACTTATAAATTAAGGGATTTCTTACTGTTTCAATAATACTACAAGCAATACTCATTATATTGTAGTATTTTGTAGTTCAGAGGGCTTATACAAACCCCCTATACCATTTAACACCCTGAGTAAAGGTTTTAAACGGTGTTCCATGGGATCTCATCCACTGTGAAGGAAAACAATGAGGAATCCTGGATTATAAGTGTCTTGAAAAATACTTTAAAGCTTTGAAAAGTTCTTCCTCATCAGAATGCACAAATGCAAAATAACCTATCCTATTTCCAAAACAATCCAAAGTGTAACAATAACAGCTGGATTTTAAATTTAAGAAACACTGTCATTAAATACACATTATGAAAACAATTGGCAAATCTGAAAAGGTAGTTGTTATATATATTTCATATATATATATATTAATATAACAATACTGTTATATTGTTATATTAAAGTTGTTTTTAAGGTAACAAGAACTATATGTATTCAACTTTCTGACACCAAACTTCAAATTGTCAAAAAAAGCCTGGACTCTTAGAAATGTTTTAATTTCTAGTGTACTTCCTCAAAGGATATGTACAATCTGATCAAGAATGAAAAATGTGCTGTATTAAGATGAAATAAAGTACCAATAATTTTCAGTCTAAATGTTCACTGAGGTCTGTGGTTAAAGTCTAAGTAAAATTTTGTCAGCTATCACTTTATAGAAGAATCAATGCACAGTTATAATGGGATTGTAACATCTAACCAGGCACTTTTTAAACACCTTGTTAGTTTAAAATCAAGGATAAAAAGGTGGTTTTTGTACCACTTGATGTTTCAAAAATGCATTAATCACTGGCATGCCCCTCTACTTCGTTATGTACAGAAAACTTTCACTCAGCTTAAAAAATTCAAAAAACTCATATGGGTTATGATCACTACAAATTTTAAAATGATAACAAAAAGTGTCTTTGCTAAAATGAAAGCTCCAGGCTTCGTTTGAATTCTCAACACAGCAAACTAACTGTCTGATTGCAAACCTGCATTTCATTGCTAAAGCAAAAGCTGTAAAATAAACTGCAGTGCACAACTTCAATATGATTCTAAGAACTTATTAATGCTGCTACCAGAGGTGATTTATTTGGCTTTGTGGTGTTTTGCATTTGTTTGTTTTGCTGTTTTTCAGTAAAAACTTCCCCTCCTGACAGAATACTGCTAAACACATAAAAAAAACTCTACTCTCTACTACTGTCAATCTTTAAGACACAGTAAAAAAACTCAACATACAAGAGTTCTAGAGCAAGTCATCAATCTGCAAAATGTTATACATCAGTAATAAGGCATCCACTTTACAGCTGTTTGAACAAAAAAGGGAAGCATTTCCCAAAATACATATTCTGAATCTGTGTAAACAAAGCTTATATGTATTGCTTCCATTCATTTCAAAAATATACACCCACATGGACTGAAAGTGATCTTGGTGCTATGAATTTTATATTACTGTAATTTATGCAGCTGTAATCAGAAGATACAAAATCCAAGTATTTTTGAACTTAATATTTTGAAACATGCCAAAAATTTTAATTATGCTTATGTGAAAAGAAAGCTAAAAATATACCCCAAATTTTATGCAATTTCATTGAACAAAGGAGAAAGTACTATGAAAATAAACATTCATCTGGTTTCCTAACAATAAATACAAAGACAGTTATTACAACATACTGCAACACAGGAAATATGACTATATTGACCTTAATGTTCAATCAGTAGTTATTTTAATCTTTTCTCATTGATGCCTGAATCTTCTACCTTGTCAGCTGTCCAACAACTTTTAACAGGGTTTTATTTTCTTGCTTCAATTGTTCATTTTCATCTTCTATATCATCTAGATCCTGTACAAGAAAAATAAACATTTCTCAGGACAGAAATACAAACTCGCAATTAGCAGAAGCAGGAATTTAGCATCTTAGGTCTGCAATGAGGAAGTTGGGGTAGGGAACAATTCGTGTCACAGTAGGTACCCTTAGAACTGTTAAACCAGACTGTTTCCAAGTGTTACTGTAATTAGAAAACATGAATATTACATTCCCAAGCACCTTTAAATAGAACATGTTCAAATCAAAGCTACAGCAGGAAGTAATGCATAAGGTAACCAAAATAGAATGGGGGTGATTATTTTTCTGGCATATACAGAGTGTATTGCTCAGCTACTGCTCCTGTTCTCCCAATTGCTTGTCTGCAACTATGGCACTCATGTATACAGACTATGGTTATTACTGCAAGACCTGCTTTGTGTATTAAGTACCAAAATTTTCAGAAAAACATATTCTTGTCCACTTTTTTTCTATTTTCTGTGGAAAGAAAAAATGGACTTTGTTCCTTCTGTCTGAACTGCTACTGAAAGAACAGACAGCGCACATGGGTGCTCACAACAGATTGCTTTCACCCCAAATGTTTGTCTCTTTTTCACTAACTACCATTTTTGTCCAGCTCCCATCTCACTTCTTCACTTCCTACCAAGTTTTTTCAAGCTTTTAAAATGAAAACCAGTGAAAATGGGTGCTTAACACAAATATTACGTCAGTAAAAATAATTTTACTGCACAAAAACCATGTGCAAGAAACAGAACATGAATTGAAAAACAATAAAGAAACAGAGGAATGATGTCAAGGACAGGATTTTAAGCAGAAAAACGAATGGTGGGCAAAGGAAAAAGAACCAGAATTCTCATTTGCGATCCTAGGCATCTTGATTCAAGTCTGCAAAACCGTCCTCTTACCTTAAGTAGTAAAGAAAGTATTTTCTCTCTTGTCCCTTTAAGTTGTTAAGCAGTATTTGACATACAAAGCCTAGTTTCTTATTTCTTTTTTAGTGAGATCATTCCAGAACTGCACAATAGAGACCATGTGTTCAATTGGAATAATGATTTTTAAAAGTTTCTTCAGTTTGCCCAGCAAAAATCCACACTGCAATACCTTTGCAATTACTTCGTTATTTTCTAGTGTGGAATCAAGAAATCACTAGCAGAAATTCCTCTCTGCCTCACAGAAGTAATGTTTCATCACAGTATGAATGAATTCCAGGAAAAGCACTTGATCACTACAGCATCACAGATACAAGTGATACAAGTGACTTAAACATGTAAACAGGGAAAGTTTTGATGGACAGATACTATAAATACAACCCACTATAAACAAACATACTTTATATTCTCTTTTGTGCAATTCAGATCAATAATAAGATGGAAGGGATAATAAATTTTCAATAAAACAGGTTTTTTTAGTTTGGTATACATAGTACTTGTACAGTAATATTCAAACTTGTTAACCTAGCCATTGGATGCCTCAATTACAGCTTACCTAAAAACCGCCTGTTTGAAATTCTAGTATAATTGATTCAAAATAAAATATTAGAAGTTTATGAAATGTTTATTCTGCAGAAATAACATTCCAAAAATTACTACATGTAAGAGTTTCTTGAATATAAGCCAGGAAAAATAACTGCTGCAGTTTAAATATCTACAAAAACAATGGCCTGAGAGATGGAAGGGATTTTGTCATTCTGAAATGTAAAGTTTCTTTTTCAAAATTACAACACTAATTTATGCTTATTAGCAAAAAAAGGATGCAACAGCAAGAAAGCTTGAACTTCACATACCAAAGGAACTGGTAACTACACAACTGACATTAATTGGACTGTAAATCCTCACTGACAGACTCTCTCCAAACACACTTCTAACTACAGTGACATATTAGTGAGGTCAGAGATGACTAAGTGTAAACTAGTCAACAGTTGAACTTTGCCAACAAAGTATTTAAATATCTTGAGATGCCTTTCCCTTCAGACATTTATGGTTTTTATGAAGCAATTGCCCCTTTCTTACAAAGAACATGGCAGACATAATTTTAGTGTCTAATACACTGGAATGAGACAATGCCATTTATGGCAGAAAGCCTTTTCTGCTCCTCACTATAAATGCAGCTCATGTTCTTTAACTATCTCTGTGATGTACTGACTGGTCTCAGAAAATTATATCATCATATTAAATAAATATACTTACGAAATGAGAAAAATTCTACCAAGAAGTTTTCATGATTCTTGAAAGAAGTTATTCAAATGCCACACAAGGTCCTTGCCAATCAGGCAAACACGCATCTGTGGTTATGAACTAACTGAAACTTCTAGAAAGAGCTCTTTCTTGGTAGAATTTTATAACCTTGCTCTATGAACACTCAGAGCAACAAGGAATTGAGACACTCCAATAACACCAGACTCAGGGAATTAATAATGACAAACACAAGTCACCTTGGAAAAAAATATACCTTACTGACAATACCTCTTTGAAAAGCTACACAACTACAAAAGAGCCCTCAATTAATTCTCTTCTGACCTTGCCCAATGGATGTGGGTGCCTGAGGAACACAACAGAGAATGCAGAAACTTTTATCCCCTCTTTATAGGGCCATGTAAGAAAGTATTTGCTTACTCTGTTTAATAAATCAATTTCTTCTTTCAGCTTCCCAATTAGTTCCTCTTTGTCCTGCGCCATCTTCATTAATCTTGCATTTTCCTGTCTTTCCTTTGCAAGTTCCTATACCCAGAATACAGAATGAAGTTGGAGATGTAAATTTTTGTTTTAAGAGACAGTTTTAAGTTAATACTATCTAAAACAAAGAAAGAAGAACACACACACACTTACCTATAACTCCTTTTCTACAGCAAGTCAAACCCACATCTTCAAGTCCTTTTACATTTCAAGGAGCTAAAGAATCACATCTAAGATAGTATTTCACGAACAGCAAATCTGTGTGATATCTGATTCAACCGATAATGTATTAATTAATATTTAACTTAAGCATGAACACAGAATTGGACAGAGGCCCAAAAACAGAAGAAGTAAATGTAAAGTATCAGCTTCCAAATTTCTTATACTGGAAGGCTTAGTCTTTGTTGTTGGCTGGGTTTTCCTTTGTTCTTTTGGTTTTTTAGAATACCATTAACAAGAAATAAAGACTCACTTTTAAATCTGTGGGCCTGAATGTGAGAAAAAATGAAAATGTTCATTAGGAATTCAGTACGTCAAGATTCAGGATACTGAAAGAAAGCCCTTAAATCATCTTCTATTTTTTGTTACTGGCCATTAAAGTATTTCAGAAAGAAGCTGATTTAGAAGGGAGGATTATGGTGTATTTTACTCGAATGAAGGTTCCTCAGCTCTTAAATTAAAAATAGTAATTTCTACAAAATACATGTTATTTCCACCCTTTCAAAAAAAGAGTTATTCAAATTGTGTTTACTTAGTAATTTTCACCCATACTACTCAGGAATATTTGGCAAGTTACCCACAAAAAACCCACTTCAGAGGAAGACAGAGAAGCCGGTAATACATTACACAGATGACACTATTTAGCAAAATATTGGCTTAGGTGAAAAGCTCAGCTTTAACATTATCACATTTTCCCGAAACTGTATGAAGTCAGTGTGAAACAATGAAAACTGTTTAAAATATGGATTTTAAATGTTTACAGCTTTAACAAACAACTGGATAGCAATTAAATTTTGTAATATTTTGGTATACTAAAAAAACCCCAAACAAGTAGATCCGAAACAGGCTTGTAAACTTCTGAACAGCCAGAGCCCCTTCTTCCCTCTAGATATTTGCTTTATGTTGGTGTGTCACAAGGTACATAAGAGAAGTATACATAGCACTGCCAGCTCTCTAAGTGTATTATCTTTACCTTAACTATTTCTCACTTAAATACCAAATGAAAACTAAACATCTGTGATTTAAAAGTTCACTTTCTTCTCAGCCAGTCTCATTCTTTATACATTTTTGCAGACATAACTATCTGTACTTCGAGCATTTAGAATAATTTCTATGTATTTTACTTGTAAATTCCCCCATGGAGTTTCAAAAGTACTTTATTTCAGATATATGCCATTGAAAGGTTAGTTGGTACTTACCCTTTCAAGCTCCTCAATCCTCTTTTCCAAAGTGTTACTTGGTAGAGAACTGCCAGAAGAATTAGCATCCCTGCTGTATCTGCTATAAGCTGTCCTCTCTGTTCGGGAATATCTATTTGGAGCATCATCTTCCGCTGCATTAGCTGTACTACGAAAGGCAAAGAGCAAAGCAGACACCTATTTACACATTTAACAAAGTGGAAATGAGAACAGTCACAGAAGTGCTTTCCAAAGCAGTCAACAGGTCAGTCTAATAAACTGCAGAGAATGTATTTCACAGCTCTTGTGGGGCTGAGAGCTCACTAAATTCCCTGCCTCAGGGATTCAAATACTCTGATAATGCAGCTTTCATCACATAGGCAATATACTATAAACACATGCTATTTTTCAAGTTTCATGAACTATGCACATTAAAAACCAAGCTAAATAACTTTATTTCAAGAACTAAAGTGCCACTACAGAGTTTAAACGAAGCATCTTTTTAACTAGATGAAAACATAAAGAATGAAAAACAAGTACGTGTCCAAAATATAAGAAGAATATCAACTGACTTCTCAGGAACTATGGATTTGGCCTGTAAGGGACTGGAAAGTTAACTGAAGTGAGAAAGCGATGCGACCCAACAAACTAATTTTAAGCAATCTCTAGATATTTTACTTCAGAACTTTGATACAGAGGAGTTTGTCATAGCTCTGTTGGTATACACTCCCTCCTTAAGTGGTGCTATGGGGTTTTTTGGTTTAGATTATGTGGCTGTTTCTTAAAAATCGCTGTCATGGAATCAACAGATAAGCACTGAAAGTGCGCATAAGTTAGTTTTTTTAAAAGTATGCAGGTTCTCCCTTACTACTTCTGTGTAAAAAACCAGTGCCAATTTAAAAATATGTATGACAAGTCACGCATTTTCAGTCACAAAACTAACAGCGTCCTTCCCACAGCTATTTCCGTCCTAATAGTAATACTAGTTACTTTCAGTGAAGATCCTAATGAATAATTAAGAACAATAGAATAGAGTGCCCAGGGAGCAGGAAAAGAGACATTGATACTTCCCTCTCCAATTCACCAAGACTGCACTTATTAGACTGAAAATGTACAGACACACTGCCCAGATGAAAAAAAAAAAGGGGGGGATACTTGAAAGCCACCTGGAGATGGTCCTCAACAGTCAGCTCTAGGTGGTCCTGCTTGAGCAGAGGACTGAACAGAATTTTCCCCAGAGGACCCTTCCGAAGTCAAACAGCCTGTGATTCTGCAAAATCACACAGCTGAAGTATGTATACACTGGTTTTCTAGACCACTTAGGAAAAGAATGAAAAGCACTATGAGCATCCCTATAACATTTCCTTTAAAACACAGAAGAGTGCATGATTAATGTGTTCATTTAACAATTTTGCATTTCATAACTCTAGAAAACCTCTGCTGACAACACGCAGATTTGAATAGATACAGTGCAAATCTAAAGCAGGAGTATCTGGCAAAGGGATGTCTTTTCATGGTTATAAATATTCCTTTGCTCCAGTATGTGTGAAGTTTCCAAGACACACTGACACAATTGTAAGGAATTTTGTAGCTTAATGTTATTACCATATTTAGCACTGTTTATTCTTCATCCAGAAGAATTTTTTAAAAACATCTCTAGGACCGGATATGCATGTTGCAACACAACATAAGAGAAATATTTTAACTTAACTCTATAAATTCTAGATTATTTAGCTTTCTAAAAGACATGTAGTTTCATGCTGTTAATGTCTCAAGGATTGAGACCACACCAAAAAAGTCAATTTTTATCACTCAAAAATGAACATTTTTGCTAACATACTGGAGTATTTCAACTCAGCTCCAGTGAGCGATATTGGCAGAAGCTCCTACACAAAGATTAAAAGGAAGAATACCTAGGCAGGAAAGGTTTCATTAATACAGAAAATGCTTTAATTGTCTGGGTTTTTTTCCTGAAACTCATGCTCAATTTCCTCACCTATTCCACTGAGCAGCAGACCCTACTGAACACATTCCTTTTCACTATAAGCAAGTACAAAGGACATATCATGGGGTCTTCTAGGAAATGGGATTAAAAAAAAAGCATTGAAGGAGGCATCAGCCCATAATCTAACACAAGGAATGTGACAGATGAAAAGATCATTACTTCGGTTGTTATAATCAATGGCTAGTACACAGCAATGGCAAAAAATGTACTATCCAAGACACAACAGACACATCTTTCACAAAGAAGGAAACTTAAGTCTTCAGATGCAATGTCACTTTATAAGTGTTTAATAAGAAAGAATCACAGAATCATAGAATGGGTTCTATGAGTTGGAAGGGACCCAACAGGATCATTTAGTCCAGCTGTTGGCCCTGGACAACCCAAGTGCCATACCATATGCCTGAGAACATTGTTCAAACACTTCTTGAACTCAAGAGAGGCTTGGTGCTGTGGCCACTGCCCTGGGAAAGCTGTTCCAGTGTCCAACCACCCTGTGGGTAGTAAACCTCTTCTTGCTATCCAACCTAAATCTCTCCTGACTCAGCTTTATGCCCTTCCCTCCAGTCCTGTCATGAGTCACAAGAGTCAAGACATCTGTACCTGCCCCTCTTCTTCGCCTCATGAGGAATTTGTGGCTGCAATGAGGTCTCCCCTCAGTCTCCTCCAGGCTGAACAGACCAAGTGACCTCAGCCATTCCTCATATGGCTTCTGCTCCAGTCCCTTCACCATCTTTGTTGCCCTCCTCTGGATGCTCTACAATGGCCTAATGTCTTTTTTATATTGTGGCTCCCAAAACTGCACAGAGCACTGGAGGTGAGGCTGTCCCAGAGCAGAGCAGAGCAGAGAGGGACAATCCCCTTCCTTGCCCGGCTGGCAATGCTGTGCCTGATGCCCCCAGGACCATTCCTGGCTGCCAGGGCACAATGATGACTGGAAAAACAGTATCGGTGAACCTGGTGCCACCTTACCAAGAGAAAGTACCTATGAACCACCCCCAACAAAGATACTGTCGACAGAAGTATACCTGTAGATTATGTTTATATATAAAAAGATACAAATATAAATATATTTTGAAAGGGTTTTTTCTGGCTGTACTTAAAAAAAACCATACAGTAAAATCAGTTTGACAACTCTTACAGAGAAACAGAAATTCTATTTTGGAATGATGTTCCTAGTTATTTGCTTTACAATAAAATCAGTTATTCATACAGGAACAGGTTTAAAAGCATTTTTACAGCAAGGTGTAAGACCTCTTGCTCCTTCCAATGCCTCTTTGATGCTCTTTTAATGTCTTTCTAAAGCACTGTCCAAAGTGCCATTTCACCTAATTAAAATCACCCTATCAAAACAGTATTTCAACTATTTGCCAGAATCTTATAACTATACCTGATTTGGAAAGTCCTAGTTATTTATGTTGCTGTAATCCAGATAGCTACTAACAGCTTCTTTGGAAGAAGAAGTAAAGGACAATTTTTTCTAAATAGGCCACCTTGGACTTCTGTTACTTCAGACTGCTTAAGCCAAATCTGTGGCTTTCAGAGTTGAGCTAAGGAAAGGCAGTCTTGTCTTCTCTACAGCTACACATTCCTAGCCCCCTCCACTTTTCCTGCCTCTGGCCTTCAGATGAATGGGAAACTACTGAAGGAGCTGATGCAGCAATCCAGCAGTCAAGCAAAAGGAAGCCACCAACTCCCAGCCACAGAGGCTCCCTGGAGCAGCACCCTGCCCAGCTGCATGAGCACAAGGGGCAGTGAGGAACTCCAGCCAGCTCAACTTAGACCATCAAACCTTTTGCAGAAATAAACCCTAGGTGTTTATGCCTTCTCATAACATCAGCAGGGGCTCAAGAAGAGCTACAAAAGTCAAGAAAAACCTCTTGAGTGATCCCTGTCTAAAATAAAATGCTCATATCTGCAAAGTAGTAGTCCTAAGGTAACAACCTAGATGAGACAATGCTTCCAAAGCCAGCCCTCCCTGCAAAACTCCTAAACACAGGCAAGCAGGCAAGTCTGGGCATAGAATTATGAAGCAGTATTTTGCAGCTGTGGTTTTTTTTTAATTAATGAGATCAAGGTTAGTATGATGGAAAGTAAATTGTTATAGTTTAAGTTTTATAATTATCTAAAAACACTGAGCAAGGTAATTTCAGCAGTGTTCAAACATTCCCTTCAGAGCCCCTCCAATCCTAACCCTCTGAGGGTTAACTCTAACCCTCTAAAGCACCTTCTTTTTTTTTTATGGTCTCTACTTCCCCATTTATTTTTCAACTCTTACATGAATGCTGAACTTGAGTATGATGTAGTCTTTTGCAATTAGTGCTAAATGGTCTCTACCTCTAGGGTTCCATGTTAATGCACTGTACTATTCTAAAAGAAGGGGCAAAAATCCTCTCTGACATTTTGACTGCAAGCCATAAAACCATACCATATTGTATTCATTTCCACTAGTAAACAAACTTATAAGGGGCACACACTTCTGAACCATGAAGAGATTTTAATCTTGCTCTTTCTGTGAACTGATCCAGTTGATCTGTCTGATAAAAGTACCATGCAAAAATCTTTAAATCCTGATCTTCAAGGTTTCCTTTACAATTTTTTAAAAAGAAACAAAATTGGTTCAAAAACTAGTGGACAGACTTTAAGCTGAAAGTACAAACTTTCTGTGTTTATAAAAATACTCCAACGCCCACATACATGTCTTGCTTTACCGTTACTTGCAAACAAGCCTTTTAGTTCACAGAACACAACAGAAACATAGTTCATGTTTACATGTAGATTAGACTCAAATATTTCAATAAAGAGAATGCACTTTGTCCTTCTCATGTCTGAAAAATCATTGGTAACACCAACTATGATGTTACCATCAGACCTAAATCAGAAAGCCATTCTTACTAATGGCAATGTGCTTGGTACTTAAAAATAACTATTCACAAAGCAGTGCAAAAAATGGCAGACCCAGTTTCATAACAGTAAATTGAAATGGCCAAGATGAGCCATATCACATTAGGAAAACCTGAAAGAATAGGAAGTTGATATGGGCTATTACAACATAAATATACCTACACATTTAAAACACATGAAGCTCACAGTCAGGACATATGACTGACCGCAGCTCCCAAATACTCTCCTGCATGTCCTGTGGTCCTCATGTCAGCACGACCTTGCAGATTCTGGTCATGCTTTTAACAGGTCTCACATTACCACTCCAGATCCCAAGAAAACCATCACTTTCTTTTGAAAATATTCTACGCACTTCATCATGCTACAAAGGAGCTTAATCAACTCCAAAGGAACCCCTCCGCAAACTTTTGGGGGGGTATGAAAACTTCTGAAGTTAATTCAGAAGACAGACTACAATTATAGACTAAAATCCTCATCACTAACTTTTATTTACTTTACAGCATGAAGAGACAGGCTCAGTTTGTCCACATCACTAAGCACAGAGCAATACACAGCAGCCAGCAGTTAATTTGTAAATATGTTTTCCAGTCAATGGACACTCAGTGAAGCAGGTTTCCCAGCAATGTCATATAAATGTTTAGCCACAGATTGTTGCACCCATGTAAGGGAAAGTAGCCAGTGCAATTCATTGTGTAAAATCTGTGCAATTCCTCGAGTCCTGGAACACACCAAGAGAAGAGTGATTCTGTAAGAACACACATAACAGATCTCTGCTCTTAAGTCTCTCTTCTCTTGTCAGATATAGGAGGCTGGGTATCTCAGTATAGAGACAGAATCACAGAACTGATGAAGTTGTAAAAGAATCTCTAAGATCATCAAGTCCAAACACAAAATATGAAAAGGGTTAAATGAAAAGGGAAAGGAAAGGTACTGGAAGTCCAGAATGATATCAGCAATCCAGGAGCGTAAGTCAGAAAAGGACAGATAATGGAGACAAAACAGGAAGGAAAAAAAACACCAAACAAAAAACTCCACAAGAAATCAGAAAAATAATACAGAGAAGACTAGGACCTTAATGATTAAATATAAGGATGCATGAGAAAAAGGAGAGAGTAAGGAAAGGGTCCACCTAACTAGGCTAGGAAATGGAAACCAGTGAAGAAAAATGCTGAGAAGAAGTCAAGTTTGATGAGAAGTAACTGGGGAAAAGCAAGAAGGCAAAAGAGAAGAAGCAGGAGTAGTAATGATGGAAGAAAGAAATCTGAAAATTTCTGGCAAATAAATGGGAAAGAGAATCTATAACAGAACCCAACGTTTTACGAAAACACATTTTTCTTTTTGCTATCACATGTCTATAAAGTCTACCAACAATCTCTCCCACAAAGTATTGACCACCTGTTGCAAGTAAGCGGATAGAATCTCAAATGCACGTCCCTATGTAAGAACATGCTTCGCTCTCAGTTTGCTTTGAAAACCTAAGGGAGTACAGTTAAAGCTGTTAAAAGCACATTATGCTGAACATAGTCGAGCCTTGACGCAGCTTATGATCTCAATTCAGCCTTTAGACATCCACATTCCAATTCCAGGTGCAATCACAGAATGGCATTTTCCATTTCACAGATTCACAGAGTATTCTGAGTTGGAAGGGACCCACAAGGATCATGGAGTCCAACTCTGAAGTGAATGGCCCATACAGGGATAGAATCCACAACCTTAGTGTTATTAGCACCATGCTCTAAACAACTGACTTTCCAAAGGACTCCTACTGTATTTCACACTTTAGTGAGATCTGAGTGATCTGAATAGGAATTACTGTCAACGAGGCTGCTGTCTCTAAAACCTTCACCTACTGCAGATGTCAGAAAAAGCGAACAAGCCCAGAACAATTCTGGTTCTGACTCCTTTAGCATTCATACCAGAAAGCAAAACCACTGGGAGTCATACCTTAAGTACCCTCACAGGAAAAATTACTTCAAGGAGGTGGAAATTTTCAAATATAGCGGAAAATTAATAGATACTATTAACTCTAATCACAGTGTGCATTATATACCTCAAAGAGGTACAATTAGAATAAAACCCACAGAGTATTTGTGAGCACTGGGCATTGTGCTGACAGTGGAAAATAATCCTTCACTTTCACCATGAAGTTTCAAGACTATTCAGTGAGTAAGAGAGATGGCAGCATCCATAAAATATTAAACAGCAGTTCACAGCAAGTCAGACTCCTCTTGAATGTGATGACAGCCCCAACAGGGGAAGTCGACAAAGACTCGACATCCCACATATAACTAAAGCTGACTGAAGGAAGACTGCACAGCCAAGTCTTATTTAGTATTTTCTAGCTTTGGTGTTTCCTACTTTTGCAATGCTAATCAGAAGAATCAGATTATTTTCAAATAGGTTACGAATGTGCAAACTTCTATTCACTACCACCCCACGCACAACCACGTTTTTGCGAGTGAGTATATACAGCATGCAAGCAGAGATAAGGTTTATGAAAAGCCACAAAAGTATGACACACACCACTAAGTATTTGGCAGATACAAACAGCAATAAAATTCTGCACCAGGACTGAAGCGGAAGTGAAGACTGAACTAAAATGTGCTTGATTAATAAGAAATGAATCATGAAATTACACAGTTATTAAGGTTGGGACAATAAGCCCACCCATTCTGCAATGACAAAGTGATTTAAAAGAACATCCTATAGCAATAAAAAGCATCACTCAGCTAGGTTTACAAGAACCCAGGAATATAAATATAAAAGACACTATTCTAGGAAAACTAAAACATAACCAGGATAGGTTATTATTTTTCACAGTGTGGGAGCTGAGACTCTGAAACAGGGTGCCCAGAGAAGCTATGGATGTTCACTCCCTCTAAGTGTTCAAGGCCAGGTTGGATGGGGCTCTAAGCAATCCAGTTCAGTGGAAAGTGTTCCTGCCCGTGGCAGCGGGACTGGACCTGACGATCTTCAAGGTCCCTTCCAACGCAAACCATTTTATGATTCTACAGGTGAACAAGTCTGAGGGGTAGAAAATACAGCAGTGAAGACTAGATAATTGCAGGTGTTCTTTGCACTTTCTTCTACAGCCATGATATATATACCCAGATAAATTAACCACCTACACATTTTACCCAATTAGAGGATACCTAAAAGAGAATGCATTCATGTACCAAATAAAAACATTCTTAGACAATTGTCTTGCTTCAGTTGATGTATTTTAGACCACCTGTTACCATAATATTTTCCTAACAGTTGTGATAGTTCTGTCAATATTAATTCCACATGAGCAAAAATTTCACACACTGGTCAGGTGCATCAAGAGCCTCTGAAGTATTTTTCTGATTAGAGCTGGAGTAACGACCAGGGTAATACTTGACTCAAATAACGAACAGGACATGTTATATGTGAGAAACATCTGCTACAATTGAGACAGTAGTATGACAAAACCATCTTTCAGTATTATTGTGGAGAGCAACAAAATTATCTTCCTTTATTAAACTCTGGAATACGGTTCAGAAATTAAACTGTGAAAATACTGGCTCCTAGGCAATGCATAGTCAAATTTGACATTTGATTGGGAAATTACTCTACCCTAGTAAGACTCAGCAAAACACTAGCTGAATTTATTTTAAGATAATAACAATAGAGGGGTTTGGTTAAGTTTGCTGCATCTTTCAGGTTCTTTACCCAGTATCAGGCTATAAATCTAAAGTAGCAGTATGAGGGCCTCTGCTACAAACAGCCATTTAATCAGCATTATTTCTGGCAGAAAGATTAAAAAAATTGTTGTGTACAAAGATCTCATACCTTTTATACCTGCTTGAAACCATCCTGGAGGACTCCTAAAAGAAATGAAAAGGTAAAACTAATTAATATTTTTCTTTTATGTATACTGCCAAAATACTTTATGACTCCACATAAAACTAAGTCTGCAGTAAGGGCAGTCCCATTCCACTGTACAACTCAGTTTTGCACTATTTTGTTGTCAGATATAGACAATACCAGGATTATTGTCACCATGTTACTGCTTTTGAACACCATCTCAGAAGCCTTTAATGTCTGCCTTTGATTACATCATAAAACTGGATGCACTTACTGCATTCCCCTGCATGCACAACATGTGAAACAGCTCACACCTTGCCACCAAAATACCTCCACTACCACTAACTAGTATGGAAACACATGAGCAGTTTGATAGTTATTCATCAACTTGTCCAAAAGCAGCATAGAAAAACTGTTCCAATTCTTCAGCACCACTGCTGTCCTTCCGGATGGGAACAAAAACTAAAGCTGTCAAGTACAAAAATTAAGACATGTTTCAACTGGTAAACAGTGGCTCAGATTTGACAGAGTAAGTCCATAAATATTTTTTAGGATGTTGTAAGAACATGAACCAATTATATTCTTAGTCATAGGCAAAACACCCCCCAGCAAATAACAGATAAAAAGTCAGGAAAGCATATTTAAGGAGTTAATGGCCTTTACGAGAAAAAAAATAATGGCAAAGTATGAAATTCTCTCTACTTACAACACTTACTGCAGGCAAAGAAGTAAATGAGTGCTCAAAACAAGATACAAGAGAAATTCCATCCACTCTGAAAATTCTATAAAACATTACACTGCCTTCACTGATCAGCACATTAGTGACTTTGTAAGGAAATAAACAAGGTAAAAATTAGGATACTAGGAATATTATTTTACTGTAGAAAATAGAATTGAAAACATTATTCGTATTATAGAAAAAAACTTGATCTGAAAGTACATTTTATTTTATTAAGTATTTTCAACTTCTGCCATATGGGCTACACTTTATCCCTAAGATAAGCAGAAGAACAAAATTCAACAAAGTCATGGGAACTATTTAAAGAAATCCACAAACTTGGCAAAATTGTTGGTTTAACACTGATAACTATTTTTAACACTGATGATAGCATCTGAAAATTTGAAATTCACAGCTGTGAAATGGCAACCTATTTTTACCTCTAAAAGGGCAGAGAAACATAATTTTAAATGGTACCAATGATATTTTTAAAATTTACTAGGAGTAAGTTATCTTTGAAAGGTCATGGAAGCAGGGGGAGTTTTCTGAAAACTAAAATGAACTAAATGTCATTTTCTTCTTCAAGAAGGAGTATCCAAGGAACTACAGGACAGTCCTTAGCTCAGTCCCTGAGTAGGAAATGGATTAAATCCTCAAGGACAAGAAGGTGAAATCTGCATGGATATATGAAGGGAAAATCATTCCTGACCTGACAGCCTTCCGGGATGAGAGGACTTGGTGAATGAAGGCAAAGCAGATGTTTATCTCTGTTATTTTGTTATCAAAAATGATGTTAGCAAAGCTTTCGACAACTTCCCACACAACATATGGATATAGAAATATGGATCGTGTAAGTAGACCATGAGATGCAACGACTACTGGGTCCAAAGGGTTACAAACAGCAGCATTAAGTCCAGCTGGATGCCAGTCACTTTGCAGGGATTGATTAATACAGGGGCCAGTACTGTTTAATGATTTCATTAGTGCCCTGAATTATGAGACAATACACATCCTCAGAAACTTTGCGCACAACAAACAACTTGGACGAGAGGCTAACAACACATCAGGTGGCTGTGTTGCCATCCAGACGGACATAGACAGGCTGGAAAATGGGCTTACAGAGACTCCATGAAGTTCCAAAAAAAGGAAAATGCGATGTCCTGCACCTGAGTCTGGGGACGAATAATCCCAAGCACGAGTACCTGCTGTGGAGTGGTTAGAAAGCTGCAGTGCAGAAAAGAGCCCAAGCATCCTGGTGGACATCAAGTCAAACATTGGCCATCACCATGCCCTTACAGCAAAGAAGGCCCATGGCATCCTCAGGAGGCACTGTCAGCAGGTTGAGGGACAGCATCCTGAGGAGAGCTACAAAGATGGTGAAAGGACTAGAGGAGAAGTCATACAAGGAGTTGGCTTGTTCAGCCTGGAGGAGACTGAGGGGAGACCTCACTGCAGTTACAGCTTCCTCATGAGAGGAAGAGGAGGGGCAGACACTGATCTCTTCTCTGTGGTGCCCAGGGACAGAACCCAAGGGAAGGACCTGAAGTTGTGTCAGGGAGGTTTAGGTTGGATATCAAGAAAGGGTTCCTCACCCAGAGGGTAGTTGGGCACTAGAACAGCTCCCCAGGGCAGTGGTCACAGCACCAAAGCTGACAGAGTTCAAGAAGCATTTGGACAATGCTCTCAGGCACATGGTGTGACTCTTGGGGTGTCTTGTCTGAACAAGACAGTCAGGATTTGGACTTGTGGGTCCCTTCCAACTCAGCATATTCTCTAATTCCCCTCTGCTCAGCCCTGGTGAGACCACAGCTGACATGCTGGGTCCAGTTCTGGGCTTCTCAGCATAAGAAAAATATACTGGAAAGAAAAATATACTGGAGACTCCAGCAAAGATGGACACACGATTAAAGGTCAGGAGCACGTGACACATGATGAGAAGCTGAAAGTGCTGGAAATGTTCAGCCAGGAGAATAGAATGCTCAAGAGGTATCTTGCCAATCTTGCCAAACCTGATGGGGTAAAGATGATGGAGGCATATTTCTGTCCATGATGATAATAAAATCCCAACTGGCTACAGACCTGAGCAATTTGCTATAGGTGATCCTGCTTTGTCTACAAGGCTTGAACTGGAGACTTCCCAAGATCTCTTCCAGCCTTAATGATTTTTAGCTTTAAGACAGTCAGCAATGACTGATGCGGTGATTTGACTCTGAGGTATGTGAAGAGATTCAAATTGTTTCACCTAATACATTAAGATACATGTTCACTGTATCAGAAAACTGAAATGCCACATCAGAAGTATTAGACACAGCTCTTGCTGATGATTGTCTCAGAAACATCCCAGTTGCCCAATTAGCTATGGGCAAGTGGTTCAATTGTCTTTTCAGGCTTGGATGCAGAGTTACACTGGGTCTAAATTTTGCCTAACAGCCTGCAGATTCAATAAAGTAGGAACTCTGGGCTCTAATCTTCCTCTTTTCTTATTTTTTTTTAACAGCTTCTTTTTTTCAGGAAAATGCTTCCTGGGAACATAAGCCTCTGTTTACAGTGAAAGGCAGAATGCATGAGAAAGGGAGAAATTGCACCTGAGATTGCAGTTCAGTGAAGTGAACATACCCTTCCACAAAGAAATCTTTAGGTATCAGATGGTTGTTTTGTACTCTAGACACTACAAAGATGCAATGAATGCATCTTATACCCTAATATTTGCTAAGACATATTCATATAGTAAACACAAGTATAATTTGTAAAGCAAATACATAGACTTGTACTTTCAATTCAACAGGACACTTTAAAAAGTTTGGCAGTACTAGTCAGAAAAGCCAGTCCTTCAAAAAAAGCTGGGAAAGCAAACAAATGCTCAGAGACAAAGTCCATGGCAAATACTCTCATTTGCTACAAATGACAGCTGCTAAAACAAACAAACAAAAAAACCTTGAACCAATTAACAAGTCCTTTGTAACAGATGTTTCTACAGTAAGTATTATTCGTTTTTATTTCTGTAGTTAAAACTAAGAAAAAAAAGTTTAAAATGCACATCTGATACATAAAAAAAATCATCTGAATACCAAGTTAATATTGCAGACTTAGCAAATTATGACTTTTATTACTTTGAAATGTCTAATGTAAATGCGAACCAATCATTCTTTAAAGTGATGAAAAAAACACTAGGAAAATGTATTATTTGCCAATGTTCTCGTCTTATGAAATTTAATTTGTGCGTGTTCTTTATCCAAAAGTTGCTGGCAACATGAGCATAGGTAGTCACATTGTAAATAGCATTATATGCCTATTTATCAAAAATTAATCTAAGATTTCAAACTATTCAGAAGATCTTATAATGAGGCAAGCATTCATAATTCAAGACTTTGTCTCCTCCACTTTTGGAGAACCAAAGGTTGGCAGAATATGAAGAAAGGGAAGGAGAAAAGGAGAGACATCCATGTTCTGACAGAAAATTAACCTAAAACCATACGATTGATTATTCTTGTCCTTAAATACTTATTTACAAATCTGGCACATATTCCTTAATATTTGTTAACTTTGAGTTTTAACCCACATTTAAAATATCTAATAATTACAATAAAAGTGAATGATTTGTCATAAGCAATGAAGAGATCCATTTATTTGAATGTCTCCCTTTAAAACAGGAATTCTTTTTACAGCCTGGAAATCCTGAATGGAAAAACAATAACTAAAGAAGTAATCCATAACAATGCTAATGGTTTCTTTCATATTGGTGAAAAAACACTGCTGCCAAAGACATCTACCAACATCAGTTCTTTGTAAAAGGTTGAAATCAAACACTTGCTTCAATGCAGTAATCCAAACACAGTTTTAAAATTACTTTTACTTCTTGCACATAATCTCACTCATAATCTTATAATGCAGCTTGCATTACCTTTTAACAGTATATATTTCACTAATAAATCAAATTATGTTCAAAAACAATGCAGAGTGAGATACTCCAGCACTGCCCCAGAAAACTGGTCAGGCTCCCATTTTGTCATGTCTACAAAAGTGATTGTGTGGATGGTATTAATGCAGGACAGGGTGTGATCTACATGAAAAAAAACCAACCAAGGAAAAAGCAAAGATTTGTCTCATTCCACATGAGCTCCTTCATCTGATTCACTGCACAGACTAACACACAGACACACACCTGCTGCACAAGAGAATATATAAGGACAGACTAGGCAGTTGAAACCATTTCAATTAATGAAACTGTTCACTGTAAATTAAATTTCTGTCAAACTAGGATGCAAGGAACTGGGCTAACTTGCTGCTGGCTCATCTTGGTATTTCATCTGGCCAACAGAGAGACTACATAAACAAGCTGGTCATTGGGCTTTAAATAAATAGAATTGTCTGTGTTTACAAGTGTCTGACAAAGATTTCCAGATGTCAAACCAACCCTACTATTACAAATTTGCTAGTTAAAATGCACTAACAAACATTGTTTTAAACAAGTACAAACTCTGGAGTCAGCTGGACTATGAAAACAGTTCACTGGAATCCCTTGAAACACTACTCAAAAGTTATGCAACAATTAAAGCAAATCTGCTGGATCAAATCAGGCTGGTATATATACTGACATAAAGAATATGCACACTGTTTTGAAATTTAACTATACACTAGTACAAATTATCACTACATAACAATATTCCTGCAACATGCAAGCTTAAATTTTAACTGAAATTAGGCCATCAAAACAATTTTCTTTTCATATATAATCCAAATATGGGCGCTTCCTACGAAGTTTCCTGTACGTTCTTCAAGATGTGAGCAAATGCAACTTCACTACATGGAGGAAGGAGGTCTACTGCTGGGATTTCTTGCTTTTTTACATATCAATGAAGATTCTGTCTCCATCCAGCAAATCAAGTTAACTCCCTTACCTTAAGTCGCATCTTGATTAACTACAGCTACCTCTCACACTCAGTATAACTCTGCACTGAGATTTGTTTGGAAATGGCAGTTATATATCTTCTGCAATGCAGACAAGGTTTCATTCAGCTCTTAAAGTGAGATAACATCTGAATATTTAACAAGGCAATCGGATCCTAATACAAACCAGGAATAACTGCAGTTGTGAAAAGCAGCAAAACGACAGACCTTTCTTGCCCTCCCATCAAAATTCCCCAAAAGCAATTTTTCCTCAGGAGTCAAGACATACCGTTTACCCTCCATGCCTGAATCACAGGATCATAGAATATGCTAAGCTGGAAAGGAACAATCAGGATCATCCAGTCAAATTCCTGGACCTAAACAGGATACCCCAAGGACCACACCATGTGTCTGAGAGTATTGTCCAAGTGCTTCTTTTACTCTGTCAGGTTTGGTACTGTGATCACTTCCCTGGGGAACCTGTTCCAGGCTCCAACCACCCTCTCGGTGAAGAGTTTTTTCCTGATATCCAACCTAAACCTCCCCTGACTCAGCTTTATGTCATTTCCTCGAGTCTAGTCACTGGTCACAAGAGTCAAGGTATCTGTACCTCCATCGTCCATCCTGAGGATGCTGGAGACTGCAATGAGATCTGTCCTCAGTCTCCTGCAGGTTGAACAGTAACCTCAGCTGCTCCTCATACAGCTTCCCCTGTAGACCTTTCACCATCCTTGTTGCCCTCCTCTGGATGCTCTCTGATGGCTTCACATCTTTTTTATATTGTGGCACCCAAAACTGCCCCCAGCACTCGAGGTGAAGCCGTCCCAGTGCAGAGCAGAGCAGAGCAGGACAATCCCTGCTCTCACCTGGGTGGCAATGCTGTGCCTGATGCCCCCAGGACAGGGTTGGCCCTCCTGGCTGCCAGGGCACTGCTGGCTCATGTTCAACTTGTCTTCAACCAGGACCCCCAGGTCTCTTCCCACAGCACCACTCCCCAGTCATTGCCCACAACCATCTCAGGTGCAGGATTTGCACTTGCCCTTGTTAAACTTCATACAGTTGGTGATTGCCCAATTCTCTAATTTGTCAAAGTCTCTCCACAGGGCCTCTCTGCCCTTGAGGGAGTTGACAGTTTCTCCCAATTGTGTCATCCCCTTGAAAACATCTAGAGATGTTTTTCATGGAAATGCAACACAAATTCAACTTAGAACGAAAATACTTTCTCCTCTGAGGAGGGGGAAAAAACTCCACTCATTATTTCCACAGAAACCATTATACAGTTCACTTAACTACTTGCCCCTCTTGTAGCTCTGCATTTTCTAGATCTCTTCTTAAATAGAATACTTGTACATACAAAACCACCTCAGGCTCCTTCCCCTTCCCTTATTCTCCCAGCTGCCAAGATTTTACATCTATTTCCAAGAGTCACTGTATTTTATTTTTTCATTGAGTGGACTTCCTTAGGGATGACCTTAAACACTCTTTACGCACCCAATAAATCTCTTTTATAAGCAGACATTCTGAAAATGAGCTTTTATTTCTAAAACTGTTACGAAAGCATGAACGGTTATAAGATTGGAAGGGACATTATATTACATATATCACATGCCTACATAAAAGTGTTTTTTATATAGTATCTTCTCCTGTTAAATTGTAGCATATTAGCATATTGTTCTCATGTTGATTGATAAACGTAAGACATATTTTTAAATTAAAACTATAGTATGTTTAAAATGTCCCAGAGGTTTCTAAATTATTACCTATAACTTATAAAAAAACATAAACCGTGTTATTAATTACAGATGAAAACTTGCTCAAAAAGAAAAAGGAGACAAGAACGTGAGAAAAATTAAAGAAATAGTGAAAATATTATTTCCACATAGTGATCAGCCTGTGTAGTGAGCTAAACCCCAACGGCAGGGGAGACGCACACCAGGGAACAACTGAAAAAAATAAAGAAAACCAGACTGAAAAAAAGTATTTCAGCCAGGGGAAAGTTCAGTGTCCTTAACTCAGTCCACTTACTTATGCGAGCCTTAATATTATTTTTTACAGCCTCCTCTACCACCTTCAATTAATATACAATTAATAAGACTTCAAACAAGAACTAACTTTTAGCACTATGATGTGCTAAAACGTCTGGGTTCAAGCGACAGATATTACTCCTGTGAAGCCAAGGGAGTTATGACTCATCTGCCTGTTTACGCAGAGCCAGGGGGCCATGGGGAAACACTGCAAGAACACCTAAGGAAATCAGAATTATAGTAGAAAGGTAAGTATCCTCAATTTGTACCTACAAAGAAATCTATTAAGGACATTAGGTGAGAGAAAATAATTAAAGAAATACCTGCAGGTAACACAAGTAACTCCCAGGTAAGTCAAGCAGCTTCCAGAAGAAAACAGCTCCCAGAAATAACAAAATCAGAAACACACATTAAAACATACGAACAGAGCTTTTCTTTATATGTTATTCTCTATTTCTATACCCAAGCAATATTCAACACCAAACGGTCAGAAAAAGAGTTCAGGACACACAGTTAGGCACTCAGAACAAAAGCTGTGAAGGAGCTGATTAGGTCAGGCTGAAAAAACTCGTCTAGATCTCAGGTGACTCACAGAAAAAGCAGAACTGGAAAAATTATCTGAAGGACAATGTGGTATCCATAAGAAATAAGAATCTGTAGGTTCCCCTCAGACAAATGTATCTGAAATCACACAAGGGCTGAACTACAGCTCAAAGCAGTGTTTCTAGAGCAGGAAACCTAGATCTGCATTGATTAAAGGTATGCAGCTGTTTCTGAGCTAGCAAAGGCTAGTAATGTCCTTGTAGCACTACACAGGCAGCCAGAACTGGGGCTGTGATGTTCATACTATGTAAGAGGACTAGCTCCTGGTACCTTATTCCTCAAACAGTTACCAGGTATGACATAAGAGAGCATTAGGTAGCGTGAACCAAAACCACGCCAGAAAATGTTGCTAATAATTAAGCCACAGGCTCTATCAGCAGTGCAGCAGTTGAGCTCACACCCAGGTCTTGCACTTTTTAACAGTATAAACATAGTCAGACTGTCTCCACCAAACAACTCTGAATTACGGATTCCTCCTCCCTCCTGAGCCATCACATTAATTACACCAGACTGCAAGGATGGAGAGACAGAGAAACGAGCTCTCCCGCCTCCACCATCCTCCCACCACCATGGAACTGGAATATGCAGCTTCCAAATGCACCAGCACATCTGAGCAACTACTGCTATGATACTAACTTGGTATTAACACCATGAATGTACGATACATGCTACAAACTGTCTGACAACTGTTGCTCTGTGTATTTGTGCATAGCTGTATACATTTCTGCTCTTCTTTCTGCAATACTGAGCAAGTCTCCAGTCTGCGCCTTGCACAAGGACACTCAGGAGGAGGGATCCCCTTGGTTCATGGTCCATGTTGGTTCTTGCAGAAAAGTCTCCTCCCTCTCTGTACACACCCAGCAGGTACTCATAACTGTTACCTAGGCTTCAGACTTGTTCCTGGCATGAAAGCAGTATTAATTAAAGTTCTCTCTCCAGAGTAGAAGAGCAGAAAAGTGCAGGAATCAGGAGTATTACCATACCTTACAAAAGCTTTTGATATCAGTCAGGCTATGTAATCTATTTGTGTAAGTAGATATATCAGGAAGACCCTCCTTTTTAATAAATTTGTATGTGCCCAAAGACTTTTCTTGCCAAAGAAACCTCAGATACAGTGTATCATTATACTTCCAGGATCATTTTTCTTTTTTCCCCACAAAAAAAAATTAAGACTGGGAAGAGATACCCACTACAACCCAGCTGACTTAAAAAGTGATGCCAGTCCAAAACATAAAACATGTGGGTGAAAAAAAATTAATTCCTTTACACGAGGCCCCTTTAGACAGCCCGAAACATTAGCCAGCAATTTGAGAAACTGCTTCCTTTTCCTTACATCTGTATAAAGATTCCTGAAAAGGCTCCAGACCAGCGTAACAACAGCTGATGCTGGTGAAATTCTGGAGCACAGCTTCATGAACTCCACAGTGAAAGAAACAAACAGGGCAACAATAAAACAAATACCTGTTCATACAGATTAAGTACATAGCAGCAACAACTGCAGGCAAGAAAAAATTGGTATAAAAGTAATAAAAGCCCCCAGAAAATGAAATCTTAGTGGAAGGATCACAACCAAACTTAAGAGAAACTGCAAGGAATAATCATAACTTACACGCTTTGCTTCACACTTGCTCTGCATAAGGATTTAGAAACTACCTGCAGAGCAGGCTGTGCTGAAAACCCTGCAAGTTCCTAGGCACAGCTGTGAATCTAACGTAAGAACAAGAAGCCTTCACATTGCCTTGCCTTCACAGATATAGGCTTGATTCAACTTCAGTTTTCATTCAGGCCCTGTGACAAATAGTTGTGCATACATACACAGGCACACAAAATCAAATATTCAATTTTAAGAGACTTCATCAGTACATTTAACTCTATTTACTGAGATTGAAATGCATTCATCAAACAAAATTTTCAGTTTAAACCATGTATCCACTAAATTAAACTTTATTGAGCTCAGATGTTAAAAATGTAAATAATTTTTTATTTCTTTGTAAGAAAAGCAAAGTTTGCCATCAAAGGTAATCAAATTTATGCTGACAGTGATCAAGCAGTGAACACAAATTATGCCTCCCACAAAGAAATGGAAGGATTCCTTTTCTTGATCAGTTGTCAGTTATCAATGTCTTGATAGTCATTACTAGTACTCCCCTCCAAGAGTAGAAGTCAGCCAACTCAAAGTAAGGATGCCCAAGCTGCACCCTCAAGGCTACACATTGCTAGCCAACCAACTGTATCTGGCTCAAAAGCCACCCTCCTTCCCTTTGGTCTCACATTGGTAACTGCTAGCTCTCAGCTTCCCGATTTCTTAGGGGCAAAAAGGACCATGGTTTCACTTGGAAGCACTCCCCGAAAGCAGCAGTATTGGCTAGTGCATGTGCAATGCAGCTCAATCAGCTTTGCTGAGCATGGGCAGACCCTCTGGCACAGTAAAACCAATGAACATGCATGGATCAGCACCACTCTACCAACAGACACACATATACTAAATTTGCTCACATGACAGGAGAGCAGGAGGATTTTAGCAGAGAAACCTGCGCTGCGACATCATCTTCTGACAGAGCCTATTCCAATGAGAAATCCAGACTCCACTGTTTTAAAACTGCTGTTCTACTAAAAACACAAGCCCATACAATGTAACTAAAAATTAGCAATCTCATCTTTTTCAAAACTAATCACTGAGTGCAGTTAAAGTCTCCACTTATAACACACAAGAACACTATGCAACATAATTACTCCTAAACTCAGAAGTTACCTTGAAGATTAATTAAACAGTTACTATATAGAGTGGGGGTTTTTCTAACCTCCAATAATACACACAGAAAAAAGCACTTAAAGCAAATCAAGACTGCAAAGTCAACCAATTCAGAACAGGTCAGAACATCCGAGACTTATTCAGCTTTTATTCAAACTCATGATACTGCCCTTCCTGACATCACTTCATGATGTATTTTTCCACAACATCTCTTAAGTGGAACACAACAGTACTCAGTGAGTAATGTTCAGTATTTTGCATTTGTTAGCTCTTCACTAAGAGGACAGTGCCTTAATTACTGTTATTAACATACTCAATCTGCTCTGAATATAGGCCCGTATTGCTGTAAATTACTTGAGTGATTGCCTGATCATGCGAGACCATGAAAACATGAAATTCCTGTGTTCCTCTTCCATTATGCAGAGCACAGAAATCATCCGCATCCCCCGAGCTATAGCAACCATGGCAGATGGTAACCGAAGCACAGGGCTCATGTCATGACCTGTACAGGGCAGTAAATTCCCTCCAACTAATGTCACTTTACAAACACCGCACACACACGAAACTGATCTAAAGTGCAAATATGTTTTAAAAAGAAGTGATCTTTTAATACTTAACATTGAAAAAATTTTAACTAATTTTATGCAAACACTTTTAGACTTATAGTCAGATTTCCTCATGAGTCTTTCTACTGCACTCACTACTGTTGCTTATGTGCTTTGTGGATACTACGATATCCACATGAGAGTGACTGCTCTGATACCACCTCGGTAAAGTGCATCACACTCCAAACCTGCAAGTAGAAAACCCAAGATGAATATTATCTGGTAGTTAACTCTCAAATATTAGTCATACAACCTGATTTGGCAGAATTACTTATGACTTCACAAACTCAAACATACATCACCCTAATTTATTTATTTCTGTATTTTAATCACATTTACTACCTTACTTTTTAAAACAATACCAATATTATAATCATGTTATTATGCAAAATAATTCCTGGCCTAAAATCTAAGAAATGTAGTGCTGAAAAGATGTTTAATACATTTGGGCATGCCTAGTGTAACACAACCTCATTTTCTCCATGGATGGAAATTAACATCAAGCAACACCACAGCAATATACTTACAAAAGATTAATTACTACTCTTGTAAGCATGCACACAGTTCTTCATCGCAATACATGAAACCCAGCTGCCAGTCACCTTTGAAAAGCTGAGGTTATGTATGAATAGGCATGAATATTGCTACCATGTACTTTGGATAATGAGAGCATTTGTAAAATGATGATGTACGACATTACACTGCTCTGCAAAATGAAAAGCCAGAAAAGGCAAAATAGGCAAAAAGTGCAACTCAAGTTGACTGGCTTATTTGGCAGCATATTCCTGGCACAAGAGTCAAGTACAAAACTCTGGGGAAGCTTGTGTCAAGCAGGTTTTCAGCTGTCTTTCCAAAAGGAGATGCACATAAATTCAGATCCCTGCATTTCTTGCAGTCTGCCACACAGCTAAGAAGACAAGGGAATTTTATCCCTTCCCGTTATTTACTGCTTTCAGCAAAGCTTATAAGGGGCCTTCATTAAACATTTATAGTTTTGTAACACTGACATATATCATTGCTTCCAAAAATTTCAATGTGTTAGGTCACATTTAAAGAAAAAAATAGTATTTAAGCAAACAGAACTGCACTTCTGTGGAAATACCCTTGGACCGTGTTCCTTTTAGAAAGTGCCTGCAATGTTTTGGTGAAATGTTAAAACTTTTTTAGGACAAAAGGTTAAAAAAAGATCAGATGTGGTCTTCCTTCAATTTTCAAAGGCTTTTGAGTGGCTTACAACTAAATGCACAAGGCATAACTAAAGGGTCATATAAATAAATCAACTTTAGATGACTTCACCAGCCACCTAACCTATTCACTACTGAAGTTACTACAATGAACCCAACCTACTGTGACACGATTCCATAATTGTACCATTAATGCTGATTATGTAGACATTCCATCCTATCCTCACGTCCAATCAACAAGGATTCTTTCAAAGGTTCTGGGTAATTTCTACACTAAACTGAATGATTATCCAAGCACCTATCACAAACTAATCTTGCAGAGAACAAAAACCTGCATTGCTGCTACAGAAAGGAGTGAGAGCAATCCAAGGCATGGCAATACTACTCTGTATATAAGTCAGTGTTGTGAGCTGCAAACTAGGGCAGCTTTGCCCTTCATTGTCTTGGATTAACAGCTCCACAGGAATTCAGTACTAGGATCAAGCTTTAGTCTGTCTGCTAATGCACATAATTTGTACTCACTGCAAGAATATAATACAACTTACAGTCTAACAAGGTTAAGTGCTATAAATGAAGCGACTTTTTTTGCAAATCCATTCTGTGTTGGTGACTGCAATTCAATGTGGATGTTTGTCTACAATGTATCTAACACAGCTGTATCTTGTATAAAATAATTTCGTAAGATTCAACATCCAAATTGCTTGAATTTCTTGTTCATGTACATTCTAAGAGCAATACAGGGAGACCAAGAAATGCACATTACAATTGCATAAACAAAACAAATTAATGGTTGGAACAAAATGATTGCGATTTCCAACTGAAGTGCAAGGGTCTTGAAAAAGGCCCTGCCTGAGCTTTGCAGCAATATATAATATACAATTAGGTACAGCAAAACAGTTGTCATGGCTTAAAAAAAAGTGAGTCATGTCTCATACTGGGGCCCAGGCTTCATAATGCTTGAGAGGAAAAATTCCCCTACCATTTTCATACCAAGGCAGATATCTAGCAGATGACTGCAGAGAGATCTTTGGCAATCAGTATAGACACAAAAGATATTGGTGACAGTTATGATCTTCAATTTCTTAATATGGAATTATGAAATACACTGGACAAATTCTGCCTTTGTGTGACAATAATAAAGATCAGCATTCCCTTTCTACAGTAAGATACTCTAAATCATTCTAGTGATTTAACTTGAAGGATTCAGAGTATTAATTTCACAAAGGTTGAACTTCATTATCTAAGCGACTCAGAATTTCCTCTTCCCATGCCCACAGGCACAAAAATCAGTACATCTCACTCTAATTGATTCCTATTTCCATGTTATGTTAGTAGCAAAAATCAACCTGACATGCTTGGTTCAAGTTTTCCAGGGAGAGCAAAGGATTCAGCTCATCTAGCAAGACCCGTTTTATCCTCAGTGAGGAGAAAAACACATGTTTATAACATAATAAACCCCACCCACATGGTCAAAATGAGGGTGACATGACAAAATAATTTTGAAGATCTCAAACACCTTTTTTGTCTCTTGATGCTTTTAACAATATATATTTACTCAACTCCCATATCTTAAATGTCAATTATTCACAGCTGATAAATTTTTTGCAGTGTACCCATTCAGTGCACAGCACGACTAGCATTCACAGACAATGTTTGAAATAAAATGCAAGCAGAAAGGAATCAAGTATAACATAAAGCAAAGGATTTCAAACTCTTTCCAAGGTATTGAGAATGATACTTCTGTATTACTATAGCATAACTCCCAGAAAAACAGCCAGCTGTAATTTGAAGGTTTTAACAGATGCAGGACCTATACATATGTCTTCCACTGCAAGGCTTTATATTAGCTTTGAATTAATCTTCTCAGCCTTTCCAATTTGCTCTCCAATTTTCCAAGAACACCTTAAGGTGACATACAGACATCGTAATATCCTACCATGCTCAGATACCACTTTTGTAATGACACAAAGGTTATGTTAACCCTACTGCCACAGCATTACATGAAGATTACGTGATCTCTATCCTGCCACAGGATTACATGAAGGGCACATATTTGGGGAATACTTTAAGAGACCAGATTACAAACAACTGAATTCCAAGAGGCACGTGATCATGGTATCAGCAAACCTGAGTGCTTTGATATGAAGGCCTTGCATACGGTGTTTTTTGGCAGGGTTTTTTTGAGTGTTAGCTACTAGTAACCTTTTTTCCACATTCTGGAACTCAGCAAGTCTTCTAAAAGACTTAAAAATAAATCATCATTAAACTAATTGTTTTTTCCAGCCAAATCTTGTAGGTTTTTTTGATGCAAGCTTTCTTTATAGCGCATAAATACTAACACCATTTTCAATTAAGAGATATTTGCTACTTTGGACATATAATTTCTATCCACCTGCAAGAAAGACATTGCTATCAAATAGTTTTGCACTACTTTCAGTTTTGCCATCTCTACTAAATAAGAGCTAGATTTCTACAATTACCAGATTCCAAAGTTTTCTAGCTAAAGTAAAAACTTCAGTAACTTTTAATTAGTAGCTTTAACTATGCTTGTCCTTAGCATTACAGATTTTTAGCTCATTTGTAAGAGTTCCAAGCTTACTGATATATGACTTCTCACCCTCAGTCTGCATCCCCATGCACATTATTGCTGGAGTAGCCCACAGCACTGTAACTCACAAGATTAGAACAACTGAAGTGCAACATTAAAAAAAGGATGAAAATCAAGCAAGAAAGTCAGTGCCAGATATAACACTTGTGAGTGGATTTAATGTTGTTTCACCTGGTGAGGTGTGGCTTTCCACACTATCTTTTGCTGAAGTTAAGTAACAGTTTGGATTGTAATAGTTTTTCAGAGCTTGTAACACTGCCAGACCTACCATCTTCAGTATTGCCAATATAAAATAATTCAGAAAATTATTTCAGTCAAATAGTTCTCCTTCAGGGAAAAGACTCAAGTATGCTATAATTTTAGATCTACTCTGAAACAAACCTGGTATGTCTGTGCTTTGGATCAAGAGCTTCAAATTCAGACAGAGTTTTCAAAGAATGTACATTTTGCCTAAGAAAATAAGAACAGCAACCTCTGACAATATTAAAAGGGAACCAAAAAATCAGATTAAGGACTGGAAAGAAAACCTTATTCAGCAACCTATTTCCCCATCAAATATGAAGTCAATACCGTCTTGTTTACCATACTCAGAATAATTATGTATTTACAAATTCCATTAAATGATAATCAGAATGGACAGGTGGGGGAAAACAGCTGTAACTACAGAAATGTATTTATTCTGCTTAATACATAGAAGTAAAATATCGGTCAATGGCAACTTAAATTGAATTCTTACATCTACAATATAAGCTCTGCTTTTTTAAAAGAGTATTAGTCTTGCACAGAGTAGAATCAAAAGGAAAATAAGTCATCAAAGCTGAAATAACACTGCTGTCAAATTCTGTTCAGAATGGGCAAGTTCTAAGTCTTCTAACAAAAAGTGAGTTGACAGAGCCAGTAATAAACTGATTAAGTCTTAGTAGCTATGACTTTCTAAGGTTCCATCTGTTCTGTACATGTGCCACCCTGGGCCTTTGCCAGATCTGAGGCCTGGGACTCTCTTCTGTATTGTCAGTAACAGGACACTCCTGCTGTGCTCTGTCAACAAAGAAGTAGTGCCTGTTGGAATACAGAGGTGACAAACTTGGAAACATGTAGGATACAATTAATACAGACAGTCTGGTAAATAAAAACTGAGATTGCTGGTCAAGAAGAATAGAAAATAGGGATGAAAAAAAGAGGGTGTGGGAATACAGCCAAAGCATTCTATAATAATCCACTCAGGGAAACTAAAAGTGACAATTTTGGAATATCTGCTGAAGAAGTGAAAACAGAGTGAACACTTTTAGAAATAGTCTAACAAACAACTTGGAAAAAAGCATAAAAACTTTACAGAATGATGAAAGCTGATGAATCTGCGAAGACAGTGGTTACATAAGGTATACTCAGAGGAGCCAGTTGCTTTGCAGAAATATTTTTGTTGGTGTTCCCCATGGAAAAGAACAGTAGAGATGTCATATCAGAGCACTCCCTCAGGAGAAGGGTCTATTTCCAGCAGGAGCACTGTTAGACTGTGAAAACTAATTAAAACAATAAATTTTAAGATGTTACCTGCCAGAATGAGGCAGCTATTTACACCTTCAGCTTTGAAGAAACTATTGATGTTACTGAAAAATGTAATAGCTAAACTACTCGAGATGAAATATAATTTCTCATTTAAAACTGCCCTAGTACCAGAGGGTAACATAAACACCATCCTCAAGAAGGTTCTAAAACAAACAGAGAACTACAGATGAGTAAACTTGATATTTATACTGGATAAAGTTTTGCTAGTAAGTCTAGAACAATCAGGGAATAAGTGAGTAAATATGATACCATGTGAAGAGTCATGAGGGCATTTGTAGAATAGTTGCAAATCACATATCTAATACAGCTTTTTAAAGTTATAAAAACATGTCCAAGACAGAAATTTGATTGACTGCATAGTGCATTTCAAAGACACTCCCCAAAGTCTCTTAAAGAAATTAATCTTCTCTTAGAATAAAAGCAAACGTCCTTCCGTGACTAAATCACTGGTGAAAAGGCAGGAAATAATGGTAGACCACAATGGTCAGCTTTCACAGTGTATGGAATAACCAGAAGAGTGTCACAAGAACCTGTGCTGGAACCTGTACTTTTCATTGTATTGGGGGAGGAGATGTCCACAGATGCTACTCAGAACTGAAAATATACAGACCAACTGTAAAAACATGCAGGACTCCTTTATTGGGAGTGGCTGGGAGGTAAAACAGGAGATTAAATTTAATGTACATAAGGATAGTGTACATAAGTGAAACAGAAGGCAAATACGTTTCTAAATTTGCACAGGCACTGGCCTCTGAGCTTGTCATTCTCACTCACAGATAACTCCAAAATGTTATGTTAGATTAGGCACATGTGACATAAACAGTAAATTCAGTGTTCAGGAGACAAATAGACAGATATCAG
The DNA here is from genome assembly GCA_013397895.1 of Origma solitaria. Classification (NCBI taxonomy): domain Eukaryota; kingdom Metazoa; phylum Chordata; class Aves; order Passeriformes; family Acanthizidae; genus Origma; species Origma solitaria. Next base: position 1,089,848 of record VZRL01004071.1, read on the forward strand.
GAATTATTAGGAAAGCAACAGAGAACAAAACAAACCCCACCACTAAACCACTCTGACTGCTGAATGTTTCATCAGTTCTGTGTTCAGGTACCAAACAAAACAGACGTAAACTGGAAAGTACAGAACATTACTGAGTAACTCCTGCATGAGGAACAACCAAGTAAAATAGAATTCTTCAGCCTAGGGAACAGGCAGCTGAGAGGAGCCATCCTCTCTCTGCAGCACTCAGTCACATACAGAGGAAGCAGCTGTTCCCCAGTCTGCCACGGAAACACCTTGCTGAAATCACATGAAAACAGACAGAAAATGACAGATTCTACTTTAACAAAAGGCAACTGATCTTGACATTCCAGGTAATTAAGCTGTAGACTTCTCTGTCACAGGTTCTGCTCAATATTAAAAGCATCCATGAGCACATGAAAGACTAAGAAAAATTTTAGAAGGAAAGTGCATCCAGATCCACCAAATCCAGCCATGCCCCCTCTAATCATGGGTGGTTCGAAAATGACCCATGATCACCATGTGCTTGGTTTATTTGCATGATTTTCTCCCTGTGCATGTGCTGCTGCCTCTGGGGGAGTCAACAGGCAGAGCTGGATGAACTCAGTCTGTACAGGTGGGGTTCTACACATTGTGAGGTGACAGAAGAAGAAACAAGACTGGTTAAAGAGACTTAGGGCACCCAGGAAAGAGACAGAACATTTTCCCCAGGGAGTACAGTATGAAGGAGACATGTACTGGGCATAATTGGCAACGTTTTGATGTAAGGGGAGGGGACTGAAGGAAGAAGTGTAGTCAGGGGACTGGAGAGCAATAAAAAGGGAGACAAGGTTTCAGAGAGCCAAGGGGTGTTTTCCCTAGGAATTTATGTGCTGATTTCAATCCCAGAATCAGTAATTAGAAGTCAATTGACAAAATAAATTAGGAAAACGTGTTCTGATTTAAAAGTCTACCTCCAAATAATTGACTATGCTAAACCTGTCAGTATTCTTCACTTGAATCTCCTAGTTTCTCTTCACTAAATAGTAAGTTCTTGGATGAACGTCAAAACTATTACCTTCAAGGCCTCTACAGAAATAGAAGATTCTGTTGTCAGAATCTTTGTCTCAGTAGTATTAGGTTTAAGGAATGGAACCTCATACTCTGTTTTTAGTAATGAGTCAACTCCTGAACTTTATGGTTTTTTTCATGTAGGATATAATCTACTGTTAAGAAATACAAAGAAGAAGGCAGTGTAAGTTATAAATCAGAGTAAAATACCAAAATGAACAATGTTAAGATCTCACCTGGAGTAAGTATGAGCCAGAGGTATCTGCACTGGAACTCTCATTTTGTATCGTATTCTGTTGGGTAATAGCATCCTCCTTCTTTCGTTCCTTCTGCCCTGCTTCATCATCTTCGTACTCATCAAGGCTCTGAAACAATAAATACTCAGGTATCAGTTACAGCCTTTGCATGTTGCTTCACATGCTTCCCATATTTCACAAAATTCATGCATCAGTGAATATTTTCAAATACTAATTTCATATTTCAGAAAAGTTTAATTAAATGTTTAAATGCTTTTCTTTCCAACTAAATGCGTAATTTCTTACTTTTGTAATGAAGAAAATCTGAACAAGATCCAATGTGGCAAAGGTTTAGACAATGCTGTGCAAGTTCAGTGCTAATCCTGCTGTGAGCAGGAGTTCAGACTATACCTGAAGTTCCTTCCATTTGAATGATTCTACAACCCTGTTTGCCATATGCAATTTTATTACCTTCACACATAAAAGATTTTAAGGAAGTCCAGAAAAGAAAAAAAAACAAAAAAAGTAATTGCACTCTTCACTCAACAGCTGATCTTTCTCGACACAGTGGCATCTGCTGAGGTTGAAGTTTCAATCACCCATCTTAATTTTGCTCACCTTGGTTTTCATTTTGTCTTTGAAAATTTACCACTGAAAATTAGTAATTTTTAAATTACTTGGACAGTCATTAATTACTAACAGTTAACACTCATATATAACATTTTGACTCTTCAACACAAATGTTTCATACTAGATTTGCTGAAGTAGTTGCTTTGAAAAGACTACATTACTAAAGCACTGACTGCTGTAGGGAGAGAAGGAGGAAAAGTAAGTAAAAATAAATAATCAGCATTGCTGCCTCTGTTCTAGCTTAAAGCCACTTAAAGGACAAGGTAGAAATGTGAGGACTCAGCCAGCTTTGGGCTAAGTCAGATCTATCTAGATCAGTCTATTAATTCAATGTACACAAACTTACAGAAAGAAAAAACCTCACAGTCTTATGGTGAGAAGACCAACTTAAAGCAGAAAAAGTTAAAACAAACAAAAAAAAAATCTGACCATGACATCATAAGCTGTTTGTCAGCATTCTGCATTAGAACAAGAGATGTGTGAAACCTTGTTACAGACACACAGGGAAATAGTCAGTTTAAAACATCAGAAAAAGCTTCTAGATAAATGTACAGTACCTTGAAAAACAGAGAACAGGACTAGCAGAGACAAAGATGAATGCCAAATTATTTCAGTTGAAATTTCTAATGCACAAAAAACAAAGTCATGATTCTGAGGCTCAGATACTGACAACCTCTGTCATCATCTTACCCAAAGGACACAAAACTAGTCAAAAGCATATAACAAGAATGTTGGATTACAGCATCTTTAAAAATAAAAAAAAAAAATTGCTAGCTGAAAATAGCACTAGTATATCAAAAACTAACTCCAGCTCCTCCAAAGCAAACACTATGGTGATACAAGTGCTAGAAAACCGACAAACCAGAAAGGGATATGTTTCCGCAAGTGAACCTGAATAAAAGCCATTTAAACTCTACACAGCAGTGCTCGTGACAGCAACACTAATGCAATTTCACCAGTTTAATTCTAACCAACCTTTCAATGCAACTGATGCAGACCTGCTCCTATCACTAAGAAAGGCATGCTTAGAAGATTGTTATGGCTGAATCATTACACATTCAAAAACACTTCTGATGAGTCTTTTCTAATAAAATAATTTCAAATATTTGATTTCATTCTTTTGGGTCCATTCATAACAAAGCATTTAAAAAACACTGTCATGGCACATTCTAGGAAATGATCTTTAAATCAACATCCTCTACCTTTAAAACCTAAAAATAACCCTACCTTTAAAAACTTTACCTGTGAAACTTAAAAATTTTGGTAACATAAACTTGGTTCCTAATTTATCCCATTATTGTATTAATCCATTTTGAAGTGACACAATAAAAAATAATCAAGCCCTACTGCAACAAGAAATGGAGTGATCTTCAGTTCTTACAAAGCCAGTCTTGTTCAGAAAGAACTACAAGGCTCACAGAAGGTATCATACAAATTATAACTAATGCCAAGCAGATGAAGAATGATACTGTTTTAGAGAAACAGGAAAACTTTTCAGATTGTTCTTCTGGGGTCCAAGTTGTCATGACAGAGAATGGAGACCCCAGATAAACTCAAATGAAAGTGATTGTTTAAAATTAGTTTGGAAAAGCAGCCTCTAGAATGCACTGGAGAAATATGACTCAAGACAGAAGAGACTAGTAATCTTCACACACCTCACAACAACTTTGCATTTTCAAGGAACAACATTCTTTAAGGCAAAAAATGAAGCTCAAATATCAATATTGTAGGAAAAAAGTCTTTGCAGTGACTAAGTAGACAAGTGTCCCTTTCTCCACAAATTCTCTCCTTCAGATACATGCTTCTCACAGGCTTTCCAGAGACCATCAGCATTCCACAGAAATATTTTTCTCCGAATACAATTAGATCTGTAATGAAGAATGTTCTTCTCTTTTAATATAGGGTCACCTGCTACTAACTATTCTTTTGGCAATTTTGGATAGTAACAAAATCTGGTAGGAAAGTTCTAGCCACAAAATTTTAAAATAAACATTTTCAAGTTAGGATTTGCCAGTAATGTCCATTCCCACCCTTTCTTCTCAGGAAGGTCCAAGATCCACCAAAGTCAGCTAATCAGTACCATTGAAAGGTATTCAATTGCCCCAAATAATCCATACTTCCAAAATTAAAGGCCTTCTTCCCAAGCATGGAACAGTTGGTTAAACAGTTCTTGTGAATCTAATTAAGAGTATAAAACCTCTGTGTTGAAGGCTACTGGGGCTTGCTCCCCACTCCAGTTCCCTTCACTGGAGCAGGTGCCACACCAGTTGGGGCCAGCACAAGCCTGAGTGGTTACAACCACAGAAACACCAGGTTTTTATTACTTGTAAGAGATGAGGCGGAAGAGTCACAGGCACAGGTTGATGGTCACCACCGGCGGCTGACATGGCACACTTGGCTAGGGCTCCAATGCCTTCCTGCCCTAAAGCACATTCCTAGGCACTGTCGGAGGCTTTCTGTGGTTTCCCAAGCACAAAGTTTATGTTCCCCTTCCAAACATGCAGACACACCAATTTACACAATGTTTATGAAATGCAGGCTGAGCACAAGCCAACATGGTAACAGCTACGTAATTTAAACCTTTCACTGCTTTGTACTAAGTTATTAAGTTTTGCTTCAATAACCATTAGCCTTAATAAGGAAATCCATTTGTTATGACTCATGATGAAATAAGCTTTCTTATTGAAAATATCCTGCTTATGCACTTCATCTTCAGTTATTGACTGCTAGTATTACTACCATTTATGTTCTAAGCTAACTTTCAGAGTAATAAAAATCAATAAAACCACATTTCGGTTGATACATTATTACTGAAAAAATTTAAAATGTCTGAAGTGTTGTTTTACACTTTAAAAACTGAGTTTTTTCAAACTGCCTGCAGCTGAAACTGCCTCAGCCCACAAGACATTTTAATCAGCTGGATTACTGTGTTGCTCACATTGCAGGCTCTCTCAAATAACTGCACTTTGCTGTAAAAACTAGTTTCACATCATTGAAAAAGACGTAAGCGCAATTACTTTCTCTGTCAGCACAGCAGAGAAATGGACTTGTAACCACTGAGGTGTAATTCTGACCCATTATATAATTCTCTCTGTCCATTCCCTTTCCTCTGCTTTTTCATTTTGCCGCTAGGCACATACCATTTCAGATTCTTATTTTCCATTAAAATCATCTGAGTTTTGTACAGCAGATATTAAATGTGACATTCCCACATCTGATCTTAATATAAGGAATCCACAGAAATTCTTTAGGTTTTCTAGCATTTCAGTAAATGTTTGAAGCTGTAGTATAAACATTTTTCTGTAAACCTCTAGTATGGAAAATACAAGCAGAATAAGATGCTTTCAAAAGAATCAGACTGATGAAAGAAACAGCCACAAAGATATCCCCACATTCCAGCATACCACCAGCCTCTAGTTTAAAGAGACATTGTACTAAGAACATTTCTAATGATTCACTGGTTTGCTTCCTATAAATATTTGTGCATTGTGAAGAACAAGCCAAAGTCGGGGAGAGACTGTCTTTTCCCTGGAAAGAAGCAGTATTCCTACACGCAGATGATTAGTTTATGAGCACGCACAAGCTGCTCTCGCCACTAGAAATCGTGCTGAGTCAAAAGGTCCCTAATCCCATCCCCCTTCCTGCACCAACCTGCTTCTGCCTTGGAGTTCTGCTGGCCAAGCACATAACTAAGGGCTTCCCAGTTCATTTCAGGAAAGGTCAATCAGGTTAGTTTCGGCAGTTTTAATTAGCTTAATTGATTTTGCCTGGACCCGATACAAGCCCATTCAAACTATTTATTTCACAGAACTCCAGGAATGGTTGTGCTACATCAGCTGTTTGAAAATGATGAGCACTTGAGATAACACCATATTTAACCAGTACAGCAAGATGTGCAAGCAGATATGTAGTCTCAGTAAAACCCTGTGTTCAGCTTCATATGGGGCAATACACACAAACTCTACATCACAAGCACCATCAGTTACCTTCACGGGTTTTTTTAGCTTAACCATGGTAGTAATCTAGGAGAGGAAACAAATCTAGGCTCTTCCCATTTCCCCAAAACAATTATGAACAATTAAAAAAGGCAATTTAAAAAAAAATAATAAAAATAAATCAATTTTACCACAAGGATATTTTCCATGCTTAGAAAAAGTTCAAAGTGCACTATCACAGCTTCATCTCAAGACATTGTAAAACTGCAAAGGTTTCTATTAAACGTAAATATTTTCTAAAAGCTTCCATGGTAGAAATATGAGACAAGAAATAAGAATTGCCTTTAACTCTGAAAAAACTTATCTAGACAATTAACTACTGCAACATACATTTTGGGAATCAACATTATCTTTCTCTTGGCTGACCATTCAGAAAAACCTGGAAAATTAACTGCAAACAAAAGACAACAATTTTACACATAATTTCTCCATAATCACTCTTCTTACTGCAGCACTGAAAACCAAATGCTTCTTCACTTTACCATGCACAACTTCGATATCTTCCTGCCCCTTTGCATAGTATCAAACCTGTCATCACCTCCCAAAACACCCATCAAAACCAAGCAAAAATCCCAAACCTCTATGATTTAAGATTATATAACTTTTCCCCTCTGAAACACTAATTTTAATCATATTTGTAACACACTTTTATTACAATCTCCAGACAGCACCCAAAATACTTAAGTAAAACAGGTTTAAAGTAATAAAATCTTTTATTAGAATGACAATGTTATTGGGAAAATTGCATCTTTTTCACTATGAGAGCCTTTCTTCATCACATTTCACTTGCTAAAATGCTTCTTTTTCACAAGTTGAAAACTGTTCCTACACAGGTGAAAAGAACTCCTATTATCCCCAGGAACTATCTAAAACTTACAAACAGTTTTATGGATTACCCAGTAAAAGATTTTAATTTTTGAAGATTTCAATTCTCACATTCAGAGAGTCCAGAAAAGGATACTGAACTCCAACACCTTATATGCATGATTTTTCTGCACTTGTAAAAGTCTATGTCTCTAACTGGAGCAGTCCAATACCAACAATTAGTATAATCCCAAGAATGGATTTTTAGCATAGAAGAAGAGTAAAGGCAGGAATCTTTGGCATCTGAGATCAAAGGAGACCCGACAACAGCAATGGGTCAGTGCCCAGCAGGTGGGCCAGAGCACAGCTGACTGCAGCCATAGGATTCGCTCATCCTTGACCATGCTGCCAACAAAGCAATGCAAAAAGACGAGCATCACTTAGAGTTCAGTGAAAGGCACATCTTGCTCTACAAAATTCACAGCATTCCTAATTATAAGTCACATTTACTTTTTTTTATAAACTCTACCCTTTTCTCACGCATAGTAAGAATTTTTAAGTGCCTACTTTGTACATTCAATTATATTCCAGAGCAAATACAATTTAAAGTCTTAAAATCCTCTTAGAAATGTTTCTGAAAAAAACCCAACATATTTGTCTGTATTAAGAGCAAAATAACAAAGTATTTTGAATTCTTTTAAAGCTTTATGTAAAACATCTACTGCATCAACACCAGAATGTCAATTATCCCTCATTATAATAACAAAAAGCAGCAATGTTTGCAGTTTGTTATTCATCAAAATACACTGTTTGCTCACCAGTGTTTTCAAACATACCACAAGAATGAGTTCAAAAGTCAAATGTTTAACTTAAACTAATCACCAAAAAATCCTTTATCACAAGGCTTGTCAAGAATGATTGGTGGATATGCTTAATTTAACTACTTAGTCCACAATATTAAAGTCACAGAGTAAAATTCCAGGGATACAAGAAAACTAGTCTTGCAAAAGACAAGCTATCTAGCATTATTAAAATCTTTCTAGAAAAGAGAAGGACATAATAAAAATTATGGATTTGTAAGCTATCAGAATTAAGCACCAAACTATTTAATGCTGAACTCATATCTAGCATTTTTGAGCCCTTCTGACTGATCAACACCTAAAGAATAGAAGTACAAAGCAGCAACACGGACTGAGGAACATTATGCAATGATATCAAACTGCTTACACCTGACCATGGGGAAATCATTATATTAATATAATAATGATTCATCCAGAAGAAGTCCCAATCCCATGCTCTTAAAAAGAAAATGTAAATCAACATGAAATAAAGGGTCTAAGAAATAAAGCAGCCAAATCCTCCTAATGCTGTTGGTATGATCCACAGGCAATTCCATGCTCCCTGACTTCGAGAACTATAGGGTTCTTATACAGGACATCTCGATGCGCTGAAAGAGTGAAATTAAACATCCCACTCCTCATTCAAATTTTGCACACTGCTCCTTAGTGCTATTCTGCTAGTAACAACATGTCTTTTCCCTCTTCTGCTGATGGCTGACTTCTGGTATAGAGTTAATAAAGACTACATTCTATACACAGAAAACACTAATAGCATTGAACACATGAATCTGAAAGTTACAGAAATGTTCCCAAAAATCACACACACAGAGAAGTGGAGTCAGCCACCAAACCAGTCTCATTAATCTACTCATTAACATTATGAAATGATGTATCCTATCTGAAACAAAGATGACAAACCAGTGGCTGAGCAGAAGAAATTTGGTAAAACAAAGTTTGCCTGGTTCAGCCAGGGGGAAAAAAGAGAGATTTGTTAAAAATATTTCCACTGTTCACAGAAGAAATATTTATCAGTTTGCATCGTGCCACAGATGTTAGGAAACAACAACCACAGACTGCAAGAGTAGAAAATAGAATTTGTCCTGGATGCATATAAAACAAGAGATTAGTTTAAACACTTGATAGCTGCCTATGCTGTTTTTCCTTTTAAACTCGCTCCTGTATTAGGTAAGATTCTAGGAGATGTTGGTATTAGAGGGCATGTAAACAATGACTGAACAAAAGCCACTCAACAGATAATGGAGTAAAAATGTCTGTACCCACCACCATTTTGACTTTCACTGCCATGTATTTCTGACAAAACTCAGCAAACAGAAGCAATACTCCAAAAGAGAGAAAGATCTATTGTCATGTAGAAAAAGACCATACAGACTGAGCACCCTTCTCTTTAAAGCTATAGAAACAGGGAGAGAAAAAAATCTTGCAGAAGATTAGCACACTATTTTCAAAACAGAATTATTCCTTCCAGTGTAACCATATAATACAGAAGAATGTTTTCTTCACGCTAGTATATCTATGGTGCTTCTGAGGAGAAACAAAGATGAGATCAGTACTTGAAGAATGTTCTAAAAGGACACCAAACAGGTTAATCAGTGGAACTGTATTTCTAACTATCCTATCCCCTGAAGCATGCAGTTTGTAGCCATTTATACTGCCTGAATATCAAGTTGCATTTAATTTTTTTTTTTTAATGCAGTGTCTTCATAGGATTCTGCTCTCTTACCTAATGGGCTAGTTGTCATTTTTCTTATTCTACTCACTGAATCTCCCTCAGTGTTTACATACAGTGGGTGTGGGCTTGGTCAAACTAAACAAAGGCAAAAAGGCTGATGAAAACCAACTGAGCACGGGCAAGCCGGGACAACAGACTCAGAACCAAGCCCAAAGAGAGAAAGAAAACTTTGGCACAATGTTTTTTTGAGAGTTGTACTACACTTCTCATTTAGGAGTGATATCTTCTGAAACTACAGAAAAACTGATAAAAATATCAATCAGATTTTCTGCTCTCCCAGATGCTTTCTGAGTCCTATTACAAGTAAGTTTACTAACCAGACAGAGATGGACTCTACATTCAGCCATGGGGCAGAAAGGGAAAAGTAGTACTAAAAAAGTACTTCAAACAGGATAGGCATTTATCTGGACTAAAAAAATGTTTGAATTTTAATTCCAAGGCAACAAATAAACACTTCTGATGGGTTCAGCACTGTTGTCAGGAACAGACAGCATTGACAGAAACTGTACAGGCAGACAAAGCACATCTGTGGTACTGAAGCCTCCCGGGACAGATACAGCCAGGTAAGATCAAAAAAGTTTAAAGTTGCTGCTGCAGTCAATATTGTAACTATTTCCTTGGCAGAACACCTTATATCTTCAAATAAATCCTAGTGACAATTCTGTGAAGCTGTTTCCCAACCCAGACTTCCAAAAACACTATTTAGCTCTGTATTTGGAGGGAAGTCCTCTTCCTCAGGGGCACTGCCAACACTTTTTTTACAAATATATCAATGTCAAAGGATCTTGATGGAAATCCAGTCCAGGGTCTCCTAGTGCAATCTTGCATGCTAATAGTGTAAGAGTGTTCTGTTCCCTCCATTTGTACCCTTGGTTCTTATGGAAACTGAGCTCAGAAATCACAGCTCCTTTGTACGCATATCTTTTTGAAGTCACTAATGCTGGGGTGGGTGTGTGCATGTAAGCTGTGTTCCAGACAGTAATTAATATTTAATAATAGATTCTCTAAGGTACGAAAGTTGCACAAGTGGGAGGGGGTTAATTCAAGTTTGCTAAAAGTGAAATATGCAGATTAGTTGCCACAGTAATTCAAGGACTAGACAAAACAGGCAGTTACCCTTCCACCTAAGCAGTCAGTGCTGTATACAGCCCTGAGCCAGCTCAGCAGGTGCTTGACTCTTCCCATTCAAAAGCTCTGTGAGGAACTAAGGGAACTACGGTATTGACTTAGGAGTGAGGACAAGAAAGCGTGGGAGACAGAAAGAGCTGTGGGAAAGGCTCACAGAAAGAACATGTAGCTGATGCCTGGTGAGAGGGAGCTACTCAAGTAAACAGATATTATAGCAGCAAAAATAAGCAAGCAAGCAAGCAAAGGACACATCTGTTTCAATGAGTCTGAGAAGCAAGACTACACAAGGTACTTATTTTTTGCGGTCTTTCTGCCACTGTCAGAGTGGGCTGCCTAATTTCCCCTGCAGCATACATCCAAAAATTTTCATATTTTGATTACCAGGTCTAAGACAGGCCTACTTCCAGCAGGTAAGAAACACTAGGACTTCAGGATGGGAGCATGCAAATAGACAAGGCTTCACTACTCAGGAGTATTTCATGTGCACACTAAGTCCACAAAAGAGTGCCAGCAAATTCAAGAATGTTAGTACAAAAGCAGTATTTGAATATGGTGACCTCAGAACAGAGAACAACATGCATAGACACAAAACACAAAAATCCATCCAGGTGTGAGGCAATCCTAGTACAGGATCATAATGGGAAGAATGAGTCACATCACATGGTTCAAAACAACTGCACTCACCAGAACCTTACACTGCTGTAACTCCTTGCGAAAGAGAGCAATGCTATTTCTACAGGAAATCAAACCAGAACAAAGCATGAAGAAATAAAGCAGGGAAAATGCTGAATAAATAAAAGCTTATATTCACAAGTGCAGAAAGAGTTTATACAAAAAAGGCAATTTTCCATTACTGTTATTTTAACTGTTGAGTGACTGATAAAGTTTTGAGGTTTTTGTAGCTATAGAGTTACTTGCACACAACATAATATAAGTCTTGGCCAGGTCTATAGCAATCAATTATTTGTATGTCACCCCATCAACCTTTTTAGACCAGACAGCTCAAGCAAATTATTAAGACTTCCGTTTATAAAGCATTTATTAGCTTGATTCATAACATCAACTGTAACATGCATTTCTCAACTGCAAAATAGGAATACCAGGTAAAGTCCTCTCTTCTGAAATACTCAGAAATCTGCCCATTACTGGTGACTGGGAAACTTTGCTACAAGGTGACAGGAATTTGCTCTGCGCTCCAGACCCAAGGCACTGGCAAGGGTCTCCCTTGCTGAGGCACAGAACAGAAGGGCTACACCCCTTCCCCCCCTTCTACTGAGTGTAATGAAAGCATGAGGTTAAGGTTAAGACTGATGCAAAATTAACATGCATCATGTTTGCCATGATAATAGTTCACACGCATTGTTTTCTGTAGACCAAACTGTGGTAAACACAAGGTAATTCAAACTTTACCATTCCTCAGTGAAAGAAAGGTAAACAATTATGTGCATCCTGTAGGTAGCACAGGGTAGAAGCATTCACTCTGTTACCATGGAGCAGGCCCCGAGCCATTGCTGTGCCCAACGCGACAGCCTGTCACTCTGACCGAAGGGGACAAGGAGAGAAATTCATATGAGTTGACAACAGTGGAAATGGGATTCCTTTCTATTCATCTCATATAATTACCTAGCACAGCCAAATGATAGTTAAAAACAGACTTTTTTCGCTTGATTTAAAGAACCTTAATGACCAAAAAAACCTTTCAAATACAAATTGATGCTACAGTAGGGATCTGCATGTTCTTAACAGGAGGACACACACACACAAGAACAACAAAATAAATTCCCCATCCATTGCTACACTTATAGTCCAATCCAAACCAGAGGAAAGCAAGTGAAGCATCTGAGGAGGAGACAGGAATGAGGATTCTGCTGTTCACGTTATTAAAACATGCTTTTAATTTCTCAGACTACAAGCTAAAGCCTGTAATAATGTTGCTTGGAAAACAGAAGGCTGAGTGAGCATCTGAGGGTGAAAAGGAATGTTTTTACAGGCGCAGTTAGTAAATACCACTGGCTCCTGCAGACATTCTTCCTTAAATGGAAATTAACATTGCTTTAGGTTAGAAAAGAATCTCTTGATACAATAGATGTGATAGGGTAGCTATTAACCTTTTAGCACCTGCACTAATTGAAACAAAAATTAACAGACGCTTTATATATAAAGCTTTCTGTTCAGTAAATATTTAAAATTCTTCTCCTTCCCTGCCACATGATTCTTGTAGATCTGGAAGAGTAAGGAATACTAAAGTCTCACAAACAATATTAAAATAGTGTGGAAACACAAAGTTTCTTTGCATAGCAATGACTAACTGTATGAGGGCACTAGACAATTTAAAGAAAGGAAACCACTCTAGATACAATCAGAACTGAACCTTCACCCTAAAGTTGAGCCAAACTTTATTTCAACACAGAAATAACTCTGCATTGCTTTGATTTTATTTCTACTTCCTATTTTTTATTTTCATGTCCTCCTGCAATTGCTTTTTCCAGCCAAGAAAACAAGGCTTCTCCCTCCCCCAAGATTCCTAAGAAATTTAACAACATAATGGGTAAGGGCTGAGGTTCCACAACAGCTTAAATTAGCAAGTGTCCATTTAGCCATACTCCAACTCTCCCTCTTTCCTGCTCCTGCCCAACGGTATCTACCAGTCCTCTGCATCCCCTCCCCTGACACTGGCAAATCATGTCAGGGTAATTTCCCAGCAGAAAGGTACCTTTATAATAAGTGAACAGCATTTTGTGCACCTTGATCTAGCTAACTACAGGATCAAATGGATGCCAGGACCAGCACAGGCAAGTCAGGTAAAAGCAAGGATCTAAAGCAGTCTGGACACGGAAAAGGTAGAACTCTCCCAAAATTGAAACCTCAGCAATTTAAACCAGAGAAACAGGGGTTCAACAGAAGCTCAACAAAAAGAGTATACTAACGTTAAACATTATTAACTATTCTGGGATATAAATAGTGTCCCTGATAATACTAAACACCATCTATTTTTAAAGGGAAACTATTGATTCAGACTTCAGAGCTCTGACACAAGGCCAAGGGGACTCCTTGAATTTGCAGGCTGTACGTGCTACAGAACAGTTTTCCCCTTAGAAGCTGCACAGCTGCTATTACCCTAAGTTGAAACAGGACTACTACAGAGCTGCAGAGCTCATCCATCCAACCACTGCAAGTTTCACTGCCATGCCACATCACAGCATAGCCCTGTGTTATCATTCCTTAGACAAAAAGCCCATCAGGAGTCAAAGACTGGATTAACATGCTCCTTCTTGCAGCATGCCTCCACATGCAGTAGGGTCATTGCAACTGAAAGAAAATCGCAACACAAATATAAATAAGCAGAATGGACAGACAAGAACAAGCTGGGCTTTAACCTGCCTTGTCCACCCCAAACAGCATCAAGTGAGAAATACCTACAGACTGTTCAAACAGCCCAGCCTCGTCTTCTGTTCATCCTGAGGCCAGCATTGCCCATCCTTCTCTCTTGGTACAACATTTGTTTATGTGTACAGGAACTGATCCCACTGTAAATGAATTCAGTAAATCCCAGAAATGCAAATCTTCAGACCTGCCACTTGCCCTATTATTACAACAGGTGCACAAACACAAGTGATAGCACAAGGACATGGCCCAACTCCATGCAAAATTGGTAATGAATTGCCCCCTCTCTTGGCACAGATATCCAAAACTACATTAAAATATGTATACCTTGTATACATAGTATTCCTCACATTAGTGATTTCTCCTGCTAACAGATGCAAGTCATTTTAGGAAAAAATATCCATTAAAAATGAGACAACAAAGGATCATAACACAGCTACAGCACTATGTCCTATGCTGCTAGGGTTTTAGTATTCTCTCTGCTTTAAGCAAAATTTTCCACATTTTTTAACAGGGAACTCCTTTTTGCTAAAAAAAGTAGAGCTCTGTACACATACACACTTCTGTGCCTTTTTTAAAACTGTACTTATGACATAGACTGTAAAGACAAAAAGAAGGTATTGGTAATTTAGCTGTAGTAGTTTATGCCTGGAATATAAGTGTGGCCTAGGATTTTTCTGGCTATCTTTATTTCTATAAACTGTAGTATTTTATTAAATGGAGTTGGAATAATGAAAGGCTCTGACTTACTTCTGTAGCTCCTTTTCAATTTATGGTCTGTGTTCAAAGACTTTCTAAAATGTGGAGCGGAAAGCAAGACACAGGTCCATCTATGCATTCTCATACCAAACACCCACAAAGGCTGTCACATTCACTACTGACACAAAACGCTGTAAGAAAGGATTTCTCCCAAAATCTCAGTTCACATTATAAACAACCAACTAGGTTAGTGACAACAAAGCACACCTTGCAAATAAGATGCAGACTGATTCACTTATGCATCTCATTCGACCTAATAAGATTTTGTTGCAAAAACAACAAATACATTACAGAAAAAACCCCAACATAAAAAAAGCCACATCCAAAAAAGGAGCATAGAGCAGTTTGCCTACAAAAGCAATCTTTATTACTGGAGATTTTAAAGTACATATCAGTGGAAGATAAATGTCAGGAATAATACAGGTGCAAGAATCCTGTTGGGACAAGATGACAAACAAGATGGCTCTTCAAGCCTCCCTGCAGCCCTACCTTCTAGGAGTTTTTAACAGTAAACTCTGTAGGAAGAGTTGCAGTGGCAACAGCAAGAACAAATAAGGGTAACAAACTGCACCAAGAACATATTTATTCACATCAACCTTCATGCATACATCCCACAGAAACCACCTGCAGTCACAAAGCAAACTGTGAGAAACAAGCATAAGCAGCAGGGCAATTCTGCTCTCACACATATGGGATTGCAGCACTCTGGCTATTCATCAGAAGACACAGGTACACATCAAGAACTCCCCGAAGCAGCACACAGTTCAAATCTGAGAAAGTAACAGTCAAAGAAAAAGGAAATAAAAAAGTTCTTCCACACCTGTTTTGCTTTCAAACACATTCCCACTCATTCCTTCCAAGAAAGGATGTTGGGATGTTTTGAGTGTTTCCTCTGAATGAGTACAACTGCTCTTACATCACTTTGATTATAGACTCTTTTTTTTACGCACAGAATATCAGTTCCTAAATTATACTTTTCCCTTCTTGAACTTATCCAACTGACTACACCACAGTAGTAACTTCAATTACTATTAGTCTATCACACCTAGTGAAGAAACTAATTCACATCCACTTTCCTTGTTAGTTTAATCAAAATTACTACCTTTCTTACAATCTCTGCCTTCCTGCTAACACAAGCTATTTACAAGATGAATACAATAGACTTCTGTGATGGTTTCATTTAAAATACTAGGAAAAAAAATCTGCTAAATTACACTGACTGTTCATTAGTCAAGAAAATTAAATAAAATAGATTTACTTGGAACAAACTCCTAGCTAGCTAACATCTAGATTTATGTGCCTGGAATTGCTTTTGTAATTATAATCATAACTTTATACTTAAAATTCTGTGAACACTTCTCCAGCATTCCAAGGTTTTCTAGAAATCGGTATTACCAGACCAGAGACTACTTCGGACAACTGCTTTGAGAGCAAGTTATCTGGACATGATCATTTTCAAATGTTTATCCTTACTGGAGATGAATCAATTCCCTGGAAAAACCTCTTCTGGCATGAATACTTACACTTGTTTCCACTGGGCACGAAACAGAAATATTTCTTCAACATGTGCTCCTCATGGCAAGTGCTCATCAATGTAGCATAGTAACACCAGAAAGACACAACATGTCTTCTATTATGACTGAAAAATTGTTTCAGGAAAAAAATTGCACATTTAAGTCAGATGGGTCCTGCAAATGAAATGTAGCACTTGGCCATGGCCATGCTACCAGACCTTGGAACTGAAAAGATTCATTTAAAGTATCCAAACCTACAGTTTGAAACAACTCCCTTATTTTGCATGGTAATGGGCTAACAGTACACATACTATTAGTAACTCCAAGTGAGACAGGCAAGCAAGAGGCACCAAACCCAGTAAAAATGCCATCACTAACACAGCTGATGACTGACCATAACCCCAAGTCTAAAGCAGTTGGTCCCTTGAGGATCTTCCCTGGCAAATAAATACAGCAGGACTGAACACAGGACAGGTCCAACCCAATCTGCAGTGGTCACAGTTCTCATTAAGAGATGCTGCTGTACACTTACAGACAAAACATATGAAAACCACCGTTTGAGACGTTTATCTGTGTGTGGAGCCAAGTGTTGGAAACATTGAGGATTTATCTGACTCCGCTGGCTTTGATACATGACTTATTTTTAAAGTCTTAAAGACACAAGAATTGTAATTTCTTGTTTTTCTTTTTAATCAGTCCAATGGTTCGCTTTATTTATTACACTCCTACAGTGATTTAATTTGTGGTTTTCTTCATATGCCACCTTCCACTCAGCAACACTCCTGGCAAAGTTACCCACGCTGAGCTTTTAATTATTCAACAGCGTGGACTAAACATTTACCTCTATTTGCCACAAAGCACATGCGTTGCTACAGTCTATTCTTAAAGACAAAATTTTAACAGAAGTATTTGTAAAGAATGCCTATTTTGAAACACAGCATTCAATTGCTTGGTGAGACCCTTTGGCAAGGATATTGTGCATTCCTAGGAGGATTTAAATTAGTTTGCCACAGAACAAAACCTGGGTTACGGAGAGTAACTTGGATACAGTCACACACACACACACAAAAGAGAACATTCTCACTCCTCCTGATCTTTTTCCTTGAAAAACCACAACCATCAACATGCAAAGTCTGTTTTAATAAGATAATGTGAGGGGATTTTGGGGAAGCAAAAAATACTGATTGCAATATAGTTTCTACACCACGTTAAACCTGTTTGTACGTCTCAAAACTACTACGGAACGTAACCGTAAATCTTTGAAGTTGAAGCTGCTACTTTTAAACTGACATTTGAAAAGACAATTTTATATTAAGGACTAGAATTGTACATCTCAATTTGAAATTCAACTCCTGATTTTTTTTTAATATGATTTGAGACATGCTTGCTTAAAATAATTTCGTAGTTGTTCACTCAAATCTCACTTTACTGTTCAATTTATGAGTAGGGTATCAGAATAAAGACAGCCTTAACATAAAAAAAGAAACTTAAACCAATCTCACTAAAACAAGTCTTCTCAGCATTCAGTTCCCATCTTCTAGGGAACCTTAATATACATGGTAATTAGTTTCCTCAAAGGCTAAGGCTTAAATGTCATTTCTTTGTGTTGTAAATTCTAATTATTCATAGTAAATAAATTAGTGATACTCTTTCATTCCTTAAAGCAATGCAGAAGCTTGAAGTAATCGTACAACTGGCAAAAATTAGGAGTTCCTAAAAAGGGAAGTAAAACTTCATTCTTCACATTCCAGTAGACTTAAAAAGAGCTCCATTAACACTAACAGGGAAAGGGCCAGTGACCTAGAACTTTACTTATGGTCCAAAACTATTAATGAAGTCTGAAGAATAAGGAGTAATGGGTATTCAAAATCCCAACTCCTGTGATGTAGCAGGAGAATGAATAAGTTGTGCTCTAAGTTACTCTGACATGCAGCACATCATGGCTGCAGAAGCAGTATGTTACAACAGACCATCTTTCAGGAGTCAAATTCTTGGGAAACAGCGATTCCCAGGGATTCTCCCACAACCTTCAGTTTAACAGCAAAATGTTTAAGAAATCAAACTATATATCTTACATATAGGTCATGAAGAAAGAAAAAGAGTTGAGGGGGGAAGAATATGCTGATGTAGCCTTATTTGAGGAGACAACAATAAACTCAAATGGACTATATCACTACTCTAACGTTATTATTATTGAACACTATTGAGCTTTATCCCATCTGCAAATCTTAGATTACAGATGCCACAGTTATCTACTACTGGAAGACAGAGCCAACCTGAATATGCCCCTTGAAAAACTGTCAAAGGAAAAGGCTTTTAAGCATCTCAATAGTTAGCTCTTGCTCCCTGACACATTTTACAGATAAATAAACATAGAATATGAACCACTATTAAAATGACAAAATTATTTTGGGCTTTTCCCAAATTGCTCAAATTTGGCTCCACAACTAAATCAAGCACTTTATTCACAAACCAGCTCTTCCACAATACTCTGATTAACAAAGCAAAAAGAGAGTATATTTTTGCATTGCCCATGTACAAGTTTGATAACAGCATGACTAAAGAGTCAAAATCAAAGGACAAACCTCGTTTTCAACCAAGGAACAAAAAGGAACTTTATCACCAAAAAGTACATATTTGAGAATTCATACTGCCTATTAAGGGAACCTTCAAAAACCCAATAAATTTCATTGATCACACAATTTAGAATTTGGCTTTCTGAATGGAAACCAAGGAAATGAAACACCATTCTTGAAAACACTAAGCTAAGAGATTCACAAACAGTAGTATCATTCAGCTCCCAAAAGCATCCTGTAAAAAAAAACACCATACAATCCATTCTATCACTAAACATTTCTTAGCATCTTTAAAAGAACATATATTCTTCTTACATTAGTGGAGTAAGTACTTTTTTATCAGCACAAAAGCGGTATATAGCTTTTATAAAAATAAGCACTATCAGATGATTAAGATATTGGGATGGATTTGAAAAGTTGTTAAATCTTTCTACTAGTCAGAATAAACATCTAATGCTGTTTTCACATTCAAATTTAAACTGTGTGTAACTGGAGTACAGATACATTTGTATGTGCCTTCCATAATTCACCAAGATTATGAGTCTCCTAGATGGCTCCAGTAAGCAAGAGCAGAATTCTTTAAAATACTAGAAATATGAAAGTACATATCTATCCAAATAAACAAGGAGTATTTTTGTTACTAGAAATACTTCTGGTTTTGTTTGCATGTAAAATGCTTCAATTTAAAGAATGAGGAACAACGTAAAAGATATTTCCTACTTGCAATTACTGCATTGGACATATCATTTCTGGATTCACGTTGATTTCATTTTTTGAAAGAGCAGCTGAATTAAGGTCCCTAGGCCCCTGAAACATCTGGAAAGAAAAGGATCAGAGAAAAAAATGTAAACTTTTACTAGATTCTGAGAAAGTTACCTTGAGAAACAGATAATTCTTTGTTTCTTATTCCTTAATAAAAAAGAAACAACCCACACTCTCTCTGATATGCCTCTGATGATCAGTAACGTCGGCAAGGAGAACCAACAAAAAGACACTTTTCTCAGATATGCTTCAGCTCACTGACAACAAGGACTAAGAAAACCAACAAAAACAATAAACAATGCTTTATACTCCCTTTACTCTTATTTAAACATGATTGAAGTACAAAATCAGTGTAATTTCTGAAAATAGGAAGTGAAGTAGGAAAAGAAACTGGAGAGGGTCTATAGAGCAAGAGCACATGAAGAAGTGCTTGTTCAGCCTGCTGAAGAGGAAGTCAAGGAGCAACTTAATAGCAACCTCAAACTATCTGAAGGTTAGTTACAAAGATGATGGAGCCTGGCTGTTCTCAGGAGCATCAGATGATAAAGCAAAGGGTACAAAATGCATCAACTGGATACTAAAAACAATATTTCAGTATTAGAGCAGCAGCACAGCACTGGGTCAGGCTACCCAGAGACAGTTGGAGAGACATCTTAAAAGGTTTTCAAGCCTCAGTAAGACAAAACCAAGGCTGACCTGATCCAGGGCTGCTCAAAGTAATGCTCTGAGACTTCCAAAGGCCTCCTTCAATCAACATTTCTATGCATTTACATACAGAGCCAGCAGGGCTGCTTGATTTCTTTTTCATGCCCTGTCACCCACTTCCCCCCAAAGTGGAAATCTCAGAGTCCACTTCGCATTTATTTTTCTTACATTTGGGCAACAATTGAGATCAATACTTCCTTTCTGAAATGATTTAGGCAAAATGTTCTGTGATTCAAAGCTCTGTGCAAAGAAGCATTCAGGCAGAAGTCCAAAGATGCATCTAAAAAAATATGCAGAAGCAAACAATTTGGGGGGGGGCGGGGGAGTACAAACAAGTACTCAGATGCATTTGAAAAGTTCTCCTAAAATATGCAAAGGAAAATGTTTTAAAAGCCAAAGCTTATGGTTTTGAAAAAGCCACTTGATTCTCTACAATTCATTAAAGGAATGAAGAAAGACAGACTGCTTAAAATGCACATATTTTTCTGGATAGAAGTATACTTCTTCCTGTAACATTTGCTGAGGTCACCCACCCCCAAAGAGTGAGATGCCCTATTCAAATGTACCTTTAGTTCTTCACTATTCCATCTCTAATATATGGCTACATAAGCAGATATACAGTAAAGTCACAACTCATATCATACATCATATGATGAAGACTATATATTGAGGAAAGGTGTTCCAAATGCATCAAATCCAGTGAAGGTCAGTTTCCAATGGATTTGTGATCTGATAGTTCACTGAAATCAAACCAAAAGTGACAAGATCAGAAATCTCTCTTCTTTGCATCAATTATTTTCTGCTTTCTCTCGGTGAATTCACTTGCACTGCATTTCCTTCTGCTGCATATTAGTAGGATTGCTTCTTTTTTTTGGCCTTGCATAATGGAATTCGTGATAGCTTTGTTATTACTGAGAGCAGCAACTTTTTATCAGGTCTAACCAGACAGCTGCCAAAGGTCTGAACTGGGTAAGCAGCCAGTAACAATTCCTTCTGCCTCGTTATAGGTCCGCCTAAGTCTCCTGTAGCAAAGGTACTAAAGCTTAGAACGAAAATTCACAAGTTTTCACTTAGCTCTGTGGTTCTCTTTCCAAATACTTTAGAACAGTTGAGAGAAACTGCTCCTTCTTGTTATCTTCTGTCCAGGTTTTGGCGCTGTCGCATCATGACACACCCACAACAAGCAAATTGCTCCAAGCCAGTAGCAAGTTTAAATGTAACATGACTGTATGGACTGAATTCCTGGTAAGTTCTTCAAGTCGTGGATCAGTTGATTTCAACAGTAGACATCTACTAGTATTTCAGCAAGAACTGACTCAACCATCATCTTCAAGTTCAACATTCCCTAAAAAACCAGGAATTCAATCCAACTGTGTATAAAACATTCTGACTAATAGATTAAATATTTAAAGGACAGGATTGTGTTCTGAACAATAAAAAGCGCTTTCTGGAGATAAATGGCTTTTTACAAATCCACCTTTCAAGGACAGCTCCATCTTTTGAAGAGAATTAGTCTTGAAAGTAAAAAGCACTCATCTATAAATTCATTTAAATTATAAGCAGCAAATGCATTTAGGCAGAAAATAAGCACATTCTTGCAAAGCTTCCCAATTAAAAAGAGAAAAAAAATACAATAAACAAAACATCCACAATTATACCTCCACTTCTGCAGACTTTCAAAGGCGTTAAAATATTTGACCAAAAGTAAGAACAAACAAAAAAACAACCCAAACAGCAGCAAATGCTAATTTTGTTCAAAACCAAACCATTCCACAACTAAAAAACTGTTTTTTAATTTAAAACCAAAATACACACAGCACACTCTTTCATCCCAACACCATCAGTTCTGTGATCCCTTGCAGCACATTGTCTGTCCTGGGTGAAGTATATTTGAGTATCTGCAAAATATCCCACTCCCTCTTGCCACATTCCCTTCTTCCCTTCCTCACTTTTTCAACTAATACTTTGACATTACTGGCCTCACTAAACTCAATCCTGCAAATTCCTGACATTCATGTCTTCTTAATCTGAAACGTAACTTGAGGAGATGGTTAACATTTGACCTTTGCTCTACCTCAGACATACCTGGAGACACAAAAAAAGTCCAAGGCACGCAATATGCATTCACAGGCTGAAAGGATGTTTTATTTTAAAGTTCCCAGCACACAGTCTTTAAAAACACCAATCCATTAAAACTTCAAAAGGTAATCTAATAAAAATTCCCCTACAAGCATAGCTTTGCATAAACATTACAAACTTGTACTAAGAATAAAGACATGAAGAAATAAAAAATAAATCCCTAGAAGCATACACTCAGGACTTATGGTGAATTTAAGAATTAAATAGCTACCACAACTAATGAAAACAGTCAGTCTCATTTAATAAAATTGGATACTGTGCTAGAGAATAAACAACAATAAATCATACATTGATTACAGGAGTGGACATGGTACCTAACAGGCTATTAAAAAATTGGTCAGAAACAATTTACTAAGATAAATGAAGGATCAGGCTACAAGACAAATCAGAAATAAAGCAGCCAGGTACTTTATAAAATAGAGAATCTAGAGAATCTACCTGCTTGCTCTAAATGAAGCCAAACAAAGGCTCAGATATTGGTACCTCTACCTTTTTTTTTTTTAAGATAAACTTTTAGAAGTGAACCTTAAAGATTATTCTAGCTTTTTATCCACCCTCCACCTTGCCTTCATTATACAGACACACACACATACAAAAATAATAAGGACTTTTGAAGATTGCTAGCTACAATTTAAATGGGTGCACTTTAAGTGGGGTTTTTCATTGTTCTACTTTGGGAAACAGATTTGCTACAAATTAAATACTCTCAGTGATCAATACAGAATGTTGTATTGGTATCACATGTTTTTACCTTAAATGAACTTGTCGGGCATATAGGCTTCACATCCTTTCGCCTCTTAACTACTGGAGTATACTACCAGCCAGTATCTGCAAGTGTCAGAATTTTGAGGGAAGAAAGAAAAGAAAGGGTTGGAATACCAGGGATGAA
Organism: Origma solitaria; assembly: GCA_013397895.1. Classification (NCBI taxonomy): domain Eukaryota; kingdom Metazoa; phylum Chordata; class Aves; order Passeriformes; family Acanthizidae; genus Origma; species Origma solitaria. The sequence continues at coordinate 1,113,008 of VZRL01004071.1, forward strand.
CATGATTGTTTAATGAGCTGGTGTCTCTGCTAGAATACAGTCCTCATTTGCTTTTATCTCTATCAGCTTCAGGCATTTTGTTTGTCATATAGTTAAGGCATGACTGAACATGCCATTCTGAGACTGTTCTTGTTAAATAAAACCTGATAAAGGGAATGTCCTCTTACAGACATGATGTATGCCACCTAAAATTTCTCAAGTTCTTAGAAGTCAAAAGTGAGAAAATAAAGTGATTACTTTTCTTTTGTTCTTGAGAAATTTTCATCTTCAGTTACAATTGCGCCTTTCAAATCAACTTCTACCAGTAGCTGCTAACTCATGAAAACACTGGCTAGAAAATTTGTAATTTTCTCAAGAGTAAAGTATTTCAAGGTCGATATTTCCATAACAACAAACCAAGTAAACGGCAAAACCTTTATTTTCAAACAAGCCTTCTCTATATGCAAAATAAAAAAGGTACAGACAGAAGATATTATTTACAGTCCTCTTTGGAAGGGCTGCCTATCACAGAGAATACACATCCTTCCTTGTACCTGCAGCTGACTCAAAGCCAAGGCCTTTCAAATGAAACCAACTGCACTTACTTTGGTTCAAGCCTAGATGCAGAGCTGAATTCAGAGTCCGATGGCTATCCCCAGCACAAACATCTGTGACCTATCAGTGGATTCTCTAAGCTTCTATGTCTTGACAAGCAGCTTCCCATCTCACCCAGCATGCTCTCAGAACATCCCATTGAGTGCTCTGCGTTCCCCAAGCCAGCACCAATCCCTCTAAGCTCACTTCTTACACCCCATCTGCCATGAAGTTCACAGAGTGATGCCTTACAAATGACTCATGAGTATGGGCCAGGCTAAGTTCCAGATGTAAGGCAGCATCTCTAATCCCTGATGGCAACCCCTTTATGGCAGTACACAAGCTCCCACTTCTATGCAATTTCTATAGCTGTGTCCACATGCAAAATTAGTCTTCCAAAGCATCCAGATGAAATCAAATAACAAACATGTAGAAGATCCAATACGACATTTGAATACTGATATTAATCTAAAGAGGAGAAAAGGCATTCTTTGCTACTAATGCATAGCTAACAGAAAATGTATTTTATAATTCCCATCAGATATTCCTCCCATATTTCCCTAGTCTCTACTTTTCTGTTGATTCTGCTTTTTAAGAATATATTTGTTATTTTAATGTTCTAAATTTATTATTTTCATCTAAGCTGCACTTATAACCAAACAAAAATATTTTCATTTATTTTTAAGCTTTTCTTTAAACACAAATCCTAGTGGTAAAAACACGGAGTCCCTCTCCCCAACTATCCTGTGATATTTTAGAGGATTCATTCATGATTAATTAGTGCAGCTTCCTAGTAAACTGTGTCCAGGTAGGAGAACCATCCCTGCACAAAAGACAGAAAAATCTGAATTCTGTAAGTCGAATAAAAGCAGATGATAATGGAAAAAAATTCCACTTAAAACTGTGGGAAAATATTTCATAGGCCCTACTTCCTTTTTTGTTAATCAACTTTTGATATTGGCCGAATACTAGTCCAGCCACAGATCCTGGTTCATACAGTCCCTCCAAGCTTCCACTGGAGTCCTGCTATGCAGAACCAATGACTGTGGCAAGCAACCAAAGAGAAAAGACTCTTTAGCTTTTGTTTCAGACTTGGATCACTATCCAGAACTATTGGTTGTGTAAATGATACCAAATGAATTTCGGGGGAAATGAAGAGGTTTATTTAAAACTGAAATTTTAAATACTGGCTTATATAAATGTAACCAAACTGATTTTCATATTTAAGTTTACATTCATAGAGATTTATATGAACAAAAATTTTAGTCACCTGTGTTTTAAGAGTGGCTGTAACATACCTTCCATTTCATAACCTATAATTAAATTACATGGTATACCCAACCTGACTAGAACATACTTTCTCCCTCTGACACTCAAATTCTGCTGCTCTACTTTCTCATTGTTATGTGCTCACCTCTTTTTTCCAATACAAGTTTTGTCTATCCCATACTCATTGTGGAGGTGTTGTGGAAAATTAAGGGAGAATCCAGTCATATAGTCACTGCAGATCTGAAACAGTTAACACTTATGCAACCCTGCCTTGTTTTCCCCAGGATTCTTCAAAATAGTTTATCTCAGTCTCCGTATTATGAAGAAATGCAAAAGGCTCTATAAACAACATCTCATACGCAAGTATGAACACTGGATACAACATGCATTCAAAAGACCAACAAACTGAAACAAAATTAAGGTACAAAATAACCAATCGATAGCACAAAAGAAAATTACCTCTGTTGAGTGAGCTGCTTTTTATTTATCATGTTCATCAATTCTCTCCAGACACACCAACAAAATTGTCTCTTCTAAACTATGTCTATAGTTAGCTATCTTTCTTTATCATCTGCTTTTTTAAATATCAGGACATTTGTCATCTTTGTTGAAGTTCTGTAACATATTACAGGATAGACACATGTTGAATTTATCCTTCAGTTCAGGGTTTTTTTGTTATTTACTATGACTTCAGTAAATCTACTAAACTGCTCTTTAGTTTCTGTCTCAGGCTAAAAAATCCAACTATATTTAAAGAAAGATTTTTACAGGTATATTTTAAAGGGGCAGAAACACATTTCCAGACACATCTTTACCATTTCATCTGCCAAAGTGGTACAAAAGCTATTCTTTTTACTATTGCTGCTTCCACAGGAAGGCCTGACACGCAGACCTCAGGCCCATGCATCAGCGCACAATCCGCACTGATTCGAGAACAACTGTACCTATGCGATGCAGGGGACAAGCCCACCAAACACTCCTGGAGGTGGGAAGCAACACCGACATCCAAAGGTCTGAGAGGCAGCCTGACCATCACTGCAGCACATTTGCATACCCACTTCTCCCAGTATTTCCAGATGGAGCCAGCTGAAGTCAGCATGACTTATTAACCACAAGTTCAGCAGTGCATGAGCACCATCCTGGTCCTTCCACACTGACACAAGACAGATCTCAAAACAGAAGAGTTGCTATCCTCAACCTAAATTAATAAGGTGTAGCACCTAAATACAAAGCTGTAGGGACGCTTACACTCATCATAATGAAATAGATAATGAACATATAGCTTGCACAATGTAGGTAATTCAGGCTTCAGATCTCATTTTCTGGTCTCTCTCCTAAGGCCAGCAGTAAGTGATGAAAACTTTAGAACATAAAAATGTGCAAACAACCTCCAGATCATTCTAAATAAATAGACCAGCCAAAAATATTATGAAAAATGAAAAAGGAAGCAGAATGGTAGCTGGGAATACGTCATGCATGCAAAAATATATCAATATCCTCACTATCAGATTCTTGGTTTGATTCTGAAACATTCTTGCATCTCATAAAAAATGTAATATGCTATGAGAAGTGGTTTTTTGTATTGAGCTGCTTAGCAACACCTGCATTCAAATAGCCTCTGGGTAAGTCTGACAAAAACTGATTTGACATCTGACTAGCCCCATTTTTTTTAAAGTCAAAGGAAGAAGCAAGCCCACAAATGGGATATATTAAAACACCCATTTATGATTTAGACTAAAGAAGATTGTCAGATAAGGAGATGCTCCTCAGTTTCTGCCTCAGGCTAAAAATAACTTCTATTTTGCTGTAGAAGTCAACTGCCTAAGGTGTCTTTATTTCACATAAGGTAATTACAATGCACATCATCTTCAAGAGGATGCAAGGTATCTTTTTATGCACTCACTGCACAAGTTTTTTTAATTTTATAGCCATTAAAAAGTACTACACACTTTGTCATTTTTCAATTCTTTCTATTAGCAGCAGACCAAAAGAGTTTAATTGTTAAGAATGCTCAAAGTGCCCAATTCCAATATATTTTATTGCAATGCTTTATCAGAGTACTTAACACACCAAACATATGCTACTTACTTAAACATTCAGCTGTAGAATTCTAAATCTGAAAAACTGTCACATTTCTGAGATTACTATAGTATTTACTACCTTTATGAAAGAAATGTGACAATTTTCTAGGCTCAAACATCTTGAAAAACAATGACAGATCTGTAAACTAATAATTTAAGCTCCAAACATATCCTTTACCTCTCTCAGCATAATATAGCAGAAATGAATGTAATTTAAAATATGGAAAAAATAATGTGGACCATCTCAATTCATCATATCTTCATCTATGATTCTTAAAGAATAAACCCAAAGGACTGCTCTGTCAAATGTCTCTACATTCAGTTTTTAAATCTTTCAGCATTTTACGGATGTTTGTAGCTTCTGTCTAATTGAAATGACAGTGTCATACAATCATCCTTTGAAGTACCACATTATAGACAGACACGAAATCTTTCATCTTGGTGTTAGTACATTAATTTAAAGAGAACTTTTTACATAAGCATCTCAGAGCTTTTATAGGAAGGAAAAAATGGTAACCCTAAACATGGCTGTGTAACAGGCAGAAGTTAAACAACTCATTTAGCACAGGCCTAAACCACTATTTTCTACAGGACCAAGCACTTCTGCGTTCCACTTCAATTCACACGTTCCAAAATACCTAGATCTTTACTCACAACAGATCTTACTCAAAACTACTCCTCAAAAGAAACCAAACTACAAAGATAAGCTTTTGACTTTATGTTCTAGAGGCACCTCTAGCAGCTAGCAGCTTCAGGAAAAATTACAGATCATTAAATGGTACCTTGTGAAAAGATAATAGTTACTAAACCAGTGCTAAGAACAAAGCAGTCATGCATGGAATCTTTGCTGGGTTCCAGGTTACAAGTGCTGAGATTGTTTTCCCACATTCTGAAGAATATGTGTCATATAACACAAAATGAGGAGAGCTGATCAGTTAACTGAGGTATGAGTAAAGTACTGCTATGTACTGTTTTCTGACCAGAGATGAATATGACTTTTGATATCAGACTTGTTGAAAACATGAAGTCATGGTCCTATTTCAGACTGGATTTAGTCTATAAAATTTATTAAGCCTCATCACCACGAGTAAAAATTACACACACTGCATCTCAATCTGTGAGTAACAGTCCGGGACACAGACTACAAGCATAACCACTGCCAAACTTCAAAAACACTGGCATAGCTCTGGCTGGGCAAGGCACTGCTTAATTGATCAATATTAACAATTGTTCCTAGTTCAACCTGCAAAGACAAAAAAGTATGTTTATGGAAGAAACTGAGATTAGATTTCGTATCACTGATTACTCTGTTCATTGCATCTTGGAAGAATTATTCAGATTAAATTTGTTCTAAGAGCAGACTAAGAGTTCCTAGAGCTCTTTTGAAACAGCTGTTCACAATATATCGTTGGTTTAAGACTTTTTTGATGTTCACTTTAATAATCTGAGTCAGAGTCCAGAATACTAATTTGCTCCTAAACTTTGCAACAAAGGTCATCTTTCAGAAACCCAACAATCCTGAGGAATATACAGAGTAGCTAGGGAACAGGGATGGTGACATGAGGCTAACAGATACCACATCCTGTTTCTACAGGGAAGAGAAGGAAATAAGAATCAGAGAGGTGTCCCATTATATATGACGGTTCTTAGAAACCTGGATCTCACTGTCAGCTCATTTTTTGTATGCTAACAGTTTACACAAGTTGAAGAGGAGACTGAACAAGTATTTTGCACATAAATTCATTTTCATTTCTATCTCTTTAGCAATCTTTATACAGTGTTACAAGTCTTTGAGATGAAAACTACCAAGTGGCTAGAGAACTATTTCACAGGGAACTCCAGACAACATTTCTGCATACTTTTTTCTGATTATCGCCATGGTAAGCGCAGGGCACTGAGCTAGGTGGCTATTTAGTCAGACCCACTTCAATTAGACTTATTTTACTGGTGTACAAAAGGAAAAATTAAGTTAAAGAGCTTAACAAAGTAATTAAAGACACCTTAAGTGTATACAGTGGGAAGAGACCAATCCAGATGACTGCAGGTTTCAGTTGAAATCCTGTTCCTACGAACACTAAACTGCATATTGCATGGAAAATAGTTAATAAAATATGTACCAGTAACTACAGTGGACAAGTAAGACATGCACAAGTTCCTGTAATTCACAAAAAGAAGTAGCAAGGTCAGAAAGCACTGAGAGGAATAACAGTGAAAGAGGGGAAATCCCAATTACTGCTTCCTTGGCTTCTGCCTATTGCTATGGTCTCTCCTACATCTCACGGATGTATGTGGCTTAAACACCATACATACAATTGGCTACTACCTCACAACACTGTTTCCATAGCTGAGTGCTGTATGCATTTTGCCCAGCTATCCTGCCTCTATACCTCAAACCTTGTTATATCACCTGTTCCTGCCAACTAAAGCCTGCCTAGAATGTTGCTCTTCCAAAAAACCAAACTCACCTTTTTCCAGTTGTCCCAGGAAGACACCAAGTATAGACCTAGGCTCTTTGCAGCAGTGCATGGCTGGAGACAATGGATGTAAATTTAAAGGACAGACCAAAAGAAGGGAAAACACTTTCATCTCAAGGACAGTCATGTCCTGGTAGTGTTGCCCAAAGAAGCTGTGCAGACTACATCCTTGGAAATTTTCAAGATCTGACTGGATTCAACAAGGTTGAATTAAAGACCTCCTGAGGTTCCTTTCAACCTTAATTACACTTAGATTCAACACCTACACAAAGAAAGCACCCAGCGCTGCCCCAGACTATGCTTCTACAAGCCTCTCACCTACTAAAAAGCTCCTGCTTTAAGAGATTCAAGAAATCAGTCACTCATGTAGGTTTCAGATCAAGAAAATTAATGAAACACTGCATAAAACACTGTGCGAAGCCCATGCATAGCACATTATTTTTTTTCATATTTTTGTTTGAAGGTGAGTAACAGTTCAGAGTTAAGATAGGTAAAACTTGCATATGGCATAGCATTATTTTTGTTTCTCTGAGAGGTTTATTTTACTTCATTTCTTTTTTAAGCTTATCTTCACCCAGGATGATGTTCTTGTATTTTGTACCAAATCTGCCTACATCTAAGATTATGTGATTATTACATGGTAAGACTATACAACAGAGTTGAACATAAGATTAGCAGGCCTGGAGTAAGAGAGACCTAAATGTTCCATTCAGTCCTTCATAGCAACATGCAAGCAGATCAAACACAGTAAAATCCTGAAATAAAACATCAGGGCTGTGGTTTTTATTTTAATTCCCCATGACCTTGTGTAGCACAGAAAGTAAGTCATCCACTTAGAGTCTTCCAATTGAAATTCTTTAAATACACAACTCCAACTTTGGGGGGAAAAAACTTGCAGAGAAAAACATACATGAGTTTACATATATGTAATGAATGCAAACTAGATAAATATAGTTTTAAGAAATCAGTACAAACTTGCATGGAACTAATCAACAGTGGCCCTTCCAAAAGTCTCCTGTACACATCAAGCTAAAGAACTTACAAAACAATAGGCTCCAGAGATGCAATGAACTATGCATGAGAAGGTCATGACAATAAATATTCTCCTTCTTAATATTATTGTATTCAATTTACAGTTGGGGTGGGATTTACTTTTTAACTTTCCCTGTGAAAAAGGAATCTATTTACCACACACTCTTACTAGGATATACAGAAACTACATTTTTGACACAGAATATCTTTTTCCTTTTTAGTAGTAAATGAAGATCTGCTCAAACTCAGTTGCATTAGAGAACCACGAATATTTAAGTTGCACAATACAAAACTGAAATAGGCTACGGTATAGTCAAGAGTTGAACTGGTTTTTGCATCTCTCACATAGGAGGTGAAGAGTTACTTGTTTTGGGAGATTTTTTATTCTTTTTTAGCTTGGTTCTTTTGAAAGTAATACATCTGGGATATAGTAGATTCAAAGCACAAACAGACTGCTGGAAAGTCAGAATGCAAGTATGAAGACATTACGAAATAATTCAGAAGACATTACAAAATAATTCACAGGGCCTGTCATGGTTTATGAATGACTGTGGAAATTATTCCACTCATGGTTTTTACTCTCCTATAGATCACTTCCCTGGGGAGCCAACCAACCTATGGGTCAAAGACCTTTCCCCGATATCCAACCTAAATCTCCTGACAGAGTTACATGACCAGTCCTATCACTGGTCACCAAAGAAATCAATGCCTGACCCTCTGCTTCCCTTTGTGAAGAAGTTGGAGACCAAAACGAGGTTTCCCCCCATCTCCTCTTCTCCAGGCTGAACAGACCAGGTGACCTCAGTCACTCCTCATACAGCTTCCCCTCCAGATCCTTCACCACCTCCATGGCTCTCCTTTGGACACTCGGCAATAGCTTAATATCTGTTTTATACAGTGGTGCCCAAACCTATCTCCAGACCTTGAGGTGAGGCTGCCCCAGTGCAGAGCAGAGCAGGACAATCCCTCCCTTGCCCGGCTGGTGATGCTGTGCCTGATGCCCCCCAGGACAAGGTTGGCCCTCCTGGCTGCCAGGGCACTGCTGGCTCATGTTCAACTCACCATGGGCCAGGACCCCCAGGTCCTTCTCCACAGCACTGCTCTCCAGCATTACATTCCCCAGTCTGTCTGTACATCCAGGGCTGCCCTGTTCCAGGTGCAGAATCTAGCACTTGTCACTGTTAAACTTCATAGGGTTGGTGACTGCCCAGCCCTTTTATTTGTCAAGGTGTCTCTGCCTTCATGGCAGTCAACAGCTCCTCCCAACTCAGTGTCATCAGCAAACTTATTTAGCATTCCTTCGAGTCCTGTGTCCCAGTCATTTATGAAGATGCTGAAGAACACAGGGCCAAGGATGGAGCCCTGAGAAAGCCCACTAGTGACAGGTCCCAGCCTAATGTAACCGCATTCACCATAACCCTTTCCTCACAGTTGCTCACCCATCATGTGATGTGTTTATCCAGCTGTGTGCTGGACATTTTGTCCAGAAGGATACTGTGACAGGCATCATCAAAAGCTTTATTGAAATCCAAAAAGATCAGAACTAGGAGTCACCTCATCAAAAAAGGAAATTAAGTTTGACAAGCAGGACTTGCCCCTCATGAACCTGTGCTGTGACCCATGACCGCATTGTCCTTCAGGTGCTTCTCAATAACTCCCAACATAATCCTCTCCTTAATTTTACCAGGAACTCGATGGAGACAGAGACCTGTGGTTACCAGGGGCACCCTTCTGGCTCTTCTGGAAAATTGGGACATCTGTCCAGTTCCAGTCAACTAGGACTTTTTCAGATTCCTGAGATCTTTCAAGAATCATCGAGAGAGGTCTTGTGGTAACATCAGCCAGCTCTTTGAGTACCCTTGGATGAATTCTACCAGGTCTCACAGACTTCAAGGGATTCAGCTGGAGAAGCAAATTCTGCACAAGATTGGGGTTTACTAGGAGTTCAGCATTCTCACAGTCACAGTTCACCAGTTCAGGGTACTGGGACTCCAAGAGGCCACTACCAATGCTGAAGACTGAAGCATTACATGTCTCTGCTCTGTCTACATTCCAGTTTGTGACATGACCATCCTCAGCACATAATGAGCCAATATTATTTCTGTAATGCCTTTTGCTATTAACATATTTTTTAAAGCCCTTTTTACTGTCTCCCACAGTTCTGGCCAGCTCCAACTCCGACTGAGCTTTAGCTATACAAATTTCTCCCCATAGAGGTGAAACAGCATCTCTGCAATCCTTCCATGTCCCTGAACATTGCTTCCACTGGACACTTTCTTTTATGCCTTAGCTCCAGAAGATCCATGCTCAGCCAAGTTAGCCTTTTGACTCACATGCTTGACTTCCAGCATTTTCAAATTAACGGCTCCTGTACTCTTAGAAGGTGGTACTATTAAGTGATCAGCACTGATAGACCACAGCACCTTCAAAAGCATCTTCCCAAGGGACCTTACTCACCCAGTTCCCTGAGCAGCCTGAAGTCTGCTCTCCACATGTTCAGGGCTGAAGCCATTGGCACTTCAGGCTGCCACTTTTCCTCCTGTAAACAAGGATTTTAAACTTGATCGCTTCATGGTCACTGTGGCCAAGACAGTCTGCAATCACTCCACTCCACTCACAAGACCCCCTCTGTTAACAAGCAACAAATCAAGGCAGGCACTTTTCCTAGTCAGCTTCCTCAGCATGTGTATCAAGAAGTTACCGTCCAGGTGTTCTAGAAATCTTCTGGATGTGTTTGTATCAGCTGTGTGGTGCTCCCAGTTAACATCTGGCAAGGTGAGGTGCACCACAAGAACTAGAGTGGCTGATTTAGAGATAACCCTTAGCTCCTTAAAGGATAATTCGTCAGTGTTGTCATCCTGGCTGGATTGCCTACAGTAGACTTCCACAATGACCTCTGTTTGTCCCTTAATCTTTACCCAGTAGCTCCCAACCGTGCCATTGCCAACTCCAAGCTCCGTACATTCCAGCCCCTCTGTTATAGATGTCACCTCTTCACCTCCCCTTCCCTGCCTTATCTCTGCTGAAGAGCTTGCAATTGTCCATTGTAACACAACAGTAGCAGGACTCATCCCACCAGGTTTCACTTATGCCAATGATGTCATATCTCTGGGACTAAGGAAGCTTCTCTTGCTTGTTCCTCTTGCTGTATGCATTGGTGTAGAAACATAAGTAGTGTTCATTGCAGCCAACACCTCATGGGGAGGACTGAAGGACCTCATTAGAACACAGTCTGTCAAATTTTGCCATGCAGTTCCATTGCTTATCACAGGCAAACCTGGTTTTCTCCCAGGCTAGATAGTGAAAAGCAATGGGATGGGCACACCAGGCTTGGAAGGTGCACACACAGTGGTTTAGAAGCTGCTACATGGATTCTGGGATTGAAAGTTTTCCAGACTTTTAAGTTTATTTAAAACTTAGTTGTCTCTTTTTTTAACCAAGTAACTTCCAGTAGCTAGATAAGTATCAGGATATTAAACCATACTCTTAAACAAAACAAAACTTTAAAAAAACAAGGATAAGTTTATCATGGGCTAAAAAAGAAGGAAAGAAGAAAATATGCCCTTTGAACAGGTATTGTCAGGAGACTTGGCCAAAATCAGAATTCACAAAGGTATTAACAGCAAAACAAATTGGATATAAACAATCAACCCAATTCTTCTATCAGAATCTGAAAACGCTTGTATTCACCCCGTCACATCTGAAGGAAAAACCATAAATGGAATCCTAATAAGATGTGTTCACGAGACAAAGCCAGCAGGAGAATGGTCTGACCCATCATGAACGGCTGTCCAGGTCAAATAAATGTATTTCAGACTTCCATTATAACACTACCACATCTGCATGAATGGGAAGGATATCAGTGGTCAGATGTAGGGGTTTTGGTCTCAAGTTGAACAAGCACTTATTGAGGCTCTTTTTACCCCAACACATGCAAGAAGAAGCAAGTTGTTTTACAATAAAACAGATGTCAGACAACAGAAAGACACTACCTCATTAATCTCAAGATGTAACATGAAGAGACTTTAAGCCTCAGGTCAGGAATCACTCAGTAAGGTAATACTGAAGGCAAACTTCTAATCAAAAGAGCTCAACAGCTAGTACAGGATTCCACTTCTCTCTCTAGTTTCTAGCCATTCAGAGAAGGATTTCAATTCCTTTACAATGCACCCACTAATTGCTATGCCTGACACATTTAGCACTTAAATTTTCTTCAAGTTTTTCCAACTGGAACACAGCAACTGTCTGTTAGTCTACTCAGTTGAGCGCACTGGACTTCTCTAGTAGCAGGAGCGCTCTTTCCCCTCAGAAAGTGTTCACTGCTCTGCTTACTTCCAAGGCTGCTGTTCAATATGACACCTACCAAGCACTGCATATGTAGTGCCTTCTAAACACACAGACAGACTCCTGACAGGGAGTGTCAGTGGGGCTGCAAGAAGTTATGTCCTTACTGCTGTTCAGTAACAGGACGAGAGACAAGCACAGACTGGCTGAACATCCATTGCAGAGTCCATATCTGAATCACTTCTACCTTTCACTCCAGTATTCCCCACTAACAGGTCAGGAGACTGTTGTCTTGGGCCTGGTAGCCTCAGGTATAAAATACACAGATCAGCACTCCTTACACCTTTTAAAATCATTCATCACCCGGTTATTAACAAAAGAACACTTCTGAACTTAGATGACTTCCATCTGGTTAAGTAAAAATGTAAACTTTATCTATACTGCACACGTTAAATAAAACCCAGCTATATAACTGTCCTTCCTAAATAACCAAGATTTTGATTATATATACACCCTTTCTAAAGAAGTAACCACAAAAATACTTGTTATTCTCCTTGTTGGAATTCAGAAAAAAAACCTTACCCACACAGCTATACCAGCATAATCCTCAAGTGTAAACAGTTAAAGAAGTAAAGGTGCAGTTTCACCAGTGCAGCTTATTTTGCTTGGAGCAGGACAGAATTACTATAACAATACAAAACATAACTCTCACCCTGTATGTGGGTCCTCACAAAGCACTGTCAGTGAATAATGGGAGTTCTGTGTTTCTTGGATAGGCACTAGCACAGCTGTAAATGAGAAAAGTGCTGCAAGTAAACTCAACACCTGCATCGAGTACCTACAAACTGAGAAACATTCCAAACATAATTAAAAATGGTTATACAATTTAATACTTAAAGAAGGAAACATACATAGTAGTGATAATTGCATATAATTCAGTTACCTTTTACAACCTGAAGAATTGTTATGAGTCAACAAAACCCAAATCCCACAGCACTTAATATTTAGCAAAAATCCAACTTTCAAAAAACTACTTTACAATCACTGAAAAGGAAAAACATTGTGTTTCCAAAACCATTTTCGAAAGTCACCATTATTTGATACGCACTAGTGATGAAAAGGTAAAAACCAGCCTTTACTTTTATCATGGTGGTCTCTAAATACAAAGTGTGGTCAACTCTCAACCTGTCACCATCTGTTTTCACAGCTTCCACTGTGGTTTCTGTCCTCCACTAACTTCAATAAAAAATACACTTAAGACACAGAATTCTTTAAGAACTGGCTCTATTACCTTCCCATTGAACAGGAGAGAAGTTAATCATTAATGAGTAATTGTCTGCTAACATTTTTCATGCCTATTTCAAGATAACTGAGACAACACAAACTTTTCTTACTCTGACACCTTTCCTATCATTAAATTCTCCAGTTGCATTGCAACTGAAATCCTTTCTTTCGGGCAAAACCTACTTCTGTATTCAGTTTTGGGTGGAAATGCTTCTAGGCACTTTGTATCTTCTAGGAGTGCGTTTTTTTCAACAGGTACCCATTTTCATTTCAGAGGATCTTATCATCAGCCTCCACCACACTGGCACGATGATCATAAAAGGGAGATATTTAGCATAAAACAGCTACATCATTCTTACAAAAATTATTTTATTGAAAAATAAGACAATGAAACACCAGCAAAGCTCTAAAATAACACATCCTGAGAATTTTAAAACATACGATGCAGAGCTACAAGTGCTAAATGGTTAAATACAGTGCGTACTACTACCAAGTCACTATGTACTGCACAGGAAAGCTATGTCCTGCATCCAGTGAGAAAGACAGCAAGAAACTGGACTGTTGCAGATTACTTCAGCAAGCCATCATCTACATCATAGCCTTCTTTTGTCTGAAATCTTCGGCTGACCAGGCTGAATCAATACTTTAAAACATTTTCCATGACTACATAGCTATATGAAAGACACGACAAGTAAATAGTCTGCAAAGCATTAACTGGTAAGTAGGTACTCACATTTGACACTGGAGACTGTTTTTGAAGCTGTTCACCACCAGGAATGATCTAGTGTTCCCTAGCTAAACAATTCTTAGGAATGCATGTGGCAATGAATAAAAACATTTAAGAAAGGTGAAATACTGAAGAGATAGCTTTGTGTAAACGTATGCCAGTACAAAACCAACACTTACAACTAAGAAGTTTCCCCAGTAATACCTTGTACAAGAGTTATCTATGCTTATTAAAATTTGACCCCAAAAATGTGATGAAATGCTTAATTGCTAGCTACAGAAGCAATTAGCATAAAGGTACAAGAAGCTTCCAAGAAGCACCAACACATGGTGACATTCAGCAAAGTTTAGGCCCTCAAAAACATGGGAGTGGGTGAGAACTCATTTCTCAATGTTAACCTCTCAATATGTTAACCTTAATGAACAAAGATACCCTTAACACTGCAGCAAATTCAAACACAGGATTCTAATGGCTACTGAGCAAGGAATGTGTTTTCCTGGAAAGCAAGACAAATTTTGAGTAACACTTTAACAAAATAAACAAACAAAAACCCCAACCACCACCAAACCCACCAAACTAGCAAACCCGAAACCACACCACCCAAAAACTACTGAAGGAACACTAGCTCAGAAACTAGTTCAAAAAACTAGGACATTAGTCTCAAAGAGCAAGAAGAAACCCACTGTCCAAAACCAACCAAAGACAGAGTACAACTAGGGACAGGGTACACAGCAGAGACCCCTAAAATATCATGTCATACAACTCCTGCTGCAATGTGCAAAACCATTACTGACTGGACTAGGACTAGTACACTTAGAGATGCAAAGACACAGCATTTTAAGGTTCTTATAAAAGGTACAGGGGGCACGTATTTAAGTGGGTTCCATACAAACCAAACAAGATGCAGTCTATGAGGTTTGCACACTCTCAAAAAAAAAATATTACAAGAACTCACTTGTATTCACCACTTTTGAAAACAATATTGAAGAGCTACGCCAAAACTCTTCACCTCAAACTATAGGGTATGCAAGTATTTATTCCCAAAAACCACAGTTATAAAGATTTCTACTGTTCCTAAAACTCGTTCCTCAACCTTCCAAGACCACCTTGCATGAAAGTGTGTTCTGTGAAAGTGCCTAGGACGTCACAGACAAGGGTTAGTGACTTCAGGTGCAAAGAACATTTCATCTTCTCCTGCTGCTTCGGAAACAAAGATCTGAAATCTTCTAGAGGTAGTTTAATAACCTAGAATATTAATCAAAAGAACTACAAGGTTTTATCTACAAAAACATGGTGGTCACCACTACTAGTGCAAAACTGTAGACAGAAATCCAACTCTGTTCAAAGTTTCCTGTGTCCTTTCTTATTAACTGCAAAACAAGCTAAAAACTTAGTTATCATTCTTCTGAATTCCTCTAGGAGTATTACAAATCAATGCCAGATTTTTATACTAGTAGCAAACCACAGAGGACAGTGGTGTTGGCTGATAAAAATATCTTCCTCTGCCTTCAAAAAAATGCTCTTTAAACCACCACATTTTTTCCAGTGCAGGAAATTCTTCTGAGTTCCAAGCTGAATAATATTTACACCTGAACATCTACTCCAACCTGATAAATCAATTTTCTCCCATTACTATTGTTTTGACCGTACTTTAACACGCACGTGTCTCAGTTTGATCTTCCAAAAGCCTAGAACTTAACTTTCTGTCGACAAGAAGCTACTTTTAAAAAAGCCGCAAGTTGTGACAGATCTAATTTATTTGGGATAAATAACACCTCATCTGTCCGTCGCCTGGGATGCTGCCCTGCCGCGACCCCCGCGCGGCCCATGGCGCCGCTGCAGCGCGGAGAGCGCTTCGCCCCGCGGGGAGCCGGGCACGGGCGGCAGCGCTCGGCAGAGCCG
>VZRL01004072.1:1451-13282 GCA_013397895.1 Origma solitaria
TGGTCTTCACCACGGCTGGCAGAGGGTTTTCAGCTCCGGCGCCTAGAGCACTTCCTCCCCCACTTTCTCCACTGACCTTGCTGCCTCCATGTTGTTCTCCCTCACATATTTTTACCTCCTCCTCCTCCTTCCCTGGCTAAAAAGAAGTGCGTGCTCACATTGTTTTGATTTCTTCTTAAATATGTTTTCACAGAGGCGTAACTAACATCTCTAATTGACCCAGGTTTGGCCAGGAGCATGTCCATCATTTTCAGAGCCATCAGAGACTGGCTCTGCTGGACATGGTGGAAAATTTCCAGAATCTTTACTCAGGACATGCAGGAGCCATCTTTGTACCCCACCCTGTTCACTGGCAAAAACTGGGCCAGGCAAAACTACCACACCTTATAAAAATGGATTTCAAAAAATGAGTGGAGAGCATTGTTCTACAATAGAGAATAGTCTTGGAATTGTTGCATATTCACCATAGACAGTTAAAGTATTTAAAATTCTGTGCATGAAAATATGCAGAAAGTTTCTGCTGTTTAGCATTTGTGACAGGTGAATGTAGCATTTCGTTGCAGAAGTTTCTTTTGGGAGTTTTTAGTAGTGAACCAGTGAAATTCATAGCTTAGTTTCCAGGCTTTGAGAGAAGATAGTTACTTCTCTTTTTAAGAGCTGTGTGCATGGTCTCACAGTACATAGGAAGTTTTGGTGGGGGTTCTTAAAAAGCAGCAAGAGTCCTTCTAAAATGGCATTTATTTTTGTGTTTTAATTTTAAAAGATTAATTTTCTCTTGATGGACAGCTTCATTGGATGGAGGGCTTTGATTGCTGTCAACTCGTAGCATGAAATTGTATTTGTGACCATTACTGTCATTTTCTTCTGTTTTCTCCTGTAAGTTTAAATGCAGAGTTCAGATTGGTTTTGAATGTAATGAGTCTGAAGTAGTAGGGAATTTTTTCTTTCCTGTATGTTTCCCTGAGGATGATGATAAAAATAAATTCCCAAGAAGTTAGAACTTAATGCTGGTTTTAGTCTGATCGAGTTAACTGTGCTTGATGATAATCATTCTGCTTTGGATTTTTGATTGCTGTTTGCTCTCCAGGAGCCACCTTCCCTTGCATTGCTGCTTTCTCCACTTGAGAGAAAGCGCCAGATGCTTCAACCACGTGCATTTTCAGAACTACTTCTTCCTCTCTGGGTTTCTCACTAACCTGCTCACAATGCTCAGATGTGTGGCACAGTTTGTAGAGACAACTATGTCTATTCAAAACTTGACTGCAGTTCAGTGGCTGATTTCTGTCCCTGTGTACAGGTTTGACAGAATTCCTGATCTTTTGAGCGTATTAGATGGCTCTTTGGAATCTTGTTTATGTAGTGGGCTTGCATCTTGAGTAACAACGGTATTTTGCTGGTTTCTGATGTGGCTGCTCTTCTTTTCTGCTGAGGGGACAGTTACTGCTTGGACCAAATCATTCCCTCACATTGCTGACAGGGTGAATGTGGAGTTACAGCAGGAATTGCATACTGGGAGAGCTTTCTGTGGTGGAGCTCTCTATGAAGACAATCCCATGAAACTGTCAGCTCCTGAGGGAGAAATAGAACAATTGTGTGTCTGCTGTTAGTCTGTTCCTTGGGTATGCTGTACAATATTGCCTGCACAATACTGTAGTCCGCTTGCAGCCCTCTCTTAGGAAGAGCTAATGAGAAAATACTTCATGAGTGAGTCATTAATGGTTTATCATGTATTTAGCATTTTTCTGTATGACATTCAAATCGTGGTCTGAAGACAGGTAGCTGTCTTGGAATTGTCTTTACTTGATCCTAAGAGTCTCACAGCCTTTTCTTTCATCCAGTGAGTCTGTGATTTATTTTAACATGAGGAGCTGAGACATTAAGAAAGAAAGCTTAAGCATAAAACTAAATTACCATCATTAGGACCTCATGAGAACCCAGTTATCTTGTAAGTAGTGGCAACCTGTGAAAAGTTTGTGAATTGTTGCATAATATGTAAGCAGTCTTTGCCAGAAGCAGAAGTAAAATCCAGAGTAGTGTCACAGGGCATTAATCATGAGCCATTTGTTCCCTGGAGTTGCCTGTTTAGTAAATGGGAGATGTACAAATGGAGCAATGAGTGTGACAAGAGTCATGAAGATGAGCCCTTCTGACTGAGCACTGAATCAGAGCTCTCCATCCTCTCTGATAAACAAGTCGGGCATTTCTGGGGAAAAGCGCTGTGACAGGAATTACACACTCCCATAGTGCATTTTCCAAAGAGGATGGCATTTAGGTTTTCATCCTCATTTTGTGAGTCTCCTAATTATGGTACTTGGTTTGTCACCTTTGCTGCTTTGTGCCTGTTCTGTTTATGCACAGCTTTTTGCTTTAGAAACTTTGGGAAATCTTAGTCCATACATTGACAGCATATTGTAGCTTACATGGTTTGTCATCACATTTGTAATGTTTGCTGTTTGAATTAGGAGTGGCAGTCAAAGGTTGTTTTCTCTATTAGTAGAGAGAAATTACCATTTTTTAGATTTTATATACTTTTTTTCTTAGTATAAACCCTCAAAGACCTTCTGAGTCAGTTTGCTTTATCTAAATTGCAGTCCAGAGTCACAACTTGAAATTTTGGTCCTGCTAGGAATTGTAACTTCTGGACCTCGTACTTTTCTAGATATTGGAATTATTAGAGCCATATAAGAAATTTATGTGTCTGGAGTGGTTCCTTTCTCATGTTGCCACTTGTATTACACTTTTATGAAAACACCAATACCAACTTTATCTTTTGTATAAAAAGCTTTGACCTTCCATTCTTTAATATTTCTTGTTAATGAGTTTCTAGTTTTGTTTTATGAGGGGCAAGGTTCAAAGATGAATGAAATGGTCTAATTTTTCAGCTGCAGTACACTTGTCGTAAGAAATTCAAGAACTTTAAAAAAAAATCTTCTCTTACATGTGTAGAGACAAAACTATTTCTTCACTCAAAATGATGTGTATGAAGTGATAGCATAGTACTACTTGCAGTCATTTGAGAAGTCTGCTCTTTTCTTTTAGTTAAACTGTCTCTTCTTTTTTAAAAGAGCTGGCTTCTGGTAATAATCTGACAGCACAGGACAACTTACCTAATTTTGGGCTTTGCAACATCTTTGAAAATGCTTTAAAAGTAAAAAACGTTTGATATGTTTTTCCCTCACAGAGTCCCAAGCAAAGAAAAAAAAGTGTATTTGAGAAAGTGAAAATCAGAGGAAGTGGCTGCTGACATAGGAAAACTGTGCTAAAGAACATTTCTGGGGAAAACTTTGAAGGTATGTGACCTTAAGCTCTGCTTTGGGGAAAAGCCTTCCTGAAAATGAAGGATTCCTGCTTTGCTTTGAGTGGACCAGTATTTCAAATCAGTTCTGAAATAATCAGGCCAACTTTATTGCCCCTTTGGATGTTTGTTGTTGGCAAAAGCTCTGTGAAAGGATTAATGTTGCTCTTTTATGTTGCATAGATCATATCTATGTGTACAAAGACGATCTTCTGAAAATGCAATTAGTGCAAACAAATGATAGGTAAAGTGTATGTTTTGTGTTTCATGGTCTTGTGCATTGCAGGAAAGATCCTACACTTCCAGAAATGTCAACTGTTTGTCTAGTTTTTATTGAAGGTGTGAATGGAGAGCCAAGAATGATTTATTTCATTATTTTAATGGAATATAATTCCTGTAAGCCTCACATTAGAAACTGAGAAGGACTTTGGAGAGATGGAAATCTTTAAATTAAATGCAGATTGGCTATGGAAACTACTTTCTTCAGAGTTGCTGCTGGAATCCAGGAACACGACTAACTGGAATATTGGCTTTATTTCCTGAGGGGAGTGTTACAAGATGGAGGCATTATGTGACTACCATTGAAGTTTCTCACTGTTAGGCTGAATGAATTTAACACTGATTTGTTTGAAATCTGACTGTGCCACTGTGGTAGTGGTTGAGAGAAATTGTGAACTGTCTTCAGTAACTGGGTTTAAATTTGAAACAGTTTGAGATCTGGTTGCTCATTCACACTATATTATTAAATGTTCATTGAATACGTTGGGGGTTTATAGAGCTGGGGGGGCTCGGGGGTGTCTGAGTGGGATTTAGGCGGTCCTGGAGGACTCTGAAGGCTGTCGAGGGGGCCCATGGTTGGTGACCCGGAGGGGATTTGGTGTTCTGGGAGGGTCAGGGTGGGACTTGGTGGTTGTGGGGGGCTCTGGGGAGGGTCAGGGTCATGGCAGTTGGCCTTTGGATGGATTGAAGTGGGAATTAGGATGAATTTTGAGGTGATGCTGGGCCCCCACTTACCCTTCGCACCCCCTTCTCCCGTCGCCAGCGCCCTCCCCCCAGTATGGAGGGCCCCTCGGAGGGCCAGTCCGGACCTGCCTCTGCTGCCCTCCACACAGCCCCTCGGGATAGGGAGGGGGGCCCGAATTCAGGCTGCGCCACCAGCTCCCCGCCCCAGGCTGGAGCGACTGCTGCCAGCAATGCTTCGCCTGGAATTTCCTTGCAGGCCGTGAGGCTGAAGTTACCCGAGAGGCCACAGAAAAAGGGGGAAGCAGACTCCGGGGGGGGGACCCCAAAATGCTGCCCCCCATCCTGCACTTGACTCAGCGCCTCTGAGCTCCGGCTCTGAGCCACCTGCAGCTGCTGCAGCCTTGGAACCTCCTTTTGGGGCGAGTTCCGGAGGGTTTGGTGGTGCTGCTCCCCCCACCTCCCAGGAGGGTGAGGGTGGGGAGGAGGACATCCAAGACCCCCCCGACTCCCCCCCGCCCCCCCTTCCCAAGTCAAAGTCCCGTGAAAAGTTCTCCATGCAGAGCATTGTCCAGAGCATCCAGGGGATCCTGCAGTTGGAAGGGGGGGCTGACTTCCCACGCCCCCTGACCCGCCACCCCAACCAACAGCTCTTCCCAACCCTCCCCAAGTCCAACTCTTCGAGGGGCTCCGGAGACTGCCCAAATTCCTGGATTCCCCTCAAGCAGCTGTCCCAAGGCAGCACCCTCCCAAAAATAGCGGGTGGGGCTCCTGCAGCTGCTGTTCCCCGAGGATCTGGGGGGGCACCTGGGGTCATCCTGGGCAGGAGGACCCCCGAAACCACAGCGGGGGGGGAAGAGCTGTCGCTTCCTGCTCCGTCACGACAGCAACAATGCAGCCCTGACGTGGTTCCTGCCCCCAGAGGTGGGTTTGGGGGGGTCTGCGGGGCTGCTCAGCTCCTTGGGGGGAGGCCCAGAGGAATTTGTGAGAGCCAAGAGCAGGTTTGAGGGAGACTCAGAGAGAATTGGGGGTGGGGGGGAGGGGGTCTTGTACAGGGTTTGGGCAGGCCATGAAAGAGTTTTGGGGCACCTTGAGGGGGGTTCGGTGTTCCCTGAGAGGATTTGAGGGGCCCAAAGAGGATTTGACGGTTTGGGGAGGGTCCCAAATTAAGGGGAAAACCTCGGGGGGAGCACAACATTATTTGGGGGAGTCACTGTGGGAAGAAAGACAGGAGGGAAAAGGGGAGCAAACAGAAAAAAGAGGGAATGGGAGGGAGGGAGGGATGGACGGACACAGGGATGGAGGGAGGTTTGGATGGAGGCATGAAGGGAGGAAGAGAGTGATGGGAGGGTGGAGGGAGGGAGGTGTGGATGGATGGGGGGGTATCCCCGGTGACTCCCCTCTCCCCCTGAAAAGGCCCTGAAGTCCCAGCTGAGTCTCTTGTGTGCTACACTGGCAGCCAAGCATTCCACGGATCCCAGGGGAAACACCTTCGTTATCCAGGTGGGAATGGGGACTCCGAGCTGGGGGGGCTTTGGGGAGACTGGACATCCCCTTTGGGGGGGTTATCCTGATTTTGGGGCTCATTTTGCCATTTGACCTAGTTTTGGGAGGACTGGACCTGATATGGGGGGCTGCACCCCCATTTTGGGGGTGTTTATCCCAGTTTTGGGGCTGTCATAAGGAGGGGGGGTGATCCCAGTTTTAGGTGTCCCCGTGCAGGTATTGGGAGGCTGTACCTCAGTTTTGGGAGGATTGGGGGTGATTTCTCCCAGTTTGAGGGCCCTTGGGGGAGAAATTTTGGGGCTTTTCAGGGTGGTGGGTGCTGCCTTCTCCCCATGACCCCCAGTTATCCCCCACATTGCCCCGGGACCCCCCTTTCCTGCCTTCCTTCCCACTTCCCCCCCCACCCCAGCCACCCTGCCAGGACTGTTCTTTTCCAGACAGCAGTGCCGGACTTGGACCCGGAGCTGTGGGAGGGGTCCCCGTGCCCCGCTCTGAGCAGGGGGTGCCCCCTTGGCACCCCCTGGCTGCGTTCCCGTGGTTCCATGGGAACCTGTACACGCTACGTGCGGCCCAGCTGGTGTTGTCAGGGGGCATGAGGGACCATGGGCTGTTCCTTGTCCGGCACAGCGAGACCCAGCCTGGGTACTACGTGCTGACCCTCAACTGCTTCGGCAAGGTCAAGGTGAGAGGGCCAGGACCCCCGGGCCAGGATTTGGAGCCTAAACCCGACTTTTAGGGTCCCAGATATCAGTTTTGGGGTCCTGATGCCGTGTTGGGATCTCAGGAACTGATTGGGGGCTCAGAACTCAGGTTTGGGTGATTAAAGTGCAATTTTGAAGGTGTTTAAGAGCCATTTTTAGTGTCTTAAGCCCCATTCTTAGTTGAGTCCCCATTTTTCAGGTTTGAGCCCCCATTTTCATGGTTCCTGTCCCCAATTTTGGTGTTCCTGAGTGCTTTTTTTTTGGGGTCTGCAGCATGTCCTGGTGCGCCTGGACGATGCCGGCCAGTGCTGGGTGAGGGATTTCTCGTTCCCAAGCATCTTCGACATGCTGGACTATTTCCGCGTGCACCCGATTCCATTCAAGTCACACGTGTCCTGCAGTGCCACCTTCTCCGCCTACGTCGAGAGCTCGCGTTGCTCTTCTGGTGAGGGGTGTCAGGGTGGGATTTGGGGGGCTTGGGTGCTCAGGGTGGGATTTGGGGATCTGGGGGGTCAGGGTGGGATTTCAGGGGTCTTGGGGTGGATTTGGTGATTCTGGGGGGCTCTGGGGAGGGTTGGGGTGATCAAGGTTGGGTTTGGGCAAATTGGAGGGGGGGGATTGAGATGAATTTTCCGGTGATTCCAGCCGCCCCCCCTCATCTTTTGCGCCCGTTACCAAAAATTCGGTAAAATATTTTTTAAAACTCCTTAACACAAACGTAGCATTAAGAAGCAGGCATTCCTTATTCCGCTGGATGCACAGGGGGATAGCTCCTCCCAAAGCTGTGCATGCTGAGTACAGGAAAGTTTCTGTTTATGCTGTATTTTGCATACATATTCATTGATTGTCCCATACTAAACATACATATGGTAACGATTTCCCTGAAATCATTAACGTATTTCCCTCTCCTGGGGGTCTCTGTTGGGGTCCCTGGTGGTCATAGACCCCAATGTTCCAAGTGACCTGGTGAGGCTGGTGAACTTCCAGTTCTCCTTCTCACACAATGGGCATGGTGCTGCTTCCACAGGCCAGTGGTTGAGGAGAGCAAGCATTGTGTGAGCTCACCAGGGGTAGTCCATTTATCATTGGTAACACCTTTTTCTCCCCCTCCCCAGCGTTCCTCTCCCCTCCCCAGGTTGGACCCTGGCGCTGCCATGACTTTTTGGGATCCAACATGGGCAGCCCCCAAAGCCGCCGCCATTTCCAGATGCCCTGCCAGGAATTTCCTGGGACACTTCGAGGCCAAGACGTCACCCGAGCAGCCTCTGAAGATGTGGGGGGAGCTTGTGGGGGGGGACCCCCAGATGTCACCCAGACCCCCTACGTTTGAATTATCCCCTGAGGTGCCTCTGTGGAGCCATGATTCCATCTCTGAGGTGTCCACTGCTGCTCTGCACTCGGAACACCCCTTTTGTGGGGACTTTTGGAAGGGTCTGGTGATGCCGCCACCTTATAGGAGGTGGTTTTTGTCTTTCGGTTTTGTTTGAGTTTGTTGGGTTTTTGGGGTTTGTTGGTTTGTTTTGTGAAGGCAGTTTAATTCAGCAGCACTGTAAGAATGAAAATCAGGATTCTGCACAGAGTTGTGTTATTTCAATAAAATGTTTTGATACACGATATTCCTTGAGTCTGATTCCTTGAGTCCAAGACAACTTGCCACACTTCAGAGGAAAGAAGATTTGAATGTTCTTTGCAGCTCCCAGAGTGCATCTCCCTGGAAGGAGAAAGTGTGGAGAGAGTGGCAAGTGGGCAGAAGGACCCTTTTTTAGATCTGCCCTTGGATTCCAGCTCCTCAGGGTGGGTCTGTGCTGCCCAAAGAATAAAGGAAGTAAGTTCTTGTGTTGGTTTTGCTTTGTCCAGTTTTTGGTAGTGGTGGGGGGAGGCCACAAAGATGGTTCCTGTGTGTCCTGTGTGAAGCTTCTGGAAGTTTTCACCATGTCCAGCAGAGCCAATCTCTGATGGCTCTGAAGATGGTGGACATGCCGCTGGCCAAGTCTGGGCCAGTTAGAGATCTTAGTTACGCCTCTGTGATAACATATTTAAGAAGAAATCAAAACAATGTGAGCACGCACTTCTTTTTAGCCAGAGGAGGAGGAGGAGGTGAGAATATGTGAGGGAAAACAACATGGAGACACCGAGGTTAGGGAAGAAGGTGGGGGAGGAGGTGCTCCAGGTGCTGGAGCTGAGAGTCCTCTGCCGGCCGTGGTGATGACCATGGGGGGAGCAGGTGGTTCCCCTGCAGCCCATGGGGTCCACGGGGGGTGCAGAGATCCACCCACAGCCCATGGGGAGGTGCCATGCCAGAGCGGGTGGGTGCCTGGAGTAAGCTGTGATCCAGTGGGAGTCCCTGTGGAGGGAAAGGCCTTGCTCCCCAGGTGGAACAGCCTGGCCTCGGAGATCTGCCCCCTGAGGACGAGGGGCCCACGCCACAGCAGTTTTGGGAGGACTGTCTGCCTGTGGACGAGGGACTCCTTGCAGTAGATTTGGGTGGGCTCCTGCTCGTGAGATTTGCACTCACGCCAAAGGAGTTAGCAGAGGACTGTTGCCCATGGAAGGGACCCCACGGCAATGCAGAGAACGAGTTCTCTCCCTGAGCAGCAGAAGCAAATCTCGGTGATGGACTGACCAAACCCCCATACCCTGTCCCCCTGTGCTTCTGGTGGGGAGGGAGGGGTTGAGTGGAGAAACAGTGTCTTAAGAGCTTATTTTTACTTCTCATTATCTTCCTCTGACTCTGTTAGCAATAAAGGCTTTGCAACTTCAAGTTCAGCCTGTTTTGCCCTCAGTGCATCTTCTCCTGGTTCCTTAACTCATGAGCCCTTTGTATGTTAAGCTTTTTGCCCTCCTCGGCCCAGCCTTGGCAGGGGAGGGCAGGGAGAGCAATGTCGTAGGTGCCTGGCCTTTGGCCAGGGTCAAATCACGACAAGCACTCACTGCCCCATGAGGGACATTATTCAGTTGCTGCTGTCAGGTGAATTATGGCCACGGTGGATGGAGGAGGAGATGATCCCACCCATGGCTGCTGTTGGCTCCAGACATATGGTGAGATAAAGCTGAGACAGAGCTTAGGCATCTCTCCCAAAATCACAGAATTGCAGAATGGCTTGGGTTGGAAGGGACCTTAAAGCCCATCTCATTCTACCACCTGCCATGGGCAGGGACACCTTCCACTGCCCCAGGCTGCTCCAAGGTCTGTCCAGCCTGGCCTTGGGATTGGGCGATCCAGGGGCAGCTGCAGCTGTGCTGGGCAAGCTCTGATCTCTGCCCAGCGGAGCAGGGACACGACCCAGGGAATGGCTGGAGCTGGGCCAGGGCAGATCTGGGCTGGAGATCAGGAAAAGCTTCTTCCCCCAGAGGCTGCTCACGCGCTGCCCAGGCTCCCCAGGAATGGGCGCGGCTCCGAGGCTGCCAGAGCTCCAGGAGGGTTTGGACAGAGCCGCCAGGCACAGGCTGGGATTGTTGGGGTGTCCTGTGCAGGGCCAGGAGTTGGATTCCATTATCCCGGTGGGTCAGCCCATTCTGCAATTGTCACCCTTTGGTTCAGCCTTTGTGTCCCCATGAGCAGCTGGCAGAGCTGTTGGGGGTGGGACAGGACATGGGCAGCCCCAGCGTTCCCATCTGCGCGACACAACAGTGGCAGCCCCAACATTCCATCCCTGGAGACGCTTGGCAAGAAGCGTCCAGACCTCTGTCCAGTCAGCACAAGTGACCAGCCACTCACCCACCCAGCCTGGGCTGGTGTGCATTCCTCTGCAGACATCTCGGGGAAGGTCACCTTGGCCACCTCCACAATCCACAGACAAGTTTCAGATACACTTACAGAATTCTGCCCAGAGCTGACAGGGAACGTTAATTAAACAGAGAAAAGAAAAAACACCCCACCCAACGGAGCTGTTCCATCCTTCAGTAGTTACACCTGCACACACACAGCACTTGAGTCTGCAGGGAATGACGATTCCGTGGGCACATCTGCAGGAAAAGCAGGTTCAGGACAGGCTTTCAGCAGGATTGTTCGCAGCTGAGTGAAAAAGGCACCTTTGGCAGCTGTAGGGCCATTGAAAATGGCAAGTGCCAGACCCTCAGCCCATGGGGGAGGAAAGGGCTCTGAATCCCCTTCCTCTGGGACGTAAACTCTGTCACCAGGGTGCTTCCCACACAGGATTCTTCTGGGGAGCTCCGGAAAGCTGAGAGGCACCTCTGGCTTCTCCATTTTTCATGTCCTAAAGCTGCTTGGTGGAAGAAATTTAGGGACAGCTCTGGGGGCACAATCTCCCTTGGCCAAGCACACAGCACGGGGAAGGCCTTTCCATGCCGAGGCTTTGCTCCAGCCAAGGAAAGCTCCTGGCTCAAGGTCACCTTTCGTGCTCAGACCAACCCTCTGAGTTCGCCAGCAGCAGAAGAGAATTCCAGCACTGCCACGGGCTGGCACAGGAGGGGGAGTTTTGCCCTCGAGAGATGCTCCTCTGCCAGTTTTTGGATTCAAGCAGCTCCAGGTCCGTCCATTTTGGTTGCACAGCAGTTGGACATGCAAGTCCAGGAGCTCTGTTCATGGCCAGCCACAGCAGGTGACAGCAAGGACAGGGCACTGGCAGCGGAACATTGGCAGGGAGCGCCTTCAGCAAGCACTGGGGGCTAGAACTTGGTGCGGAAAACGCTCCGGGGGCCTCTGCACCGAGGCAAAAGGAGCAAAGTTTCAGTTCTGACCTGGCCGGGGAGCAACGAAATCGCTGCTTTCCACCACCCAATTTAATTGCCTTGTGTTCTACAACTGCCGGAGGAGACCCCCGGGGGGAACGCCATTGAGCTTTGGGTTGGGCTGGTGGGGACTCTGCAGGAGCCGAGAATAGCAAGAGAGCGCGGGCTGGACACGAGCCGCGGGGTGGGCACGGATCGGGATGGGCCCGCAGAGCCTCCATGCTCCAAAGCCCCACCTGCGACACGGGGGCAGCTCTCGACATCCGCGTGAGAGGGACGAGTCGCCGGTGGCTGTACTAGGTTCGTCCGTTGGAGCAGCTTTTTGTCCCGATCCGGGACAATCCGTGCGGGATTGGTGTCCCTCGGAAGGTGCGCGAGAAGGGGATGAAAGCGGTTGGTTCCATTCATATTTGTTTATTAGGGGTTTTTTGGTGGGGAGGTTGTTTTGTGTTTTTTTCCTAAGAAGTGCCGAGCTGTTTGAAAGCTCTCTGGGTGCGGGAAGCGGCTGCCCGAGGCCGGAGCCGCCGCCTTTGGCCGGGAGCCCCCGGGCAGAGCTCTCTGCTCGGGGCCAAGTCTCGGGCGGCGCGGGGAGCGCTCGGCGGCCCGTGAGCCCCCGGCCCGTGTCCGCAGCGGGCTCCGAGGGGAGCAGGCCGGCCCGGCCGTGGCCGTGCTCGGGC
>VZRL01004075.1:0-28599 GCA_013397895.1 Origma solitaria
GAGCTGTGTTATATCAGTGTGGAACTCTATCGGTGTGGAGCTGTGTTATATCGGTGTGGAGCTGTGTTATATCGGTGTGGAGCTGTGTTAAATCGGTGTGGAGCTCTGTTAAATCGGTGTGGAGCTGTGTTATATCACTGTGGAGCTGTGTTATATCGGTGTGGAGCTGTGTTATATCGGTGTGGAGCTGTGTTATATCGGTGTGGAGCTGTGTTAAATCGGTGTGGAGCTCTGTTAAATCGGTGTGGAGCTGTGTTATATCACTGTGGAGCTGTGTTATATCAGTGTGGAGCTGTGTTCTATCGGTGTGGAGCTAGCCTTCTCTGAGGGCGCATCTCGAGATCAAGGTTTGCCTCCTGCAAAATCTTTCAAAATTGAGTTGTCTGGCCTGAGGAAAACCAATCAAACCTAACAAATCTTCAGTCATCTTTCTTTCCTTTCCTTTTGGAGCCATGTTCACAAGTAATCGGAGAGAATTTCAGTGTGCAGGGCTCATTTTTCACGTCAGTGCTGCTGTGGGATTGAGCCAGGGATGAGCGAGAGTTCCCTCCTCCTCCTGTTGCCACAGAGATACAGGAGGTTAATTGTGGAAATGAAATCAATCATCATTAAAGCCTCCTGTGCTGCGGTCCGAGAGGTTTTGATGAAATGTTGTGTATTCAGAACAGAACATTCTAATTTCTATCCTCAGCTGAGTATTTTTTAACTTTTTCCCCTCCTGACTGAGCACAGGGTGGGCATCTGTTCAGGCCTTTTCCTGTGTCATTGTCCCTTTGCTTTTCCACGTTTGCTGTTAGTTTTTGCTTCAAAATGCACTGATTTTCTTGTAAAAGGTTCTTTCACCTCTGATTTTGTGAAACTAAAACATAAAACTTACTTTTCTGTAAAGAGCTGTCTTCATAAATTAGCAAAGTCTAGTGAAGCCGTGGTATGTTTGAGCTGATGTTTCCCTCAGCTTTGGGAGGAGAGCTTTAGCAATATCCAAATATTTTTACCAGCCTGCACATTACCGAATTCATGGAAGAAACAATGCCTTGAAGTAGTCAGTTCTGATGTGTTCAGGATAATGTGAGTAGCAGGGGCTGTGATTGTGTGAGGAAATGGAGCTGAAGGCGCTGCAGGGAGTGTGGGATGGGCTTTGAGCAGTGCAGCGCAGCCCTGTGCTGTTCTCTCGGAATTCGGGTGGAGGATGCAATGCTCTCCTGCTGGAGTGCCATCAGCTGGACTGTTCCGGGGCTGGAGGAGAGGGGAGAGGAGTAGAAAATGCTTCAGCACTGATGAGGACAGCTTGTGAAACACATCAGTCAGGTTTTCCGTGTGCTGGGCTGGGTTCAGCTCCGGGAGGCTGCTGGGGCAGGGCAGATGCCAGCCCTGCCTCTGCTCACTGCTGGTTTCTGTTTCAGCTGCTTGGGGTAGGGCTGCCCTCGGAGCAGCTGTGCCTGCCCAGGGGCAGAGCAGTGCCAGGGTGAGCTCCTGACCCACGGAGATGTGAGCTCCTGACCCACGGAGATGTGAGCTCCTGACCCACGGAGATGTGTGCTCCTTACCCAGGGCTGTGTGCCCGTGCAGACTCCCCCAGGCAGGGGCAGGGGGAGGCAGGGCTGCCTCAGCAGCACTTTTTGCAGGGGTTGTGCTGTCCCCACACCATTCCCGTCCCTGACGCGCTGTCCCTCGTTGCAGCTGCAGCTGAAAATGAGCGAGCGGGCGGTGTCGCTGGGCACCGTGGTGCCCCTGCCCCGCAGCGCCTACTGGCACCACATCACCCGGCAGCACAGCACCGGGCAGCTCCTCGGCCTGCCAGGTAAGGACACTGCCACCTCCCCGGAGGGTGGCACTGAGCCCCAACTGCTGCTCGGCTCTTGGGGACGAGGGCACGGCCTGTTTGGGGTGGCCAGCTCGGCACAGGGGTGGCCAGGGAGGGCATCCTGCCCCTGCTGGGCTGTGCTTGGAGAGCCGTGTCCCCAATTTGGGAAGGACGTTGAGGTGTTGGAGCAGGGGCACAAGGCTGGGGAAGGGTCTGGAACACAGATCCTGTGAGCAGCTGAGGGTTCCTCCTGGACAAGAGGAGGATCAGGAGCTGCTACCCAACTCCTAATGGCTTTTTCTGCCGGGCTTTGACACATTTGGCTCCCCTCCCTCTGCATGGCTGCCTCACCCTGACAGCGATGCAGCCTTCATTATTGATTCTGTGCTTGTTAAAATTCACCCCAAACAGCCACAGCCCAAAACAGCCGAGTTAGGGCAGGTAAAAGGAAATGGCCACGGTAAGTATTGCTGGAAAGCTGTGTCTGGAGTGCTGTCAGGGCACTGCAGCCTGGCCTGAGGTGGGCAGGTGTCTCCTGCAGACCCTGGGGAGCCCTGGGGCAGCACAGCTCAGTCCGGGATGCAGGGACAGAGGGAGGGAGGGATTCTCCCGAGCAAACTCCTGCATCCCACGCTCCCTCCGTGGTCTCCAGGGACATCTCGTGGTTCCCGAGAGCCTGGCTGGGCGCAGGGGGGATCCCAGTGATGCCTGAAGAAGAGGCCAAAACAAATTAGGAGTATAAAATGCGGACAAATTTATTCGAGGCCTTCAAGGTACATTTAGGCAAGCAAAGCCCCCCCCGTCAG
Source organism: Origma solitaria (assembly GCA_013397895.1). NCBI lineage: Eukaryota > Metazoa > Chordata > Aves > Passeriformes > Acanthizidae > Origma > Origma solitaria. The sequence goes on from VZRL01004075.1 coordinate 2,611, forward strand.
GGACGACATCCAAAATGGACTTTGGGTCACGAGCTCTTCACCTTTGATAAGTTCTGTCCCATTAGCATATTGGCTCTTAATTCTCCAATCCACCCTCAGGTGATGATGTTCACCACCCCAGGCCTGCTCCCCCAGCTCACAGTTGTTTCCATATTTTCGCACCCTAAGGCAATGAATCTGTCCTTGAATCTGTGTTCAGAGAGCCTTGTTTGGCCAAAGGTGCAGGAACAGAGGATTTTAGCACTTTGTGAGAAGCGCAGAACTACAGCAAGTTACAGATACCTGAAGAGTGAAAAACTAGAAATATTCAAAGGCATCACCACCATGCCTGGGGGGAGGCAGGAGGGCTCTGGGGCAGCAGCTCTGTCCCCGGGTACCGCAGAGGGTGTAAATGTGAGCTTCAGCTCCCGAGAGAGGGGACACGGCAGCACCTGACGGGCACCCCTGGTGCCTTGGGCTGCGCTCCCCTCCTGCACTGGAGGTGCTCCGGGAGGAGCTGGGGCAGGGTCAGCACCGCGGAGTTGTCTGTGCTCAGAATTCCCCCAAATTTGGGGTTCCCAACCCCCAAGAAAAGCCTTAAAAGAGATATTTTTTCCCTGGTTCTTTCTTTCCAACACTAGAGGGGGCAGGCAGCACATGGAAAGCTCCATCCCGGCGAGGGATGAAGGATGAAACTTAGCACAGAGCCTTCATCAAACCACTAATTCACCAGGGAAATACAACTGCGTGGTTACAAACCATTTGTCTGATAGTTAGAAAAATAGTTCGCTTGTTAGACTGGGGAAAAAGGATCTAAAAGAGCATTTTTGCATTTGAAATGAAAGTAAAAACTTGGAAAAAATTAATTTGCTTTATGCAAATGTCTGTTCTGAAGGAAGTGGTACAGAAAAGCTGTGTGGCTATTTCTGAGCTGGAGCGGCAGGTTAAGCAGGGATAGGTTTAATTCAAGTGCTGAATCTGTAGTTCGGATATTGCTGTTCAAATTGGTGCCTGTGTCTAACTGAGGCTGTTCTGTTTTTTCCATCTGACTCGGAGAAGATGTTTCCAGCCCGGTGAAGCTCCATCGCACGGACACTTTTCCAACCTATAGGTCAGAGCATCGATAAAAATCCGGAAAGTCTTTACAAACTCTTCATCTTCCTACCAACGGCCCCAGTGATGACAGTGATGATGATAACCAGGGATGGAAATGCAGAGAAGTTCAGGTTGGATGGAAAATTCTTGCAATACAAAGGATTTTTTAAACTTTGCCAAAAGCGGAAACTTTTCTGTAGATATTGGGGAGAGGAACCAAACCACCAAACCCTCGGGTGTATCTTTTATATCTTACAGCTGGACAGAGAAGAATCCACTCCCTAAACACTTCCCGATGATTTTGTATGATAGGTTTGTTGTAAATACGTGAGCTCCTGTTGTGCTGTGGTTACATTTGGTCCCCTGACAGCTGTGTCACCCTTGTTTGTGGCAATGCTTGTCTTCAGTTATTTCCATTATTGTTTCCCTGTTCCTGATATCTGCAATGGTGGCCAGTTTGAAGCAGCTCTTTGATACAATTTTTCCTGTTTGAAGACTTGATTGATTTATTTTAGAAGAATCCTCTCTTTCCTGTATTTATTTCCATCTCTGTAAACATTGAAAATAAAATGAGTCCCACTTAATTTGCGGTGCAGTGTATTTTGTCAATCAATTAGCACAAGCTAATTTTCTTTTCGGACAGAATAACAGTCTTGGGCTTTGGGTTAGAAACAGCAAAAGGTTAATGTTGGATTTCCACAGCCAGGAGTGCTGTAGGAATAGAATTGGAGGGGAGGGAGAACTCAGGGAAGCCAAATGTGAGAGTGGGGAAGGTAAATGCGTTTCTGAAGGCAGTAAAATCAATATGCCATCGTTGTGGAAGGTACCCCAGAGTGCAGAGATAAGCTTAATTTATTGTAAATAAGGATTATGTTCACTCCATTCCCAGGCTGAACTGCTCACAGAAATAAGGGATTGAAAGCCATGTTGTGACTAATAGGTCTTTATCTTGCAGGTTTGCTCTGCTGATGTATTCCCTCCCGAGCTGGCAGCAGCTGTTCTGTCATGGATATGACAGCTCAGTAAATGTTTTATTCACCTTTCACTCACGCGGTGATGGATACAGCACAGCTCTCTGCGCCTCAACACTCCAATTACAAAGAAGACAAAAAAAGCCACTTTGACCTTGGCCTTTAAATGAAGGGTCATTAAATCACCCTCCTCTGATATTATCCTGTCTAGTGGCTGGGAAAACAGCCCAGGGTTGCTCTGAATTGCTGCAGGGGTGACACAGGACCCAGAGCTGCTCTGGTTTGGTTTCTGCTCCCAGCACATGAAGCTCTCTCTGCACCACTGCAGCCTCGGGAGGCTGAGGGAAGGAGGGTGAGCTGCTCCTGGAGGGAAAGGCTCCCTGTGTTTGTGTCCAGCTGCTCCATGGAATTCCAGCGTGGCCTTGTATCCTTCAGCCTTGTTCTTTCCTGAGTGCCTCACGGGAATGCCAAACCCCTGGTGCCTTTCGTCCCACAAAATCCAACCTGCGGGTCAGAACCGTGGAGGTGGAGGATATGTGTTGGGGGAAGGAGAAAAAGGGATCAGAGAGGAAGTGTGGAGCTGCTCACCACACTTTTCAGTCCATGCTAAGGTGTTATTCCATTTTTTAAGCAGTAATGGCACAGTGGGTGGAGGGAGAGGGTCCTGACTGCAGCAGGTAATCCTAAAAAGCTAATCTAGGAATCAAATGCATTAGGGGAAAAAAATATAAATCTAATATCAAGACTTCAAATTACATTTCTTTTCCGTAGATGTTTGTATTGCAGGTAACAAAATGCAAATGGCATTATTTAAATAGCACAGAGGGCAATGGAGCTGCTGGAAATAAAGCATGGTGCTGCTGGGAGAAATGGGGTGGGTCACATCATCCCCATTTCCATTTAAAGGGTTAAAGGGAGGTGGATTTGCAAAGGACTTTCTAAAAGTCGCTCAAGACCTTGAGGTATTTTACAATTGTTCAAAACTTTTTTTTCTTTATTAAAGGACATCTTCCATTTTTTGCTTGACCAAGATTTAATCAAACAACTTTTTCCTCCTTGAGGGAGGGCAGTGATTGAAGTGGGTTGGTTTAGCATCTGTCTGAGCGAAACAGCTTTATTTTCCATGCTTGCACTGCCGCCAATGCTTGTTTTTAAAAGTGCGTTTGGTTTTCCTTTCCCTCCTTTCACCTACAGCAGAAAAGCACCATTAATATTTAAGCAGATGAGCATCTCTTGAAGTCTGTGACTTGCAGCCAGATCGGCATTAATTGAAGCAATCGCAGAGCTGAAATGAATTCGGTGAGAGCTGTGAGTGAGCCCTGTCGGAGCAGCTCTGGGGAGCGAATTACAGCCTGGGGCACTGAGATGGGGCATGGTGTGCCATCTCCGAGTGCTCATTAATTTCCACAAGGGCAGATTGATCTGCTGCTGCCACGAACGCTAATGAAGCATTCTCTGATTTTTAGGGAATGTTCTGCCGCTGCCACGAGCCCTGTAGTGTTTAAAGAAAAGCTGTGTTCAAGCAGAAGGCTCTAATTAGAACCTGAGCCTCATTGATTGCTCCACACTTCCTTCGTGGATTTACAAATGCCAGGGGAAATTTGTTGTGGTTGCTTTCCCGCGAGCATGTGGAGCCTGTGGGTTCTGTTTCTTGACATGGCAGATTTAGGGAATTCGGTGCTGAGGGATTCGGGGTGGTTGGTTTGTTTTTCCCATGAGTGTTTTCCCAGCTTTTAAACACTCTGGGAATCTTACAGGTTAAAGGAGGGAGGGGTTCATGTGCTCTAAGCCACCACAAAAAACCCTGATTCTTTTAGCGCTGAATGAATTCCCTTTCCAGCCACAGGAGGTGAGAAAACGTGGGAAGGAATAGCTGGGAGTGTTGTGGCTCCATCGGGCGCGATCCCCGCGGCTGCCGTGGGATGCCAGCCTTGTCCCGGGAATGGGATCAGTGCCTTGTTCCAGGAATGGGATCAGTGCCTTGTTCCAGGAATGGGATCAGTGCCTTGTCCTGGGACTAGGATCTGCAGCCTTGTCCCAGGAATGGCATCAGTGCCTTGTCCCGGGAATGGGATCAGTGCCTTGTCCCGGGAATGGGATCAGTGCCTGGGATGCCAGCCAGCCTTGCCCTGGAAATAGGATCAGTGCTTTGTCCCGGGAATGGGATCAGCGCCTTATCCCGGGAATGGGATCACTGCGTGGGATGCCAGCCCTGTGCCGGGAATGGGATTTGCCGGGGCTGCTCCCCTGGCACTCGAGACTGCCCCAAACCGGGATGTGGAGTAAAAACCCCCAAATCTTTCCCAAAATCCGATCCCTGCCTTGTGGCGCCTTGCAGCCCCCCTGCTCCTGCCCCGTGCTGCCCTCGCCCCACATGGTGTGGGGCATTCCCAAAGGGACCATCCTGGGGCTGTGGGAGCAGTTTTACACGCTCAGGTGAGGAGCCCCGAAATGTCCACTTGGGCCCATTTTCCCAGGCTCTGTTTCCAGTCCAGCCTGAGCACTCCTTGGTGCCCCTGATCCCTGGCAGTGCCCAGGCCAGGCTGGACTTTGGGGTTTGGGGCACTCTGGGGCAGTGGGAGCTGTCCCTGCCCATGGTAGGGGTGGCACTGGGTGAGTTTAAGGTCCCTCCCAGCCCAAACCATTCCAGGATTCTGTGGCACTTGATTTTCCCCTTTTTAACAAGGAAATGGCACATCTGCAGACAGGAGTCCCCAGGAGAACCCTGCAGGGAAAGTCCTGCCATTTTCACAAACAATGGGGTAAGGACCACAGAAAACAGAGCAGGGAACTGCTCTGGTCCTACTGGACAAATTATGTGCTAAAGGACACATAAAATTGAGATTTAATTACCTGTGCTTGTTAAGTCGCTTTTTTTTTTCTTTTCTTTTTTTTTTTGAGAATTTCTCCCAAGCCACAGTTAAAATCTGGCAACTGCCTCAGTTTTTCCCTCTCTGACTTTCCCTAACCTTCTGTCCTATCCTTCCATATTCTGCTGTGAGCTTAACAAATCTGCCATTCTCCACCACACGTGTAGTGCATGGAATCATGCCTTTATCAAATTATAGCTAATCAGATGTTGTCTGTACTTTGAGATGACTGGATGAAAGATTTTATAAAATGACTAAGAGAAATTCACTTGCTAATATAATTTGTATGATCTTTTTGACTGAGTAAAGAATATTTTACATAATGAGATAAACTGTATATGGACCAAATGATATAGAAAACCTGTTGGTCATAAAATGGGAGCAAATATTTGCACAAATTCTTATTTCTCCTTAATGTGGAGTGACTCAGCTGAAAGCCAGACAGGAGTAATGAGGTATAATCTCTATTTTTGGCACATTCAGTAAAATGAAAGTGTACCTACATTTAGCATAAATCAAACAGATAAATGCTGTCCTGCAGTGTGGGAAGGGAAAAGGTGGAAAAATTGGATTTATGGCTCCTCTGGCAGCTGTGGAAGAGGAGGAGTTGGAGGGACCTTTCCCAGCTGGAGCTGCTTGGGAATTTTGCTTGGGAATTCTGCTCTGGAATCCCCAGGGGGGCCGTGACTAACCTGCCCTTTTCTTCATGGATTTGCCTCAAAATGAAGACTTTCCAGGCCTTTTAATTGTGCTGGGCTAGGATTACAGGAATTCTGTGTATCCAGGCCCTGGGATGGAATCCAACCAAATCCATCCTTTTTTCTGCTCCAGGAAGGCAGCAAATATTTGCAAGGAAATTTTTGCTGGGTCAGAATTTTGCTGACCTTTTGCAGGGAGCCAGGAAGGATTGATCCAAGGCCAGGACCCACCTGGAGCAGCAATACATAGAATCAAAATTCCATTTATCATTGCTTGGGGAGGGGCTGTTATTTCTCATATTTGTTTATCCCATGGATTATCCAATTTAGTGATTTACAGAGTGAGACAAAATTAATTGAAAGGTTCTTTTCCTTTGCCACACGTGAGTGTCAAATCCTTGTGGAAAATCGCTCCGATTGTGTGATCTGTGGTTGAAAGTGAGAACAGAGTGCTTAATGAGAGTTTAATTATCTCGGAAGGTTTGACACACTCTGATTGCTTTTGTTCGATTCCTCTCCGTGCTCAGTGGTCTCTTTGGGAGTGTTTCCTGTGCAGCTCATCCAGCCTGAGCCTGCACACTTCTCCAGCCTGGAAAAACAGATTTTCTCTTCAGTCTCATGCTCGTGTGTGACCTGGTAGCAAGAGAAGCATTAACGTGGGCCTGACGTGGGCTCTACAAGTATTTGTGCCGTTCCCTTCATCATTCCCACCGGCTCGGGGCAGGCAGGAATATCCTGGGGGTCCTTTCCTGAACGGACCCTGCGGATATTTGTGTTTTGCACTTTTGTTCATTGTTTTCAATAAATAGATTCGTAAGTCCTGTGAGGAGTGGCTGAGGGAGCTGGGGGGGCTCAGCCTGGAGAAAAGAAATGGAATAAAGATTTGTAAATACCACACAGGGAATTTAATGTATCTGAATGAAACACTCCTGGTCCCTGCTGTGCCCACAGTACTCACTTTGTTTTTGTCCGTGGTCAAACACGGAATGAGGCAATTTAGCCAAAGGAACGATCAGCAGCGCAAGCCACGGGAATCTGCAGAGTGCCAATAATTTAATAACACCTGTGCTTGCCACATCAAATCTCCCTGGCTCCCTCTGCTCCGCAGTGAAAGCGCGAGATCCGAGCAGAAGGTGTGCTGAGATACTGCGCCCTCGGAACCGCGAATTGCTGAGTGCCTCAGATCGGCAGCTGCTCCCATTATTGTGGGCAGGGGGATGTGGCTGGGTTAAAATAGATGTTCAACTGCGACTGCAAACAGGAAATAAAACATTTAAAAAAAACCCGACGCGCTGGGACAGAAAAATAAAAGCAGATGATTCATAACCTGGGTGAGACAAGTGTTTGAAGCTGTGAAAGTGAGGTTTAAAACGAGAGATGATGTCTGGATTTGGGGAGGCTGTCACTCGCCTCTCTATTTCAGGATAGTGTTGGCACAGCTCTCCCCATCCAGTCTCCACTTGCTCTCCGTTATGAAACCATTCAAATACCTTTGCAAAGCGGAGTTTGAAGAGCCAATCACCCTTAATCAGGAGAACAAACCCCAGAATTCTCTGCCAATATACAGAAATATTTATTTGCCTGACACGCAAGGTGCAGAGCTGCCCAGAAATTCTCCCTGCGAGCTCCAAACCAAGGCAGCAGATGGTGAAATTCTCTGCACACCTCAGGGCAAGGCAGGAGCTGCTGACTGCTCCACTCTGCTCCGGAGCTGCCCTCGGCCCCGAGGACTGCGGGGATGGAGCTGAGCCAGAGCCCTGCTCAGGGTTTTTTCTGTCATTCCGAGTAGGATCTTTGTCATTCCAAGCAGGATTTCCCCTCTCTCCCTCGCAGTTTTTGGTTTCAGGGTAACTCATGGTGTGGAGATGCTCTGGGTGGGGCAGTCCTTGTGCCCACGGTTTGGGGAAATTCCTGAGATCAATTGATTGATTGATTGATTTGAACAAACTCAGCCCAACTTCTCCCTGACATTTAGAAACTGTTCCTCTCAGAAGGTGCCTCCTGCTCCTATCCAACCCCACTCGGGAAGGGTTTTGTGGAGGACACTTATGGAGGTACCAAAGCTGGCCTGGGAGACGCAGGAAATGTTCTCGATGTGTGTGGCCTCTCTGGGCAGTGGCAGACGGATGGGACTCAGAAATTTGGATTAATGGAGGGGCTGTTTTCCTTTCCTTGCTGCTTCATAAAATGGGTGCAGCCACAAGCTTTGAGGAAATGATGGAGCTGTTTTTGAGAACTACCAAGTGTGAAAATGTTGAGAAAAAAAGAAATTCTTTTAAAGATAAAGAGAGTAAATATTTGAGAATATTGAAATATGCCACTTCATCATAAAAGGGGGTTTGAGTTTCATTATTTTTTAAATTTTTTTGTGTTAAATGCAGGGTCAAAACTCTCATGAAAGCAATCAAGGCTCTTACCTGTGCAGGTGGAGCTCTCGTTGCCCTGCCCAGGATCCCCTGTGCTCCCACCCGCACACCTGAGCCACATTTAGGGACACCCTGGGCTCCCCACGAGGGTTTTTTCCTCAGCCCCATCTGTCTCTGGCTGCCGTGTGCTGCTGGAGGATCCGTGGAGGATTTTGGGGATCCCTGGAGGATTTTGGGGATCCCCGTGCAGGTGAAGATGCTGCTGTGAGCTCCCTTTGGGGTCCCACCCTCATCCTCCGCAGAGCTGTTCCCCTTCTGCTGCTCCTGGACAGAGGTAAGCTCTCTTTAAAAATAAATTACAGCATTGCCTCAATCCAGCTTGAACAGCCATCTGGAAATGAGTGATTCCATCCTGAACCAGCAGGATCTGGGGACCCCAACTCCGTCTGATTTGCTCTGATTTTGCATTAAATGCTGCAGGAGGAAGTTTGAACATAAAGGTTTTTGTTCTGAGCTTGTTGCTGTGTAAAAGATGCCGGGGGGGATAAAACAGATGCTGTCAAAATATCATTATTCTTTATTCGTTAACATTTAGGTGATCACTTTGGGGTGCAGTTCGCCACCAGGCCTTGATTCCACAGACATTAAGGGCACAGCCCTGTTTGGAATTAGGACTGATTTCAAACCATGAGGGTAAAAAGCAAACCAGCCTCTCCTATATTTTATTCTAATCCGTGGCTATGAGATGAAAATACACATAAAAAGCTATTTCTTCATTATTTTTGCATCTCGAGGGTCAAGGTTGAAGTGACCAGCAATGAGTTCAAGGGAGCTCCTGTTTCTATAGAGACAACATTTTTCTCTATTTTCTATTTAGAACAGAGCACCTGAATAGACTTCCCAACACTCGGTTCTGTTCTCTTAAATCTTCAGAGTGCTGTGACTTTATTTCAATTATGTTTAAACCGTTTGAGAGGTGGAATGGAAATAACATATCTGGACATGCTTTAGAAATAAATATTCAAAATGGATAGGAATGTTTTAATGAAAGGCAGTGTTGGAGCTGGGACATTTCACAGTAGAAAGAGAATTGAGGCAGAGATTTGCTTTCTGAATGTTTTTATTTACTAAATGTGGATTGTTAATCTGCCATGGCAGTCCAGCTTTGGAAAGTGGGGCAGTACTGGGAAAAATCTGTAATTCCTTTAGAGAATCCAGCAAAATATTCTTTCAGGAGTGCTGGAAATAACAATTAACTTCTTCCATGGTGTACACAACCAAAGGTATTTTAATGAGCCATTTTATCCAGTCCACAATAAGTTTTGTCTTTATTCCAAAAGCAGGAAGGATTACAATATTTTTCTGTATTTTCTATGAAAATGTGGCCATTCTGAATCTCTATCTGCTCCTCAGGACTTATTACTGCATTTGATTGTGCCAGTAATGCAAGGTGTGCAAACCTGGCACGTACAGCGATGTAAAGATCGCTTTGTTCTCTCCATCACATCCATTAAAAATGCTCTGTCCCTTCAATGGCAATAATTCCATGGGCAAACCCTTCCTGGCTGGGAGTGCTTGGTGAATTCCAGAGTTCTTGGAGAGCCGAGGGTTCGGTAACTGTTTATAGGGGAATTAAATGGGTGCTGTGCTTGGCTTTTTGGGGTCAGCATTTGAAGAGAACTCTCAGAAGAACCCACATGAATAAACAGGCAGGGGGATGAGGATAAAGGAGAAATAGTCCCTCATTCCCTGGAGGATAAGAGTCCTGCCCAGGCCCTCTCAGCTGCTGCTCCTGCGTGACCTCAATCATTATTTATCACTCCTCACGCTGAAATGCAGCTTTCCCCATTAACTTCTATCACTTCAGCTGTCACATTTGAATTTATCCACTCCCAGGGACAATATTTATTCCCCTCGCCGCTGAAGGGGGAAGGCAATGATTAGCCATGCAATCAGGAGATGCTGATCTCCATAGGAATCCCATCCTTGCTGACATGAATGGGAATTACGCACCCTTAAACTGAGTTAGTTACCCTCCTTAGGCAGACAGGCGAATTTAGCAGCCTCGTCTGGAGCCAGAGGAAAAGCCTGCACTCATTTCAGTGTGCTTTGGATCCAGGCAGGAGTCAGAAGTAATTATTTCCTGGGAATGGAGTGGTGAAAGAGTAAAGGAAGGTCTTTGTCTCACTCTGAAGATGCTCAAAGCAGGCGAACAACAATCTGCTCCAAATTGGGGCAGTGGATTAAAATAATAGATCTGATTGATTGCTATTTTACTGCTGAATACCTTCATTGCTGAAGGCAGGATTGTTCCTTCAGCTCCCGAGGTATTCCACATCATTTTGGGGTTATTTCTCTGTGTGTCTGACTTTGGGGGTGTTGTTGTTCTTGTGCTGGAGTTAAAAAAGCCTCTCAGAGGTGTTTGACTGAGAAATCATCCCAACAAAATATCAATTATTCCAGAGGGCCCACCGACATAAGCACACATTAATCTATTCTTAAATATGTGGTAGAGCCTTTCCCCTGAGGGGACTGTGGAGCTGTGAAAATATGTACCAGTAATTAATTACAAGCCAAGAACAGATTCTTATTGCATCTGAGGACTAATAAAACAAAATATATAGAGCTGAGGGGTGTCTGTAGGGTCCTGGGGGCTGGGCAGGGGTATCAGGCAGTGACAGTGTCATGTTTAATATCCTATCAAAAGGAAAGCGCAGGGTTTTATTTGAATGACATTTTCCATATAGAACAGCTATTTATTTTCGCAGCTCATATTTTAGACAAACAAAAACATTTTATTTCCTCTTTGCCCAAGAGAGCTGGCTTCATTGTTGCTGCAAAAAAAAAGGCAATTTCTTCTTTTAGGAATTGCTGTTGAACACATTATTGAGGTTTGAGGTATTAAATATCACTGCCCTGTGTGTGTGGGCTGGAGATGAGGATGTGCTCCTCCTCTGTTGTTGGGGAAGATGAAATAGGAAAGCTTTATAAATATGATTACCTGGCAAAAGATGCTGAGAATATGGAAACTAGAAGCGAGATTGAAATGAAGACAAGCTTTGAGGTACCAAACCCCAGGTACTGAACAGCTGGAAACAATGGTGTGGCCGCTGAAGGTAACCCCCTTTGGATTAAACAATCCCCTCTGCTTGCAGACAGCTCCAAGGGGCAGAGCAGACCCTGCCAACTCGGCAGAGGGTCCAAAAAGCAGTTTTTAGGGTTTAAAATATAACGCTGTATGGTAATGCAATGACTCTCATAGGCTGTATGTAAATGTTGTAGGATTTGTAGCTTGTTCTAGATTGGTTAGTGAAAATTAGAATATTCAGCACAGAAGATGATTTAGTGTATTGTAGACAACAATCATGGTACTCTCATTCTATTCTATTCTATTCTCTATTCTATTCTATTCTGAACTTCTCTCTCTCTCTCTCTCTCTCCCTGCTCTGAGCTGTGTCTGGCAGCTCCCAGCAGCTCCCCTGCACCCACACCTTTCACAATAAACCTCATGCTCTCAGACCAAACTCCAGAGATCTCTCTGTCTCCGTCCCAACTGTCTGAAACAAACCGATCAAATCCCACACTCTGTGCCCTGCTCTGCTTTCCACAGCTCAGGGTTTGCCCAGCCCTGCTGCCCCAGTCCTTCTCTGACGTTTGATCCACGGTGGTGCAGCAAAGAGCTCTGGATCGTGGTGGTTTTGCTTGGCCGACTACCTGTGCTGGGGTGGATGCTCAAAGCAGAGGTTCCCTCTACCCACCATGCCACCAACGCCACGTGGAGCAAATGGATTGCCCTCATCACACAGCGTGCCCCTATGGGAAATCTGAATCACCCTGGGATCTTGGAAATAATTACAAATTGGCCTGAAGGTGAAAAATTTCCAGAATCTTTACACAGGACATACAGGAGCCATTTTTGTACCCCGCCCTACTCACTGGCAAAATCTGGGCCAAGCAAAACCACCACAGGAAGGTGTGCAGGGGCTGAACCCCAACCTAACACCCCATGGACAATTCCCAGTCTGATTCCCCTGCCCTGAGCTCTGCGGAAATCAGATCTGGATTCGGTCCCGGCGAGGGGAGCACCACCGCCATGCTCTGACTGTTCCATCCTCCAGGGACGGCAGGATTTGCTAAAATGGATTTTAATTTGGGATATTACACGGGGATTCAAGATGTGGCTGTTTAATGTGAGAATATCAAGAGACCATGTTTATTAGACGGAGGAGTAGATCACAACAGGCCTCTGAATCTGTCTGCCTGTTAATCTCACTCATTACTGTCTTGAGAGAAAGCAGAGAACTCTGGAAAGCAGCTAGGCATCTTCAGCTCGTGCTGGTGAAAGGGGAGGTGAAAAACCACCTGGGTCACTGCATCGAATCTCCTGCAGTTGGAGAGGAGAACATGAGGAGGTTTCAGCCCAGAATATTCCTCCAGAGCAGAAATCCCTGAATTTCTGCCTCCCCACATCCTGAGAGCACAGAGCACTGCTGAGGGAGGCACATGGGCTGGGGACGGCCCTGGCTATTTATTTATTTATTTATTCCTGCTTTTCCAGGCTGCTCCTGCCTGAAGGGGAAGGGCAAATCCAAATGGATTGCCTGGGACCTCCCTCCTGTCCCAGGGCTTTGCCAGCCACAGAGTTCTTCCCCAAGTTACAGTTCCCAGCTCCCTAAATGCCTTATTTAAATGGCTTTATTTGCTCTAAATGTTTGTTTTCTGGCTTGCCCACAATTTGAGCATTTCACGAGGTAAATGCACTTTTATTCCAGAAACCAGTTTGGGATTGCAGAACAAATTATTTCCACGCAATTGAAGACCTCTTGCAGGTTTTTCTTCTTTCTCTCTCAAGTATAAAATTCATTATAAGTATAAAATCCTGTTTCTAATAAGAAGGAGGGGAAAGAAGCATATTTAAAAATCTGGCACGTGGTGTTTCCACCTGGATGAGCAAATGGGAGGAGTGGAAAAATCGAGTTTGGACGGTAGTGATGGGTGCAAGAGAAGGCAGTGAAGAGCAGAAGAACTCCAGGGGAGATTTGTCAGCTCTGATTTCAGAGTGGCCGGGTTTGCTGGGTGGATAAAAAGCAGGCTTCATTTTCCACTGGGGTAAATTCAAAATCTGCTCACCGAGCTCATCTTTAAAAACAAATTTAAGTGGAGCAAAATAATATCTTCTGCCAGAACCTTTGATGAGAAGCTATTTCCATTCCTTCCTGTAGCAGGGGAATAGAGTGTGAGGTTTAAAATATCTTGTTTTCTTTTTTTCCTGAGCAACTGTGGCACTTTGCCAGCTGCAATGGTCTTAAATCTTCTCCTTTTCAGCAATTGAAATGTGCGTGGCTATTTTTCCCCTGTTCTGTAGACGCAGAGGGTCAGGAAGCAGCAAGGAGAGCTCCAGGCTGAGTGTCAGCATTTCGCTCCCTCCTGGGCAGCATTGCTGGGGAAGGTCTCAGAGAGGAAAGGTCCCAGGGCAGAATTGCCCTCCTGCCTCCCTGGCACCTTCTCAACAGATTTTTATTTGTGTTTATTTGTTTGTTCCTGCCAAAGAAGCAGAGGCGAGGTGAGGAGGGGAGAACACCCCGAGAGTCACCTGGGCTCTGTTACACATGTTCACTGCCGCAGATCTTTTTCTCAGCACTTTTCCGAGCACGAGCAGCCTGGGAAAGCCTCTCCTGTGGTGTCTGAGTGCCTATAAACTGCTGGGCGAGGGGAGTGAGGATTGTTTTGAAGGTTATTTTGATACTCTAGGTGGCTATTTGTACTCCGAAGTGACCCATTTATTTCCAGGACAGCTCCTGGGTGCACTGAGCACACATTGATTTGCCTGATGGAATGTGTTTTGTGCTTCCCAAGGCCCTGAGGCTCTGCTGCTATCCAGGGGCTGGAGCAGGAGGCTGCAGTGACAATTCCTGGGACAGCTCCATCTGGTGACACCAGGAAACCTTTCGGGGGAGCAGAGGTGACAGTGGTTAGGGTGTTGGCGTTGCCCTTTTCAGCCTAGGAATGAAACTTGGGATCATTTCGGTCTAGGAGGTCACAGAAAAGCAGATCTTTCTCAGAGCTCTGGGGGCAATTCTGGAAGAACAGCCACAAAAGCCCAACCCCACAGGGGTGAATAGAGTTTGATAGGTTTTAGGGAAAAATGAGCAGAATTGATCAAAAGCACCAATTCGGAGGATGAATGGTGATGCAATTCCCCCCAGGTCGAGCTCCTACTCTGGAGAGTCTGTGGGAACTGCAGGCATGTAGTGAGAATTACTGAGAGAGGTCTGTTTGTCCCATTCACACTATTCCTCTCTCAAAACAAGCAGGAATTCATAAAAAAGACACCCGATTGCATGCAGGTGGTGTTTTTCCAAGATGTTTTTCTAACTATGGGTCACCAATGACACTGTGGGGTGGTGAATTGGGAGCCAATGGATGTGTGACAGGAATGGTAGAAAGAGTATAAAAAGGCTTTGGAAAATAAAGAGTGAATTCGTTTTCTCTGACCAAGAAGCTGTTGTGGTGAACTTTTTACTTGTCGTGACTGTCCCAACAACGACAGCCCCCCACCACTGGCACTGGTCGGACTTGTTGATGGAAATGTGTTGGGAAGGTTTTGTTCCCAGGAAGGTCCAGGACAGGAGAGGAGCCTTGTGTCCCCGGGGCTGGAGCTCTGCCTTGGCTTTGGTCTCCAGCTGGGGAAAAGGGGAGGAAAAGCACTGGCCAGGTTACAAACAGAGAGAGAAAAAAGGCAAAAATCACTGCGGCATCATTGCCTTGCTGATGTATGAAGGCAGGTTTAGCTATTTTTTCCCAGGAAGAAATCCTGGCAATCCTCGCAGGTGAATCTTTGCCCTCACCCCTGGTCTGTGCCTTAGGAGCAAAGTGGAAACTCAGAGATGACCTTCACCTTGTGCTGCTCGGTGTGAGGCTCAACACGGAAATGTTCTGTGGCTGGAGTGCATCAAGGGAGCTGTGGGGGCTCATCAAAAATGGGTGGTGTTTCCTGAATTCTTGCCAATGTTGGCCTGGTTGTGTCTTTCAAAGTTTTCTCAGCATCCAGGGAAATTATCCCAATCCACAGTCCTGGGGGCACCGTGTGCCCTTTGCTAATTTTCCTTTCAGAAATGGCTGATTAGCGTAACGTTTTTGATTTGGTATTTCCCCTCATAAAAGAGTGAGAGACACCCCTCAGAATCAGAAGGGTAGCACAGGTGTGCTGTGAGGATGTGCAGGTGCTAGAATGTCATTTTTGTTTGGTGAAGGTGCGTCTGCTGCAAGCCTTACACCAGAATTTTAGTGGATTTTTTGGGGCTGAAATAGAGATTAGCTGAGTCTGAGCTATGGCAGCATTTTCATGGCCTTATTCTCCTCTGCTGGAAAGTTTCACATACAGTGATGTAAAAAAAAAAAAAAAAAGTATCTTGGGTTTTTTTCCCTTAACTTTGCAATTTCCTGCTCCTTCTTCAGCCTTTGCAATAACACATCACAGTGTCAAGGCTTGATTAATTCAATGAATTACAGCAGAACTGGAGCTGTCAGGAGGTTGCCAGTGTGTTTTGATTGATATTCAATTACTTTTCATGTAAACACCAATGATTTTAATGTCCTTATGTTCCAAAGTTATTTATGAAACAAATTTCCTGGAGCCTGTTGGAAAAAGAGTTGGGCTGTCACACATGTGGAGATTGGGATGAAATGGCTCAAACTCTTGGGAATTTGCTCAGCAAAGGACAGGGAACCCAAAAATCCCTGAGGCTGTGTCCATCAGAGCCTCCTGTGGGGTCTGTCCCGGGTAGGAACCAATCCTGATTCCCTTTTGTAAATCCCTCTGGTCCTGCCCGTGGTTTTAAACCTGGATTATGGATTTTTTCATGAAAAAGGAGCAGAAATGAGCCCTGAGCTGGCTGAGGGCTCCTCATTTCCATCCCTGAGCACTCCCCAGAGCAGTCCAACACCAGCAGTGATCCCAAGCTGACCCTTCAAGGACTCAGCACTTTATGGACCCTCGGGGCCAGCGGGGCCCAGGCAATTCTTCCTTTTCCCGAAAATCCCACCCCGGGGAGAGCCTCACAAATGTTAATTTAGCTCTCGAGAACAAAGCTGAATATGGTTAAATCCAGTGACAGATTTCCCAGTATGCCCTCAAAATGTCAATTATTAGTAAAATATAGATTAATTCTTGACCTTACACTCATAATAAGCAAAATGATCAGGAAAGCACTGGAACTTGGAGCAGAAGCACAGGGATCTTCTGCCCTTGTTGATTTTAATTTTTATTTTTTCCTTGATGAGGTCTGTGTCAAGCTTTAATGAGCTCAGGTGATGCCAACTTTATTAGCAATCGCTGCTCAAGTTTGGCTTTTTGTGAAATGATCTGTCCGCTGAGGGTCCTGAAGGCAGAGCAGCACAGGATGATCCTTTGGAAGGGTTTTGGGCTTTCCCCATCTTCCCAGGGAATTCCTAATATCCCATTGGAATCTGCAGTTTGCCCCTTGGTTAAACACCACATTCAGATTTACTGCGCGAAAGATTTTGGAAGACTTCGCTTTCTGATTAGATTATTTTGCCATTTAAAAATACTTTATACAGCTTTGGGGTTAACCCAGTGGTGCATTATGTTATTTGCTGAATATTCTGGAGTTCTTAACCATCATAAACCTTGAAGGATAGATTTTGGGCTTGATTTGGAAAGAAAAGAAGCTGAAGAGTTTAATATTCTAACTTCTTTAAGCCTTTTTTTTTTTTTCCCCAGAACAAAGGAAATGTACCCCTGAATAGAAACAGAGAACACAGGAAAAGGCAGAAATCCCGAAATATCTCTGTGTCATCTGCCCAATCAGATAATTTCCTCTTATTATCTTATTTTATGAATTAGAAATCTGTGTATAAATGTGGAGTTGAATGGAAATTGAACAGCACAGGCAATGAAATGCAAATGCTTTCTTAAGTGCAGCACTGCATCCTTAATGTTCCACTGGAGCCATTCAGGGTCATTAGAGGAAGTGGAAATCTCAGATAAAAGTGTGTCCAATGGCTCCTCTTGGGACTGTCTGAGGAAGGGAAATTCCTAATTACATTTAATTAGGTTTTGCAGCTGCTGGGAGTCCTGTGGGGGCCTGACTTGGCTGAGTTTTCAGCCAGGAATTGTCTCCTCCGTGAATTCATTTGTGGATCTCTCACAAATGCCCTGGTGCAGGTGACAGAGCCTGAGCTGCAAGGAATCACCGGAGCTACAGAAGAGTCAAAATCTGTGATTGTCCTCACAATAAATACAAATATTTGAGAGGGGCAGCTGGGCACAGAGAGATGCTGAGCTGGAGGTACACAGAGCTATCCCTGGCCCTGGACAGGCTCCGAAATTATTGCACAGCAAGGGAAGAGTGGCTCAGGAGGGTAAAAGCGAGGGAAGATCCTCTGATAAAAAGAAATGGCCCCAAAAAGAGTTCCCTCCCTGGAGGTGACCCCTCCCTGTCCCTCAGGGCACCAGGGACTTCAGGAGGGCAGTGACAATCCGTGAGCTGCCCCTGCCAAATGCCACCAGTGGCGTTTGTTGGACATTTTAAACTGAAATTGGGCTTTTTTTCTTCTGGGGTTCGATGGGAATTTTCACCGAGCGAGACTTGCCTGAGAGGATTCTCTCGCTGGGGCCAAGGGGCAGCGTCTGAGGCAGGAAAATGCAGATATTTCTGATGCCAAATGAGCTCTCTGGTGGCCCATAGCTATGGGGATGTCATTAACTGCAACTTTCCATGTGCTATCCACCCGAAAGGTTTGGTGTGACACGTGAGTGACACGTGAGTGACACGTGAGTGACACGTGACCATCATGTGACCGTCATGTGTGTGACACGTGACCGTCATGTGACCGTCATGTGACCGCCATGTGAGTGACACGTGTGTGACATGTGAGACCTGCCACCCTTTGCAGGTGAAAGGTTAAAAAGTGACTTCCTTGACTCCAAGTGTGTTTGCTTCAAGTTATCTCATGTGAAAGAGGAAGAACTGAAATGGAAACAACCCAACCGAATTGCTGTGGGTTTTGTGGAAATACTCAGGTGAAAATCAGCTTATTAATGCCATTACTGGACTAAAAAAAAAAAAAGAGTGAAAACAGCCCCTGTGTTATCAGTGCTGTTATTCTGCATAAACACAACCACTATGGAAAAATTGACTTTATCCCAGTCAAAACCAGCACGAGAGGCAGAGATTTTATCTGTGGCAATTCACTCTGTGCTGCCTAAGGAAGTGTGAAACCTCGGGAAGTCTCCCTGTGTTCAGAGAATTGTCCTTTTCCTGCAGGGATTTGTGACTCTGGCTGGATAAATTAATGAATTGAATCATTTAATGAATTTATCATTAACTTTTTCTGCATAAATTTACAAAGCCAGACTTGATCTAAGAAGTAAGAGAATCTTACTGCCTTTGCCTATGGAAGAGCTGAGGCAGCTCTGCGTAGTGGATGGAGGTTCTATTTGCTGGATATTGCAAAAAAAGTGATTTAAAATAAGAGCATGAATCTGTTGCCCTTTTAGATGAGTTTTTGCTGTTAGAACAGTGTGATATTAAGGGTCCTGCCTTCTCGAGAAGAATCAGCATAAAAGCCAACCGAGATGGTTGCATATAAAATATTACTGACAGCAATGGGATTTTCTAGCAGCTTTAGTAGGTTTTGTTACCACAAATTATTCAAATAAACCATTAATTTGGGAGAATATTTCCCTCTCTTTGATGGATACCAACTGCAGGTTGGCCAAGCACAGAACACTTGCAGTGCACCGTATTTTCCAATCAATAATTTTTAAACGATGGCAATACTGAAACCTCCTGCTAGGAAATGGGGTTTTGATCTTCCTGTAATGTGATCTTCCTGTGAAAATGTGAATCGATGAGCAGGGCTGGAGGGGCTCAGTGCCAGTGGTGAGTGCAGGATTTCCTGCAGAAATTGCAGCTCTGCAGTGTGCTCAGGGCTTGGGTGGATCCATCCCCAGCTGGCACAGCAGGACAGCTCAGCACTGAAGGGAAAGAAAATAAAACAGAACGCAGAGAACTCTCTCTTGGTGTGGATTTTGTTTACCTAAAATCTAATATTTATTTACCTAAAATCTAATATTTAATTTTATTAGCTAAAATCTAATATTTAACCTTTAATTCGTAAGTAGCCTTCTGTTAACCTTTGCATTTTCCCTCCTCATTTTCATTTAGAATAATTAAAACCTTTCCCCAGCGGTAAAATTTCCAACTTTCCATCTTAAAAGTGAAGGAAATGAGGTTTTATAGAGGGGAAAACCTTTTCACCTGGTTAGAAACTGTGATAGATTCACCTCCAGCTCAGATGTCCAAACCTGCCCTGTGCCACTAAAGCCAACCTGACAGGAACCACAGAATCCATTAAACATTTTCCCAAATGCAAGGGAGCCTCAAAAAGTAGATTAATTTCGATTAAATTCTTGTTCCTATTGCCAGCGTTCGGAATGAGGTTAAAGCACAGTGCTGTGATTTTTCTGGGAGAGCTCCCTTGTTTGTAGATTTTTTTTTTTTAAACTGGATGAACGAGAATTTATAGTGCTGTCCATCTGTCACTTTTAATAGCACGTTATACATTAGTGAATTTAAAATCAAATCTCACCAATAAAGCTAAAATGGAATGTGGGTACTGTGATTAAGGTGTTTATTATTCAACTCAATTAAAGGCATCGTTAGGAGGAAAATAAAGAATTTAAATTAAGTATTGCAATAAACAGTTTTAAAACCTTTTAACTCAAATTTTAGTAACCATGGGTTGTCTGCCAGCAGAAATTAGCTTTTCAAACACCAGGAAATTCTTCCAAATTATTCATTTTGAGAACTTTTTTTAACGAGAAGGAAGAGGTTTAGGTAATTTTGGAGTGTCTTGCACAAAGTCTGGCATGAATCATAATCCTCTAGAGATCTTAAAATATCCAGTGGGTTTGGGCTGAGCAATATAATCTGTAAATTCACCTTTCCCAAAGCAGCTCCACGTAAGGAATATTCCATATTTCCACAGGTGTACTTACAAATTACTAATGGTTATCCACGAGTTTGGAAACTCAGCTCTTGGAATTTGAAAATACAGTGTCCTGTGTTTTCTATAACATATACAGGTGAATAGATTGCCAAGTTTTATGTAAAAATAGATTAAAAAAGGTGAGTTGTCTGAGTAAATTGAAAATCTTATCTCAGTAAATATTCAGATATGGTCCCAAAATGGATGAAAGGATTCTCTATAAACCCTTAAATGGCTGTGGAGAAAAATCCGAGATCCATAACACCTTGCGGTGTTTTCTTCTTCCCCTTTGAGCTTTCTCTGAGCAACAATCAAATAAATCTGTGAACCACAGAGTCATTTCCTCATTGTCAGTCAGGGCCATAATAAAAACCTGCTCTGTTTAACAGCTCAGAAATCTCTTTTTCCTCCCTCTGTGCTTTGTTTTCAAGGTAAGCTCTGGCTGGTTAGAGAGAGGAAAAACCTCAGAGCAACAAGTCTCCCACTGCTCTGTGGAGTTAATTTAAATTAAAACATCTCCTAAAATGAATGTTTTAAGTGCTGAGTGTATTCTGCCCACCAATATTTAAACGTCAACTATTATATGTATACATACACACATACATATGCAAATACTATTTTTTTGCCAAATTCTTGGCAGTTTTCAGCTGTGTCCTGTTCAGTAAATCACTTGAAACTGTTGCTGGAATACATTGATTTAAATAATTTTTCTCTCCCTCTGCCTGCCTTGGGTAATGTTTGTTTTCAAAGGCCTCTGTTTCATTTCCATTTCAAATGAAATTATTATGCAGAGTTAACTGGTAAAGCTTGAGTGGATTAAAAACAAACCCTAATGATAAATTAGAGTTTGAATCACAGGGAATTTCAGCTTCCAAGCCCATCAATTGCCCACGTGCAGTTTGTTATATTCCTGCAGACAAATGCACTTAACACGCTGACAAGTTCCATTTCCTCGCAGCTTTATTACACAAATCACTTCTTACAGGGAAAAAATGTCAAATGCCTCCTGCTCCCAACCCCAGGCCTGATTTGGAGGGAAAGCAGAAGGGAATGAGCAGGAAAATGCAGAGTTTGGGTTGGATGTGGCGCCAGCAGTGCTGCTCCTGTCCCCTCCCCAGTTTGTCCCAACACTCAGGGCCATCCCTCTCTGCCCTGCTGCTGTCCAGGATTTCCTGGGACACTTGTATCCCAAAATTTGGGAGCTGCCTTTAGGGATTTGCCTTCCTCATCACTACCTGTCAGAAATTTGCCTGCAGGACCATCTGTCAAATAGAACAAGCCAGGAAACGTTCAGACGTGCCAGGAAATGTCTCTTGTGTCACACACGAATGCCTGGTGACTCAAAGCTGAGCGATTATGTAATGTTCTTTTCGAGGGTGAATGTCCCAAAGTGGTTAGTTCAGCCTGGATGGTGCTTTAGCTTCGCAGTGGCTGTTTGCCAGAGCTCCGAGGGTTCTCTTCCTGCTCCAAATCGATTTTC
The DNA here is from genome assembly GCA_013397895.1 of Origma solitaria. NCBI lineage: Eukaryota > Metazoa > Chordata > Aves > Passeriformes > Acanthizidae > Origma > Origma solitaria. Next base: position 24,085 of record VZRL01004075.1, read on the forward strand.
AGCTTTGGTGAGAATTCTGAGTGATTTTTTTTGTTGTTGTTCCAGTGATATCTGTGATTCCTTCTTGTGTGACAATCAGCTCTCAGGTGGTTTTGGGTGGAGTAGGAATGAAAGTCTTTTTCCAGGTGATTCTATTAGCAGATGATTTTTGATTTATGTGGTTTTTGCTTTGTTGTTCTGCTGTTCTCACCTGACAGGCAAAGCAACACCTACTGAAGAGTGTAGAAACAAAAATACTGAATATTTTTGGGAGCTCTGGGAGCTCTAAATTTCACCAAAAAACCCCAACTCTGATTCGTAAAATCCTAGAGTTTTTTGGGTTGGAATGGACCTTAAATCCCCTCCAGTGCCACCCCTGCCATGGGCAGGGACACCTTCCCCTGTCCCAGGGTGCTCCAAACCCTGTCCAGCCTGGCCTTGGGCACTGCCAGGGACATCTTTGTTCGTGGGGAAATTTAACACCTAAACCCCTCATTTAGAATAACAAATTATCTGGTAGCTTCAGAAATAAAACAGTAAAATCAAAAGAAGTTGATTAAACCAGCAAAGTGTGAGGAGAGCTTTGGGCGCTGTTCAGCTTTTGCACTGCAGTCAGCACGGAGGGGAAAGCATTAATAATTCAGGTAGTATTTGAGGATTTGATCTCTTTCTATCAAGGCTTGTAAGTGAGCAAGGTTCAGACAGTGAACAGGATAATTAATTGGAATCTAACCTGGCTGCTGGAATCGCTTGGCCTTTCATTAGTGCTGACAGACGTGTCCTGCAGTCTTTGGAAAGGAAAGGAAAATTGACTTCATTTTGGATCTGGGCTGCTCTGTTTACAATCCATCAGTGCTGTTTGCCAGCTGTTTTTCCAGGAAATTTTTCCTTTTTTTCCCCTAATGTCACCTCCCTAAAAAGTTCTAGCCTTGACGTCTCTGATTTCCCCTTTCTTGGAGAAAATGAGGTTACACTGTCAAATACTTGTCCCCCCATTTTCCCCCTGTTTATTTGAAATATTTTGTCCTTCTCACATATTTCAAGAAGGATCTTGAACTACTTCCACATAGGACTGACCTTCCCAAGCACCAAGTGTTCTTTGATGCACTCAAAGCCAATAATCCAACTGCCCAAGGTGTGTTTAAAATGAAATCCTGGCCCCAATCACTGAATTGCTACTTTAAAATGTCCACGAGGATATTTTAGATTATTTCCAGTCACTGAGACAAGTCAGAGATCTTTCTCTGCCTTTAAAGGAAAGCAATCAGACGCTGGATCAGCGATTGGCAGCTTGGTTAATGCTTTGCCTGCTTAACTCCATTATGAAGGAAAAGATCCCTAGCAGTGTCTCTCGATGTGCCCAAACAATCGATAAATGAAACGGCTAATTTTAAAAAATCCATTTCGAGGGCACACAGCAATTTAATTAATTGTGGTTAGGAGCAAATTGGGATTGATTAGTGCTCATTGTTACTTAATGCTCCTTTCTCTTGTTATTATTCAGTGGTAGTGTTGAAAAAATGAAACGTTGGGAAAGGCTTTTGATTCTTCCATCATTGCAAGAGTAGAAATCTTTCCCAAGGAGATTCAAGTCAATACATGGAGTTAACAACTCTCTGTGGCATTTTAAAAGCACTATTTGTGAGTTATGTAGACAAAAATGTATACATTTCTACTTTTGAGATGTATTTCTCTGATGAATATACAGAATATGGAGGGACTTTTTCCAGGAGCATATAGGGAGTGTTTTATTTGAACTTTTTTGGTAGTTCTTTCTCCCTGGATGTTCCACAACTGGATAGAAAAGAATTATAGCACCTAATGCAGATAAATGCTAAAATTGCTTCCATAGCCAGCGTAAAATGAATCTAAATACGTGTGACAGTCAATTTGGTGACTTATTTCTGTATGGGGAGAAGATGATAAGAGCATAAAATGGATAAATACCTTCTAAATGCTGAAATTATCAATTCTAGAAAGTGAACAGTCGGGAGGCCTCAGGAATTGATAAGGAAGTGTTTCCACAAGCCACATCCAGCAGGAATTGGAGGCTTTTAAAGAACTGATCAAGTGTTTCTGTCTTGTGGATAAAAGATAACGAATAGAACAAAGAGAAATTGATATTATGAAAACCTGGCCATTTTCAATGAGCAGAAACAGGGACAGGAATTGGTGCGGGGCTTTATTTACTGTGATATTGTGGAAATCAAAATGGAATGCCTTGAAAATTGCTGCGTGATTTATTTCTTTATTTCGTGCTTGGTGCAATGGCAGCCCCTAAAAGTGAGGATCATTTTCAGTTCGTTTTCAGGGCTATTTTGGCAGAATTCTTTTGCATTCAGGGAGTGAAAAATACAGAAGTGATGCAGTGCTCAAGTTCAGGACTAAATTCTTGGCTCAGTAAAACCTTTTGAATATTGAACTTAAGAGTTACACAAAAAGCAAAACATAAGGAATAGAGTTGAGGGAGTTGGATGGAAAACATAGAGAAAAAAGCTTTTATTTTAATACCTCCTTTTGCACTTGGTTGCTGGTTTGTTTGTTTGGTTGGTTTTTTTTAGCAAGGAAAATGTTACTTTTACAGTGTCTTTAAGAGTGCTCTGGGACTTAAGGTCTTCCACATTTTGGGCTGTGGAGGTGGAACGTTGGGTGGAATTTTTGATTTTTCTACCTGTGGCGTTGGTTCCTGGCAGTGTGAGCAGGAAATGCCCCTGTGAGTGCCTCAGTCCTGTTCAGTGTTATCAGTGAACAAACCCTCCATGGGTTCATTTTCCCATTAAATGATTTTTTCCAAGCGCCCACAAATATGCCCCAAACTTTGCCCTCCCATTTGTGGCTGAAGATGGGGAACAGCAATGGAAATAAAAATGAGATGGTGACTTTGACAAGCCGAGGGCTGGCCCTGGGCTGCGCGGGAGATTGCAGAGTTAATTAAACAGAGTTAATTAAACACTTCTGGAGTGGCTCTCCAAGGCCTCTTGCAGCTCTGGGCTCCAGGATATTCCTGGGAAGGGCCTGTGCTGTGCCTTCGTGAACTCGGACCGGGGCAGAGATTGGGATGTGGAGAGAACAGACAGATGAATTCCGATTGAATTCGGATCAAAGATTTCCCTCCGTGTGCAAGTGAAGCTTCCCACGGTTGAGAGAGAACCCAGCAGGCTGGGCAGCCCCTTCTGCCCTCCGAGGTGCTGCCTGTCCCCCCAAAAATACCCCCGAAACACCCCCAAAAACACCCCCAGAAACACTGCCAAAACACCCCCAAAATCACTCCAAAATCCTGGAGAAACCACGGAGAGCTGGAAAACCCAAACCATTGTGAGCTGGAAAAACCCCCAAGAGCTCGACAGTGTAAGCTGAGGTTTGGGCATTTATTGGGCCTGGGGAGAGCTCAGTGCTGGCTCCTGTTCCTGGGGGGATTCTGTGGCACAGCCCTGGCTAAAATAAAGAAATTGCTTCTCTTTAGGTTTGGTAAAAGTAACGAGGCCTTGTCCTGTGCGGAGGGTGCCCGAGCCACGTTCCCGTGCCCCATTTCCCTCGGGATCTTTCCCTTTCCACAGCCTGCCTTGTCCCTGTTTCATTGCTCAGCATTCCATGGCTTTCCATCCTTTTTTTTCGCTACTCTGTGCATTAATTTCTGTACCAAATCCATTATTTTAATGCTTTTTAATACTTTATTTTTTCCCTGGTGGCTGCTGCCACATTTTTGTAACAGATCCTTGTGTCTGAAGAATTAATTATGCAAAAACCAGCTCAAACAAAGAGAGGCAACCCGTTTTAAACTCATTTTCAGGCTCGTGGCTTGGGAGTTCAGACAGATGAACACTTTTTGAGGGAGGGTTTGGAAAGGTTTCTGTTTCTGTGGTGCTCTTGGGTAGCTCACCCACCCTGCTGCCGGATCTCCTGCCTGGAATTTATTTGGCACTGCCGTGAAGCTGTGGGATCATTTCCTTGGGTTCCTTGGGTAGTTTTCAGAAAACTCAGTGCTTTTCCTAAATTAAAGCTCCTTTCGAGCTGCTGCAATTTAAAGTGATCTGTAAGGGACACTTCCCTTCGAGACTCAATTTGTAGGAACAGCCTCGTGCTCCTGAATCATTTCCCCTCCTCTGCTGAGCTGTCAGGGCCCCACAAAACCAACCCAAAAACCTTTTCAGAGGTTTGGGAATGAGCAGCTGAATTTCCCTGTTTCTGCCTTTCCATTGTGTGCTGTGCTGATACACGAACACAACCTCAGCCATTTGTTAGCAGCACAGTTGTAAAGTAAAGTAAAGAGAAATAATGGCTTGGAAGATGTAATTACATAGGGTGCTTTAAAAAATCAGTTTTTTCAGGATCCCTGTGCTCAGGGGATTGATGAAAGTGTGACTCCTTCAGTGTTACCCTGAAATAAAGTTCAGCTCAAGTTTTTTTTGAGTGCTGTGGGGGAGGAGATCACAGAGGGAAACACTGAACAAGACACACAAGTTGAAATGATTTGTTTTTAGGACCGAGTATGATTGGGTTTTTTTGGTTATTTTTTTGGGTGGTTTTTTTTTTTGT
>VZRL01004075.1:28729-53262 GCA_013397895.1 Origma solitaria
GTGTTCAGTAACTATTTTTAGAGTGGTCAGTAACTATTTTTCTAATTATTATTTCTAATAATTTTCTGATTTCTAATTTTTCTAACCTGGCTCATGCCATGGGTTTATCTGTATGATTGCCCTCATGTCCATGTGATTTTAGTTTGATAAACAAGGCAGGTTCTGGTGCCACTGAAAGTGCTGAAAACTTCACCCTCAGTCACAGAATTCCTCATATTTATAATTCTTGATTTAACTCCTCAGTGCCAGGGCAGTTTTGGCCTCTCCAGTCTCTGTCCCACCCAGCCTCAGGAATTTCCAGTCTCCCCTTTTGCCTCCATAATGTCATTTTCCCACCTCCAATTTGTCAGCACAGCCCATCCTTGCTGCAGAGCACTGCAGGCTTTGAATAAAAGGGAAAAAAGGGGGGAAATACTCAATTTCCATGTTCCCTTGCAATGGTAATTTCTCTTTAACTTGCAGGAACTCTGTAGCCAGCAGGCACTGAGTATTGAAGAGAGATTTTACTGGAAAGAGCCTTTTTTCTTCTTTTTCTCTCCCTGGTGTCTTCAGAATCTATAGGGACAACAATTTTTCTCCTCCATCCAAGCATTTTTATGAAAATAGTTGATATTTCACAGCTCTAACTCTCATCTGATCAGCCCTTGTTGATGTTCCAAATGTTCTCTGGGTCCCAACATGTGCTGAGCATCAACCGAGTGAGCCGCGGTACTTGAGACGTGATTCCTGGAGAAAAATCAGATTTCCGTGGGATCACGGAATGGTTTGGGCTGGGAGGAATCAATGATTCCAATTCCAGCCCTGCCGAGGGTGCCTCATCAGGATCAAACTCCAGGCACTCGGAGAAGGGACTTTGCCTGGGCTGGATGCAGTTTGTGGGAATGTCCTACCATGGGGAAATTAGAGTCTTTTGGTACCAAATCTCCTTATTCCTGAGGTTTTTTTCCAGCCGGAGATGTTCAATGTCAAAACGCAGGAACTCTGCAGAGATCACAGATAAAAACCCACAACAAAACCCACCCCAGAAATGAGAGGAGTTGCAGCGGTGGGAAAGCAGGGCTGTGTCCCAGAAGTTCTGATGGAGTTTAAAATAAAACATGGAGAGAAACAAATATAAAAAATGTAGTGCCTGAAGTGGGTAAGCAGCTTATCAATACTTTAATTGGCTGTTTATTGGACTTGGATTTCTTGGTGTGATCCTTTGCTGTTTGTTTCTCCAAAATCTTTACAGACTTGTAAATTCAACCACTGAGAGCTGAATTGATTTTATTTCACGTATTTCACGTGTTTCAGTTTGCACTCGGCCTGGGATGTGATACGTGAATGCAATTCCAGAGCTGTGTGTTTTTAGGGAAGGAAAAATCGAGTTTAAATTCTTTAAGTAAAAATTGAGTTAAAATGTCTTGTGTAGCCCTGGATGAAGTTTGATACAACAGAAGTGTTTTAGTGGCATTCATTATGTGAGGAGCACTGTTCTCATTGTCAGGATAAATGGAAAATCCCTCCTGGATCTTATGGAGGTGCTTGGAGAAATTCACTCACACATTCCTCCCCGAAGCTCAGAAAATTGTATTTCTTTAACTATCTGGAGACTCACTTATTATTTCCCTGCCTTAACAAGGCCTCCAAACCACCCCTTATTCATCAGCTCAGAGCCAAGTGGGGAATCAAACAATCTCCCAATTTACTCAGAGGGAAAAGATGCATATTCAGCCCTCATTTCCAGCTCGAAATTGCCAAGAACGGCTGGAACAGCGAACAATCCATTCATTTTTCCGCTCTCCAGCCCTGCCTCCAAGCCCATGCCGTTGGGTTAATTGGTTTCTTGCCCTCCACACTTGGCTGCACCAAGGTTTGACAAGATTTCGTAGCTCCCTCAAACAAAAAAACTTTCCTTTTCTTCTTCTAATTAATCTAAGTTTGTATCAGCAGTAATAAAATGTGGCAAAGAAATGAACATTTAGAGTAAAAAGTGTGGAAATGGTGTTTAGCCCAGGATTGTGATTCCATCTCAAAGCTTCTTGCTGGAAGCTCTAATTAATGTGTTGTCATTAGTGAAGAGCTGAAATGCAAACTCTGACAGAGTTTATGCTTTTGCAGAAGCATAAATATGTTTTGTTCTGCCTTTCCAGTTAAGGAAAGCATGATATGAAATTAGCTTTATCCATTTTGGTCACTTGCTCTGCTGGAGAATCCTCCTGGAACAGCTCTGGCTGTGTTTCCTCCCTGTGACCCTCAGTTAATCAAGATCAGAAACAATTAGCAGTGCCTGCTTTAAACTGCTACAGCTAATCACAGATAATTTCATCAGCAGACAGATTTTGATATTCAGTATTTCCAGGGTTGAATTTCTGGCTGCTTTTGGAATCCAACGTTTGACATTTCTGATTAAAAAAGGGGAGTTTAATGACATGATGGATGTTTGTGAGATCCTGATTATATTTATGGGCAGAGCTGTTTTTCAGCTGAGGATTTCAGCCATTGGAGCACTCCTAGCCAAGCCACGGAACAGGTGCTGAATTCATTCTGAGAAAAATAACACAAAGCAGTGCATCACTAAACAAATCCCTGACAATCTGTTTGGTATCTTAATCATAAAAAATGTCCAAATATGCCTGACTTCATAAAAACAAACAAAATGAGTGTAATTTACAGCCCTCCTTTAGTTGCAGGTGTTTAGGAGATTTAATGCATCTTTAAGTGTCCAAATGGCCTCAGCAGTGATCCAACATCTGCAGTTGGCTGTTCTCTCTAGCATCAAACCACACTGAATTATTTTAGTGGCAAACAAATCCTCTTAATTTGGGGTGTCTGCCTGGTTTATTCCTCGCTGACAATGTTCAAATCCTGCACAGAAATGTTCCTGTGCCCACAGCCAGCGATGAGAGTTTGTTTGCCCATCCCTCGCTGGTGGCAGATGGGGAGGGCAGCACTGCAAACGCCATTAATGCCTTGTGAAATGTTGTGCGGCTTTCCCAGGGTTAATTTTTAAAAGTTCTATCCTCCAAGACAACGAAGAGTAATTTTTCCTCCTTGGAGGGTTCCATGGCAGCTCCATCCGTGGATATTCTTATTTAAACACAGCAGCAGAGGTGATGTTTGTGTGATGATCGTGCGATGAAGCTCCAATAGCCTTCAGCACATAACTTTTAATTTTAAAGACCCTGCAAAAAAAAGCACATTTTTATTTATTTTATTTTTCACCACCTGGAAGGCTGCCAGGGTGCTGCACCTTCAACCACCATGGGAATTATCCTCATGAGAGCCCTGTGGCCCAGGAAATGATGCAGTGTGCCCCAGATAATCCTGCAGGTGCTTCTGGTCCTGATCAGCTCCCCAGCGTGAGATTTTCTCAGGCTGGCAGTCGGAGCCGCGGGCTCTTGTTTCTGCCATCACTTTGTAGGAAAACCAAAGGAGAAAGGAATTAAAACTGAAACTGAGCAGCAAAAATATCTGACAGAACTCTGAGCCAACAGCTTTCAGCCTTTGTGGGATTCTTTTCCTGCAAATCGCTGAGCTCTGCTGCAGATGGGAATCCCACAAAAGCCAATTGTAAATCTGTTGCATCGCCCAAGCTGTATTAAATGGCCACAAGCTCTTTCAGTTTCTCCTCTGTGACACATTTTGTAAAGGATGAAGTGGCACTTCAGTGGTTTGAACATCTTTTTCTCTGCATGGGAGAAATTCTTCCAAAAAAGGGGCATTTCCAGCAAGAATCAAAACAAAAAAAATCCCTGCAAAAAAGTCTTGTGTGTTTTAGTGACCTGGATGGACCATTGTTTAGAGAAATTATGTGTATAGACATAAGGAATAGTTGAATATATCTATTTATGGTTTATTTTATTTCACTTTATTTCTCTCACAGGTCATTTTGATATGGCAATATATTTTATGGTGGCACATACAGTTTTTATTGAGTTGTTCCATGGTATTGTAGACCAGAGGAATATGTCCCCATAATGACTAAATTGTTTGTTTCTTCATTTTGCTTAATGCCATTAGATTTTTTTTTTTTTTTTTGAGGTTCAGGAACTAAATTAAAGCTGCAGGGAAATGTATCTCCCGTCGGTATGGTCTGCAAAGCAGAATTTGGGGATTTCAACATTTCAAGTCACATTTTCAGCCTTTGTGTGATGGATGTTCTGGCCCCGTGTGCATAGGGCACCGAGCCACCCTCATTAATTTCAGTGGATGCTTATTCCTGAAAAAAGGGCACCTCCAGAAATTAAATCTTTTTTTTCCTGGGTTTAAGAGCAATTCTAGGATTGTGCAAACACCCCCTTGGTTCCTTGCTAGAATAATGTGATTTCTGGGGAGCACGAGGCCAATTTGCTTTGTTAGAGTTGTGGTGTTCCCATTGCATGGAGGAACAGCCTCAGGGGAATTCTGAGCTCCAGATGTTCTCCTGCTGTGGGCAGGGGTGGGATTTGCCCATGAGCTGAACTTTGGGCCACCTGGGTAGCTTTGGGGACATTTTGAAGAGATTGATGTCAGGGTGCCCCAGTGTGCAGAGCTCCAGTGATGGCTCTGTGCTTCAGGAGCTCCTCCAAATCCTGTTCAGTAACTCAGGTGTCAAAAACGAGGCAATTCTTTTTGTTTTACAAAAAAAACCCCAAAACTCCAATTTATTAAGAACACAAAACCAGGAGGAGTAAAACAATAAAAGAAATCCAGGTCCCCAGTGATCAGAGACACTTAATGCCAAAAAAAAAAAGGCAAAATGACCCAACACAAGGAGATCAACAGTGCTGGAGCTCGCTTGGGTTCAATTCCAAGAAAGAGAAAGGTTGGAAAGCTGACCTAGTTCTGCCAGCACCGGGCTGTGCCTGGGCTAGGCTTGAGCAGAGAGTCCCAGAACTGACTCTGTAACTTCTGCAGGCACAGAGCGGGGTCCTGAAGCTGTGGGTCATTTTTAGGGTCCTGAGGCTGTGGGTCATTTTTAGGGTCCTGAAGCTGTGGGTCATTTTTAGGGTCCTGAAGCTGTGGGTCATTTTTAGGGTCCTGAGGCTGTGGGTCATTTTTAGGGTCCTGGGGCTGTGGGTCATTTTTAGGGTCCTGAAGCTGTGGGTCATTTTTATATCCCCAGGGCCCTCCCGGCTGTGTCCTCTGCAGAATTCTTCCTTTCAGAATGAGTAAAACAGCACAGAAAGTGCAAAATTCCCTTCCAGTCCTCTCGCTGCCGGGTGTGGAGCTTGGTTAGGACAGGAGAACCCTCACTTTCTCTGTGGCCACTCACTGCAGAAAATGAATAATAAATAATGTGAGCGAAACTGCTGCAGGAACACTGCACAATCCAAGAGTGTCTCTGAGCAGGCGCTCGGGGGTCTGTGCGCTGTAAACTGCCCCAGTACAGATCATTTCCAGGTCAGCTGAATCCATTCCAAGGCTGATTTTCAGCCCTGACTTCCCAATGAGAGCAGATTAAACTGTAAATCTTTGTGTGGTGAGACCTTTCTTCAAAAAAGGTGTCTCTGTCTGATGGAGTGCTAAATCTGTTCCTTTTTTAGAGGGTTTTTTGCAGATTTCAGGCACTGTCCAGGACAGTAAATTTTCTCTGGAGTCCTCATAAAGATGACACTGAGGTGCCTTTGAAAGATAGCAGGGGATCCTAAATTTCACAGATGGTTTTTAAAATAAAAACAACCCAAATCTAGGTTTTTTTCATATGCTAGTGACGTCAGTGAGTAATGGTTCTAAATTATGGAAAAGCAGTTTAGGATTAGCAAAAAAGCTGATACACACCTCACCAAAATGGGATATTTTCTGAGGAAATTGTTGACTTTCTTCTATTTCCTTTGTGCAGAAATCTTTGTAGATAATTCCAATCCTAGAAATAAATACCTTCCCTCCTTTTTGCATGACTTAATTAATTTTTTCTCCCCCAAAAAAGTCTATTCTTTGGCCCAAAGTTTTAGCTGGGGTAGAAGTGAGTATAAAACTCATAAAATAGGGATTTACTAAATAAATGCCAATGGGCCGCTCTAATAAAATTATGCAGAGGGCCTGAGCAGCCCAATTAATTGGAGAGCAAAGCATCTCCTAACAAAGAAATATTTTGTTTTCAGCAGTGAAAGCACAAGATGAATTTATCTCCCAAGGAATTGATCCGTGGTTTATCAGCACCTCCATTTCCTGAGCTCTCGGTGCCTTCACCAGTCTGGAATGAGAGCTTTGGGGTTTGTTTATTTTCCCTGGGCAGTTCCATGTCCTGTTTGGAAAATGCCAACTCCTGCCCAAGCCCCGTGGTCACACCCCTCACTCTGCATTTTCCTACACTTTTATTCTGCCTTTTTTCCTCTTCGGTGCACCCCCAAGGACCATGGAGAGAGTGTATTTCACACAGCTTTTGCAAAGTTACCTTACAATGAAAGAGTTTGGTTTTTTCTCTCTTGGAAGGAGCTCCTTGCCAAGGGCCGTCACCACAATGAATTAGCCCAGCACAAGTCAGTATTTCAAATTCACTCCCAACATTGTGATTTAAATTATTTTGGCATTTTCCCCGAGATCAGCCTCCCAAAAATGCAAAGCTCTGGAATGTTTTTGGACAGGCAAACCAAGAATTACCTCTCTTCTGTGGAGTCTTTTTCCACAGGAGCCCAGAGCTGTTGGCCTCTCTCCCAGGGTGTGGTGTGGAGGGTCTGGAGCAGATTCTGTGCTGCTCCAGGGGTTAAAAAAGCTTTTGTCATAGCCAGGGGCACCTGCAGCAACTTTAGGATTGAAAGCTCTGTTCAGACCCACGGCAGCTCCTGAGGGTGCTCTTGTCTGGAATATCCCCGGATTTCCAGAATATTTTAACAAGGAATAATCCTCAAGAGCTTTCCTTGTGGTGTTTATTTTGTGACTGCTGCAGGACCAGAGCCAGGGGTGTGCTTTGCATTTTATTCCAGCCAGAAATGAGCTTGCTTCCCTCCCCAGGAAACTGTGGAGTATTCCCCAGCACCAGGAGAGGTTTTTGAGATGGATGAGGCACAAATCAAAGGCAGCTCCATCCCAGCACGAGGTTCCCTCAGCCTGGAATTCCTGGGAGCTGCTCTTGATGGAGGACATGTCCTGCTTCAGGGGGGTCAGGGAGAGTTATTTTTATGAATTATTTTAGATTTTTGCATCTTTTATTCACTGATCATCCCAGTGCACAAACTAAAGCACGGCATGGAGAGAGCACGTGGAGTTTGTCACCTTTCAATGCCAGGAATTGTTGGTGAATCCCTCCAGTTTGTGAATCCTTTCCAGCTGGAAACTCAGAAAGGAATCCATGAATTATTGGTGAATCCCTCCAGTTTGTGAATCCTTTCTGTTGGAAACTTGGAAGGGAAATCCCTGAATTATTGGTGAATCCTTCCAGTTTGTGAATCCTTTCTGTTGGAAACTTGGAAGGGAAATTCCTAAATTATTGGTGAATCTTTCCAGTTTGTGAATCCTTTCCAGCTGGAAACTCTGAAGGGAAATCCATGAGTTATTGGTGAATCCCTCCAGTTTGTGAATCCTTTCCAGCTGGAAATTTGGTCACCAACCACTTGCTCTGCTTCCATTACAGATCTTGCCTCCCTCATGGCAGACACTTGAAATTTGCATTTTAAAATTCAGCCCCTTGGCAGCACACCAAAATCAACACTGAGTTAAAAAAAAACCCTAAAATCCTGAGCCTGCTACTTTGCAATCATTTGTAATGGTTCTGCAGCTTTTCAGGACCTATTTTGTTTTAAATGAAACTTGACATTTACATCATATAAACATTTGGTTTGTACACAGCCTGAACGAGAGAAGCTGAAACCTCCCAATCTTCTGCCAAGCAGCAAATTGGAATTATTTATGAGGAAAAAATTGCAATATTTCGTTTTCATCTTTTCAATTAAAGCGGATTGAAAGCAAAGCTGTCCAGATCAATTCAGGCAAAAGGAAGATATTGACTTGGGTTTAAAAAGGCCTGAAATGAAAGCTTTCTTTTATTTTATTCCTTTTTGTGTGTCATTTGCTTTGGGTTTTTTTACATCAGTAGAAAATGCAAATAAGGCAAAGAAAAAACCAAAACAAAAACCCAAACAAAACACAAACCAAAAAACCAGAGTGTTGGGGTTTTTTTCTCAGAATTGGATCATTCCTTATTCCAATGAACACTCAGCCTGAGGGCTTTACTTACTGAAATAATTTTTTACTTAATCCCAAGCACCTATAAATAATATTTCTCATATTCCCACTAGTATATAATTTGTATACTAATTTTCCAATAATGCAGACCTGGACTCATACTTCAAGCTGCTAAAGGGGCACTGCTGCCTTTAAATTTAGATCTTATTTTTATAATTTGTTCTTAGACTTATTCATAGTCATAATTTCCTGTTGCTCGCTGAGGTTCCCAGCAGTGCCCCTGCTCATTCTGCTGCACTTTCACAGTTTATGATGAAGAAAGAGATATTAAAATGGATGTTTGATATCATCCAAGGATTTCTTTTGGCAAACATTCCCTGTAAAGCTCCAAACTTTCTGTGTGGAAACCTCTGCTCAAGACTGTGCTCTGCCCAGCGTTGATTCTTTTCTGTGAATCAGAATTTCCTCCTGCAGTGCATAATCACAGCTGATTTTATGAATTCATTTAAAGGCTCACAATAGCACAGATTTTTGCCAGGCTCTGTGGAGTTCCTGCTGTTCAGATTTTTAACTTGTCACATTTACTTTATTTACTTTGGAACTGGTTAGCGTTGAAAAACCGTTCGGTTTTTTCCCCATTGAATGAATGAAACTTTATTATTTTTTCTCCTGAAACAAATGAAGAATTCACACAAATTTTGCAAATAAATTATTTTTGAGCACATTTGGGAACATTTATCAAACCACTTCCAATCCTTTTATTCCCTTAAAAACACTTCAGTGAAATATGAGACTTTGATTGTTTGTTTTTGTCAAACTTTGTCTTAAAATTAATAATAGGAAATTTTCTAAAGTGTTTCAGTGCTTTCACTTTAGTGTATGTTGTGATGCATTTCAACAGGTGCAGAGAACAGAGAAATAATTGATTAAAGAAAACATGTTTTCCTGCAAAATCAGATTTAAGTTTTGTTCCCCTGTGATACAGAGTGGAAGTGGAACATAAAGGACAGAATCAGAAAAAAATTCTAGTTGATTATTTCTTCAACCTTTTTTGCTTTAAATTGCCCTTTTTTAAGCTGGAAAAATTCCATTTATTGCAGGAAGACCAGAGGGGCTGATTTATGTTGTACCTTTAGAGGGAAAAATGCCCCAAAATTGTTTTCCATGTATTTGTTTAAGGAAAACCAAGGAAATTTTGGGAGTTAAAGTATTTTCCTACAAAGCATATGATTTTTTAGCATAAACTATCCATGACAGGAGCCGTTAGAAAGAGATCTATGGACAGTGCAGCAGGAGCTGTAATTAAAGCTGGAAATTCTCTGGCAGTGCTGACGTTTCTCACTCCAAGTGAGGTTTGGTTTCTGCTCTGCTGCAATGGCCACCCTGAACCCTGAACTTTTGGGCAAATTCAGCCCAAAAAATGCTTATTGCATCCTTGACCTCGGGAGGGTAACTAAAACCTGATTATCATGGAGGTGAATGAATTAATCACAGTTAATTTGGGGATTTTTGGGTTCATCACCTCAGAATTATTTCTTCCTGCTGTTCCACCATCTCCACCTCTGTGGGTGTTGCAGGATTGGTTTGCAGGAGAAAGGAGCTGCAAATGTTGCCATAAATAATTTAAATTTAGGCCTGATCCTCAACTCTTCTCTCAGCCTCATGTTAATGATCCCTCCCTGTCACCAAATGTGCTTTTTTGTTCTTAACTTTGGATTTTTTTGGGGAAAAGCTCATAAAACACTCAGCAACTTCCCTCTTCATTAATTGTACTAATTGTTGTGGTTTATTCACACAAATTACTTTTTGGGTTTATATGTCAGCAACAATCCTCAACTCTTTGTGCGACTGTTCCAGTAAGGATCACTTCAAGTTATTGATCTTCAAATAGAAAAGGAGCAGAGGATTATTCCCCCCACCATGAAGAATAAAAAAAATAATAATTTTAACAAAGGATAACTTAAGAAACATCTTTGCAAATCATCAAAAACCAGAGATGTTTTGGCAGAGAAAAATTCAAGTTTTTGGGAGCCTGTGCCTTGCAAAGAAAGAAAGTTTTACATCCTCTTTGCCCTCTAGATACATTTTTGTCTTGGGGAGTCTGTCTCAGTTTTGGGTATGAACTCGAAAGGGAACCACAACCTTTGTTCACTTGGCACATCCCATTGGCAGTGAGCACTGAGCTTAATTACAACACAGATTTTAATTGGGGAAGGCACAGTGGAGACTCTCCCATAGCCACAAAGCAGAAATAATTCACATTGTCATTAGCAGATCCTGGTCTTTGTTTAGGAGGAAGAAAAGAACTCTTGCTTTTGGAGTTTTCCCCTCTGAAAACTCATTTCACCTCTGTTCCCAAACGCTCTGGGCAGGAGGAAGGGGAGCAGAGAGAGGCAAAAGCAAAGGGTAAAAAAGGGGAAATAGGGAAGGGAATGCTGAAGGCAGTTTAACTTTGTTTAAATACTCATTTCACCTTTCCAAAAGCTGCTGCTGCTTTGCGGAGTTCATTTTGTCACTCACAAAGATGCAGCTGCAAGCCCCAAAAGTCAGACACTTTCTCCAAAGAGGTATTTATGAGCTTTTAAGTGTAAGGAGAGAAAAATATTTTTATTAGAGGGAGGCTGCCAGGAGGGGAATTGATTCCATGTGAGAAAGTAAATATGTCCCTCTCACCTTCAATCGGTGCATCAGGCTCTGGAAAGCCCAATTATCTTGACAAAAATGGTTTAACAGATAGCTGAAGGATGGGGCTGGAAGGGAGGGAAGGGGAGAGGTGGGCAAAGGCACTGAGGAATTGGGCCTTGGGCAGCACGGGATGGAAAAACTCCGAGGTGGAATAGGAGGCAGTGCTGGAGGACTCTATCCTGCTGGAGATTTATTTGGCAGCAGATCGCTCCATTTCACATTGATAATAAGATGTATTGTTACAGTTCGTGGCTCAGAATTGAATCCTGAACCCTTTCTGCGGGGTGGCTGAAGGCAGTTCTATACCTTCTAAACAGAAACAGTTATTTTTTTCTGAAGCTTTATTGCAGTTCTAGTATTGCCAATTTGTTCCTCAGCTCCGTGCCCTGGGAGGTGATTAATGGCTGGGAACTAAAGGCTCCAAATTCTGTCAGCACTCAGAGAACCTTTGGTTACAGCTCTTGTCTTAATCAGCCTGTTAATTAGAGTGCTCATTAATGATGTCTGCTCAGTGGAGTCACCTGAGGTACTCTGGATGGATTGGGAAGCAGCACAGGCAGGGCTGGGTGGGATTTTTGGGATGGGAACACCTGGCTCAGGTGGATAAGGTGCTCAGGGGGCTGGGAGCTCTCCTGCGCTGTCTCCACTTCTCTGCGAAGGAAGAGCTCAGGGCTCTGCTGCTGAGACCAAACTGTGAGTGTGAGGATGCTAAAATTGTCCTCCTCCTTTTTTTTATTCTGAAATGTTGTGGGTTTAGAGTTCTCTATTTGAAGTGTCTCCATAAAGTGGTGATGGAAATGAGCTGTAAACCTTGGAGGTGAAAAAATGGTTTTCTTTCGGAAAAATACGTGAAAGTTTTGGCTGAATCTTTCTGAAATGTGGGTTCATTTTGTTGTCCTTGTGATGGAAATTCCAATATTGAATATTCGATTGAGGTTTCTCTGCATTTTTCATGATCTGCCTGGCATGAGGGGTGTCTTACAAAGTGAAATTTTTCTGTTAGATTTATTCTGTTGAATTTATTCTGTTGTATTTATTCTGTTGCATTTAAAACTCATCATGGGCAAAGTCAGAACTGCAGGGCCCCTTTTTTATTGTCCTTAATTTCTGCAAGCTGGCTTGGTGCTGTTCTGGTTGTGTCTGAAAGCACAGCCTGGCTGCCTTTCAGCACTTCTCCACCATCCTTTAATCTCTCTCTTAAACTGACACTGGATTTTGATAGCTCACCCTTCCTTTCTTTGCCTCTCCCACCAAATTAAACAGATTTTGTCCAATTTCTGGAAGAGAACTGCAGCCTGGCAGTGGAAATGTTGGATATTTCTAGGTAGAACTGTCTGAGTGCTCCCAGGTGCTGATGGGGAATAAACCCACCCTGATGTGGAATAGGATTTATTCATTGGAATAATTGTAGAACATCCACAAAATTAATAAGAAGAAACTGCACCCAAACATTGTTTTATGTATTTTGCTTCTGCAAGTGTAACAAAAATCTTTGTTTTGAAAGGCTCTCTTTTCCTAGGGTAATACTCCCCAGACTTCTTCATTCCATTAATACCTCCCTGCATATTTATAAAATAAAGTGAGGTGGTGGGAGGGCTGATTTTGCGCAAAACAAGAGACATTTTCCCTTCACCCTGGATTTTCAGAGCAGCAGTCCCAGGAGGCTTTGGCAAAGAGATATCTGGGATTTCATGTGTTACCTGTGTGCAGTATTTTCCTGTGAAATACCTGAGGTTGTGTATGTTTTAGTAAGATTTTGGTATAATTGCCTTCTAAAAATCCTCCTGTCCTGCATTTTCCTGGTTGTTTTCTCTGGGCAATGCAGTGCTGTGCTTACGTAAATAATGGGAAAAAAGGCTTTTTGTCACCTGAGAATAATCACATCTGGGAGAGCAGAAAAAATGGTTCTTCCTCTTATTTGTAGGTCTGTGTGCCTCTGGAGAATGCAGGATAATTTCAGGGTGGGAGATACCTCTGGTCTGCTTTCCAGGAGATATTTTTCCACAATTTCAGACTTTCCCCTGAGCACAGAGACCTCAAGCACTCTGCGAAACAGCAGAGTGTGAGAGGAGGGTGGAGATTCAATGTGCAGCCAGGACAGAGCCAGGGAGGAGAGAAAGGAGTAATTCTCAGTGAGCTGAGCCATAAATCTCAGGGCAATAATGACCTCCTGAGGCATTGATCAATGTCCCATCCCACGCTTTTCCTATGACCCTGAGGAGTTTCTGGGGCTCTGACACTGCTCAAGCCGGGCCACCAAATATCAGCTGTGAAGGGGTGACCGAGAGGCCTTTCTGAGCGAAAGTGATTACTTGCTGTGCTAATTAGGAGTGCTGTTCTCGTTCCTGAGAGAACACAGAGTTATGTGATCCTTGAACCAAGCACACACAAACTCCGGGCTCGGCCAACCTCAAAGCTCTGATCTGAGCGGAAAAGCAGGAGGGGATGCGAGGGATTCAATTAACGAAACTCCATCCAAACCCACCTGCTCTGCTCTGGGGTTTGCAGCAAATATCGATCCCTCCTGGAGAGCCTAAAGCAGGAGAGGATAAGCCGAGGAGAGCTGACATTTGACCCCAGGAGTTTTCTGAACTTTCCTTCTCTCTGCTTAGTGCAATAAAGTAAATGTTTTCCTTTGGAGAGAAAACAGGTGAGTTTGGTTTAACCTCTAGAAGACATTTTAGGCTCAGGGATGGTTTTTTTGGAAACAGGGAGAGCACAAGAAAATCAAAAAGCTTTTGCAGGCAACTCGCTGAAACATCAAATTGCTGGCTCTCACTCCTGAAATGTGTGAACAAGGCAGGCTTTCGGCAGCCAGGGAGAATTATTCCTTAACAGTTGAAATATTCAGGAGCTTTGGTTTATTACATTTTTGAATGCTGGTGTCTGAAATAAATAAATGAAGTAGGTGCACAGTTAGAACTTTGACCGAATCTGTGGAGCCACGACAGAAACTTCGGAACAGAAATGGCCTTTCCAAGGGGGAGGGAGATGCGGTGGAGAGGATTTCTGTCTCCCATGGCAGAATTAGCTCCAGCTACATTTCCATCCCCCCTCCAGCTAGGGATTTTTAGCTTTCAATGGAGTTAGAGGACATTTTCATCCTCTTTGCAGTCAGGCTTTCAGATGAGCCTTGATCAGATGTCCACACCCTGACCTTAATTACAAAATGAGTAATTTCTTTCTCCTTTCTCCTGCACTGCTAGTGCTCAAATGAGTTTTTTTTCTACCAGTTGTGATTCTGGCTGGACATCCAATTTAATTATGCAGCAAGGAACCAGATCACTGAAATACACACTTTCCATGCAGGATTAGAGGATCTTTCTCTCAAGTAAAGCAGCAAACCAAATGGGAAGCAATGCTTTGGGCACTGTCTGTTGAAAGATATTCAGATAAATAGGGTTAGTTTCTTAATATCTGTCAAAGGATTTCTGTGCCGGCCCTGAGCTCTCCTCAGCCCCGTCCCAGGCCATGCTGGAGCCCAGAGCAGATAATGTTTTACCATCAGAGCCCTCCCACAGGCTGTGCTGTCCCTGCTGCAGTTATCAGAGCTGCAGAGTCAGCTCCAAAGCAATCCTGATTGGAATTGCCTCTGAATGGTATCGCCGCGCTGGAAAACACGGAATAGAAAACTTATCCCTCTCTGCAGATTGTCTTTCAGATAAACGGCATCCCCAAGTGTTTTCCCGCAGGTGGGAGCACAAATTTTGGCCAAATTATTCTAATGAAGTGTTTGGACGTAGCTCTTTGTTGGCATTCTGGTGGGAATCCGACTGAGGCTGAACAAAGAACAGCAGCCCAGAGCAATTCTTCTCTCGGGCAGCTCAGGGTGAGGCGTGAGGCAGCAAAATGAAAGTTTGCGTGTCGTGGTGTGTTTGTGTTCCTTGGTGTGTGCCATGGCACACAGAGGATCTCCTCGAGTATGGAAAGAGCTTCTGTTCTCTGAAGTTGGGACAAGGAAAAATCCTCTTTGCAGGGCAAGGACTCCACAAGTCAGTTCTTGTTCTGACCTCTGCCCATTTCTCATGGTCAGTAAAAGCTCCGAGCAGTCCCTGAGTCGCTTGGGAGTCTTTTGCCTTGAGGCAATGCCATTGTGGGGAATAAAATGCAGCAGATTTCCCCCTCTGTCTGAATAAACAGAGGGAGTAAGGTGCAAGTGCAGGGTGGCACCTGGGGGAAACAGCGTAAATAGATTCAAATCTCTACATATTTATTATTTAAATCTATAATGCTTATTATTAAACTGTTTATTTTTAAATTTTTTATTATTTAACTGTGCTATTTAATGTCAGTCTTTGCTGCATGCAGTGACTTGGCTCAACAAAGAGATGTCCTGAGTGACACTTTGGGGTTCATCGCTGACACCACCCTGATGTGGGAATGTCTGCAGGCTGGGGGGAGAAGCAGTGAGTGTGAAATTAAAAAAACAAAACTGTTATGAAATGCTGAAACTGCTCACAAATGGATTCCAAAGAGCTGTAATGGGCATGTCCTGATAGCCTTCATTATCATCATCAACGTGATGAGACAAATTGGTGCTGAAATGAGGCTTTGAGATGCAATAACAACAAACTCCTGCAGTGGATGGTAACAGGCAGGGCTCTGCAGCCTTCATTACAAGATGCTCATAAAGTTCAAGCCGTAGCTTGTCAGAGGGAATTTCGTTCCCTGGGTGCTGCAGGTGCAGGCTCATTGTTCCTGCACAAAAATGTTTATTTGCTTCATCTCCACGAATGATTTTGGGGCTGCAGTGTGGTGGAGGATAAACTCTCTGCAGAAGTGGAGCTCTGGTGTGTGAGCTTGGCAGGACACTGATGAATAATTCAGTGTGACAGCGATGGGATGAGTGCTGGGATTGTCACTGTGCTGTGCCTGCTGCTGCCACACACACACACAGATGTCCCCACGCTGAGTGGGACAGCAAGGGCTGGCAGGGCCTTGTGTTTCCTTCCTCAGGACTCTGTAGGTTTGGAATAAAAGCTGTAATGGGTTCTCCTTCGTCAGTCCCCCCAAAATGTTTGCGTTTCCTTTCCATTCTTTGCCTTTTTATAGGGGTAGGTATCATGTGGCTGTGAGACACCAGTCTGTGAGTTCTGGGCAGCTTTTCCCTCCACAACACAACAGGAAAGCTCACCCAGACCCCAAATGGATTTCTGTGTCTCCTGAAGAGTCAGAAGTGAAGCAGTGAAGGGATTTCCCTCAAAACAAGGAGCAGCCACCACGGTCTGCATTCCCAGAATCCATGGGTGGTTTGGGTCGGGAGGGACCCCAAAGCTCATCCTGCCCTGGGCAGGGACACCTTCCCCTGGCCCAGCTCAGGGAACCCTAAGCTTGTCCAGCCCGGCCTTGCTCTGCTCCTGGGCTCTGGAGAGATTTGTGCCTTCCTGCTCCTCCGCCCGTGGCTGGGGATGAGCATTTCCTGATATCCCAGTCCTGGCTCGTTGCGTTTCCAGCCATAGCTGATCGAACAAACGGGACATGGGAAATGGGAGAGACAACAATTACCAATCCCATTTTTAGCTCCTCCTGTCTTTCCTGGCATTCCTGGGATATTCCCACAACAGGGCAATTTCTCAGCATCAAAAGAATTCTTAGAAATGAGAAATGAAGAGTCTCCAACATTTTTAAGTGCCAGGGGAGGCAGTCCCAGCCCTGCTTGGGAAATGGGTTTATTAAAAATTGCTGCTTTAGGGTTCCCTCATTGTGAGAGAAGCTTTAACCATCCCCGAACTGAGAGCAGCAGCACTTATTGATTCTTCACTAATGCATTTTGATGGGTTCTGAAAGACATGGGTAGACTTTTAATTAAGGTCTCTTCATATTTGCTAGGTTTTTATTGGACCATAATAATTTTTTGGTGTATAATTCAGGGGAGAGTCTTGTTTTTAGTTAGTTAAGAACTTCCCTATGCATTAAACTGAATTTATTTTTAATTATTTTTATCATGCAAACTTTAATTCTCTTTTAAACTTTATCTCCCTGTAAAAAAAAAATCCATATTTTTAGTTGCTTTTTTCCTCTTTTAAGTGCGTATTCCCATTTGTGGATTTTTATATCAATCAATGGGATGATCAGGACTTTCTGTATTTTCTTCATTATTGATTTGAGTTTATATTTTTCTTCAGACACCCCTGAAGCTATTTTATTTCCCTGCTATATGTCTGTTGTCATGATTGTTCTCCCAAATCACTCTTTTCAGAGTACACACTTCACCAATATAATTTAAAAGACAATATTTTGCTCACTGCCTCAAGTATAAGAACTTTACCTTAAGAACATTTCCAATTCAATGATTGTTGGGATGGAGGCTCAGAGAAGCAGAATGAGATGAGTCCAAAGGAAAAAAATTGAATATTTGCACCCTGTTCTTCTGAAAGAAGCCTCAGTAACACTTGCAGTTGTTGCTGTACAATAAATCACTTTGAAAGGAACTTTACTGAGGAAATTATGACCAGTCCCAACAGGAAAAAGCAGAGATTCTCTGTGTAAATATTTGTCTTGCTCCTTATTCCTCCAGCCTTCTTTCCTGTGATTTATGGCTTCTGTTAATGTGATTTCTGAGCATTTAATGGAGGAGATTTTGTGGTTCTGCTGTCCCGCACTGAGCAGCCTCAATCTTTAATGTTTAATGGTGAGAGCAGAATGGAACTGTGCCCAGCCCAGCCCCACAGCAATTCCCTATCCCACTGCTGCTGCAAGGGCAGGGAGATTTTATTGAGCTTTTTCCTTAAAGTGCAGCTGGAAATCCATCTTTTTAATGAACTCAATACCCAATTTAACCACGGAGAGCAATCCTGGCAGCACAATGATTGCCAATGAGGATGTTGTTCCAGGGAATAAACATTTCACTTGGCGCAAGGAGTGAGCATTTCACAGCCTGGGATTGCTCCTCCCAGGGGCAGCTGGAATTTTGGAGGTCAAACTGCTCAGAATACTCAATGTGATTCCTCAAAAGCATTTCCTGGAGCTCCTTTGTGTGGTTTGGAGGGAGCTTGGCTGGCTGGAACAGAGAATTCAGGGCTGGAGCCATTGGAGGAGTCAACCTGGAGTCTCTAAAATGAAATTTTGTGGGTGAAGTCAGCCTAGAGTCAACCTGGAGTCTCTAAAATGAAATTTTATGGACGAAGCCAGCCTAGCTCAGAGCTGGAATTCTCATTTGATAGGAAAGGCTCTCTGGGAATGGCTTTTTGGTGCCTCTGAGGACCAGGATTCATGGCAGCGTTCTGGAGGAATAAAGAGCAGTGTTCAACCCAAACAAAATCAGTGTTCTTGGAACATTCAGAGATCCCAAAAAACAGAGCAAGTTTAACAGCTTTGCTTCTGTCCCGAACCAGCAGTATTTGTACAATTCCACGGAACGAGAGCCCTAAACAAAGCTGCTCCAGGTGCGTTGGGAAATCAATGCACAGAACTGAGCCCCTTTACACCTCACATATTCAAGGTCTGAAGCTTTTCCCTGCTTTAATTAAGACACCTCTCCATGTTCACCTATTGATTTACATTCACCCAGGAAAAGAGTGAAAAACACCCTTTGATTTTGCAGTAAATATGTGTTTGTGCAGCCAGGCACAGGGGGTGATGGCGGTGCTGGAGATTTTTGGGGTCAGGGCAGTGGGAGAGGCCAGGCTGGGCTCCCCAAGGGCCAGGGCACAGCCCCTGTGCACCTCGGATTTTGGAGGTTGCTCTGCTGATCTTTGGTGGGCAGAGCCACGGTGAGGAGTGGGAATGAACCCCCAAAAAATCCTTTATCCATTAACTAGGTTCTGATAGGATCGTTCTTAAATCCTGTAAAATTTCACAGAGACTTGAATTCCAGAAACGGAGTTACAGGTGAGGATTTAAACTTTAATTTGACAGGTTGATTATCACTTAGCATTCCCTAGGACTCCATTCAGTGATCTATTCATGATATATTCTCAGAAGCAACCCAAAAATTTGTTGGTATTCTTTCCTGCTGGCTTCGCTCTGAAAGAGGTTAAATTTTAGGTGTTATGACAGTTTGTGAGGGGGGAAAAAAAAACCCGAAAAATACCTCTGCGTAGTGCGCTGAAAGCAATAACATTTGATTTGCAATAAAGTATATTGTATGAGAGTTTCTGTATTATTGGATTGCAGCCCCCAGATTAGTGACTATTCACCTCATCTTTAGCACCCCATGGGGAAAAATCATTTTCAATCGAAGAATTTTGATTTGTGCTGCTCAGGCAGTCTGGGCATGTCTGCTTTGAACACACAGTGCCTGTGTGCCTAATGCTGATGTCCTCAGGAAAAAACCTTCTCGGGGACAGAGGGGACTGAACTTTGGTTTGAGGGCTGTTTATGAACATGTTTTTATAGATTTTCGTGGCTCTGTAGTGGGCCCGGCTCAAATCTTTGAAATCTGTCTGGTGAGGGAATGTAATGAATTTAACACAAACGTAGCAAGGAAAAAGCTGTGTTGGTTATTGGGATTTATGGGTTCTGGTCACAGAAACCCCACCAGGTCTGTCAGCCACAGCACTCAATCTGTGCCTGCAAAATTCCAATATTCCATATTTACTGCTATTTCATATTTAGGTATATCACCAATACTGCGAGAGCAGCGTATTTCAAATTCATCAGGCACAAAGGTGTAAAGTTTGCCTGATCTTATAAAATAATTGCATTTCCCCAAGGTAAGAGGTCCCTGCAAACCCCTTTTCGGTGTCTGGTGTGTTTTTCTCTACAAAGATCATTCAGCAAACAAATTAATTTCATAACAGCCCCACCACAGTTTCTTGCATGTAAAGTGGGGCATCGCTATATTAATGGAGAACATACTGAAATGAAAACATTCTAAAAGCAGCCAGTGAATGAGGGAATAGCTGTAAATTTAATTATTCTGAAAAGGCTGCGCTGTTTGTAATTAGCTAATTGCAGCCACAACGTAATTAGGAAAAATGATAAGGGTTGAAATGGTTATTGAAAATAAACAAGCAGAAAACAAGCACACAAAAAAACTCCCCAAAAATACTTTGTAGAGAAATATTCCTGAATAAAAAGTATCAGACAGCAGGGCAGGAAGGGCAATATGACATTATTTACCCTTCCCACGGTGGCTGAGATAATTGCAGTTCATTTTCATACAAAAGCACAGAAAGTGCTTGAAATCAGTTTAATCTGCGAGAAACAATGAGTTCCTCACAGAGCAACAAAGCTTTTTAGGCAAGCAGCTTTTATTCCATCAAACCTGCAAAGCAGAGAAAGGATTTTGATTAGCTGCCAGATGGATGCGATGAGGAACTCGGCATTGGCTCAGGTGTAAAAATAGAAGACATTTAAAGACAAAAGTCTCCAGGATGTGCTGGAAAATCACAATTTGGGGATGAGGCACTGTTTTGAGCCCGGTGGGATGACACTGAGAACAAAGCCTTAATTCTGGGTGGAATCAGAGAGCATTTGAGGTAGAGGCAGGAGAGTTGGCAACCATGGCAGTGTTTGAGAAAGAACCGAAGGATTTCTTCTCTCCTGATGTACTGATCCGTGCATTTAAAAAAAAGATGTTTCACTAGGATTAACTTGCAATCATTCTTTTTTTTTGTCTTCCAAGTGCTTTCTTCTTCCCTGTTTTTGAGCAATTTAATTTAAAATGTAATTACCATAAACACAGATAACTGAAAGAATAGGTATTTCTCCAACTTTATTGAGTTTGTTTTTAATTCCCACCATTTCATCCATATTTTCCTCTTTAGATATTCCTCTCTGAGAAGTTTAACCCAACAGAAAATGCTCTTATGATTGATGAGGTATCTTTGCTTTTGCTGATAGCCACCTGGGGAGAACGTGCCATATTTCATTGGCTCTGAAAGATGAAATCTGAAACAAGGGCTGCTTAATCCTTGAGCTTCCCACCTGACCTCTGCTCAATCGTTAGATGTCAGCAAGTTAAAATGCATAATATAAAATATATGACATAATTCCCCAAATTTGTCAAAGCAGCCATGTTGAGTGATCAAAGGACAAACTCTTCCTTACACAAATCAAGTCCCAAAGCCACACAAAGAGCTCGAGGCCTTGGGAAGGGCTGTGGGGAAGAGACATTTATTTTGTTTTTTTATTTTTTTATTTAGTTTTTAATTTAGTTTTTCTGCTCAGGGGACAAGCAAAGTGACTCCAGCAGGAGTTACTGTGTGGATTTGATCCCTGGTGGGGATAATTAGAGGAAAATAACAAATATTAGCTGGTAATTTAAAAGAAGAGCATCTGATTGGAAACCCTCATTGGGAATAATGCAGGTTGTGATGTTTGGTGGATCTTTAGAGCTTTAAAACCTGGAATTTGGCCAGTTTGGATCTCCCCATGTTCTCGTGGGGATTGTTGGGAGTGCAAATTCTCCTGGAGATTGAAGTGCTCCCTGAAACATCCCTTCAATGGAAAAAAAAAAACAACCCCACCTTAAGCAAAATTTATTTTGGGGGAAATGGTGTGATCTTCAAAGAGCTGAGTCGGTGCTAATGGCTCTGGGAGCTTAAAGGGAATGTGACTTTTTGGAAACTTGTAATGAGAACTTTCCCTTTCCCACGTAAGCAGAGTGTGAGCCAAGCTGGAAAGGGACAAAAAGGCAATTGGGGAATTTAACTGGTTTCACTTTTTTACTGGCTCAGGTTTTAAACCCTTTAAGTGGAACTGGAGCAGGCTGATGGTGTTGCAGGACACCCAAATGGAACTCATTGAGCTGACTGACCTAGGCATGAAATTGTGCTTCTTGAGGGCCCTAAACAAAACTTCAGCCTTGGAGAAAATTCTTGTATGAGTTAGCACAAAGCAAAAGCAAATTTTACCTATTTTAAGACACGAGTTAGGGATATTCTGGTTACTCCTCAGTGTTAAACCCACTTTCCAATAATCTGATTTTGGGAAAAGTGAGTGAGGAAAGTTCCGAAATTGCAGAGGTCTGCCAAATGCAGGCTGCATTTTGTGCTTGGTGATGGCTTTGTTTCAGATCAGTGCAAGCAGAGAATCACTGCATGAGAACCATGAAAATCTCTGATTTTCACAATAGGATCGTAGAAGATGTTAAAGATCATCTAATTTCAACTTTTATAGGCACAAAATTCAGTTCACAGTTTGTCTCTGCCCAGACAAATTCTGGATTTCTGTTTCCTTTCCATTTTATGGGCAGGGACTCACTGCCCTTGGCAGTGCTCAGAGTCTCCTTTTGCACCCTAAGGAAAAACCTCATTTTTCAGTGTATTAAATGCAGAGGTTTTCCTGCAAAATTAGGCTTCTCTCCAAAGATTTTAAATCTTTTTCCCTGGCACTTCTGTATTCCTCAGTTTCCATTCTAAGGAGCACCAGCGGCAGATGATCGAGTGAATTTGGTGATTGTTTCATCCTCCTGATGAAAGCAGCGCCACTCCACATGGGCTGATAACAAATGAGTGACACAAAACAGGCAAACTTCGGGGTTTAGTGAGCCCAAATTACCAATTTTCACCTTTCCGAGAGCAAGTGAATGCAATCTCTGTGCACTTGACACTTTAAAATAATGAAAATAAAAAAAGAATATTCAGAAGTGGTATGACAAATCTCCTTTCTAGCCCAAAGCTGTGCTCCTTTTACCTGGGAATGTTTTCAGGTTTCAGTTCTGTTTGATATTTCGCCTCTAGATGAAATCTGACTGCAATGGAATCGGAGCACGACTTCAAATGCAGCGAATCCGAGCTCCCACAAAGAGCTTCTCCTCTGCTCCCAAAGCCTCTCTCTGCCCTGACAAAAAGAATGAAGTTGGACACCGAAAGGTTTATTAATAAAATCTTTGTTCATATTCAACGCCACGCTCTGCCAGCACACTCTAATTAACGAGCCACCAGTTTGATTCTTCTGGCTTGGGCAGGAGAGAAAGAAAAAATAATTTCCCAATATTTTATGGTGACTTCGGAGTGGCTTTAACTTTCCTGATCACAGTGATTGTGGCAGGGATTCCAGGCTGCAAAAGCCTGGCTTGATCCAAACTCTTTCACATTTGCTCTCTGGAAAAAGGGCAGGCACTGACCCACTTTTCCCAGCTCAGTCACCAGAGATGGAGGCAGCAATTCCTTTTTCCCTCCCTTTCCGCCCCTTTCCCCCCCTTTCCCCTTTTTTTTGGAGTTTTTGAAGTTTTTTTTTGTAAAGAAGAGACCCCTGGACCTTCCAGAGTAATTTCTCTTATCCATTAACCCCTTCTGCTTCCCCTGATCTGCTGGGAGGTGTCAATCCCAGGTGTAGATTTTGGGGTGCGGAGCATCCTCTGCCCTTGGTCCTGTTCTATAAAAACAGATCGTGACCCCAAACCCTGCCAGGAAAAGGTTGGGACAGGCAAGAGCAAAGCCATGGAGGAGTTGGGACACAAATAAATAGAGTTCGGAGGCTCAGGATGACTGTGGGGAGCTCATCCAAACCTGAGAAAAAATAACTCCAACCCTTCAGACCCAGAGCCTGGGGCTGCTGCTGCTCTGAGAACCCAACCCCAGAGCTGCGGGGAGGATTGCCAGCGCCGGGAGCTGCTCTGCTGCCCAATCACTGCTGGGATCTTCCCCTTCTGGGCTGGGATCTATCAAATATTGAGTTCCCAGGCCTGGAAAGCTTTGAGCAGAAGGTTGGATATCCTGGAGAAAAGGTGGGCTGGGTAGGGAGGAGAAGAGGCTGAGCTAAACACTGCAAAATGGCAGTGAAAAATAGAATTTTGGGGTGAAAGGAGAACAGGGCTCTCGATTTGTGTGTGTGACCATCGCGTCTGTTTGCTCAGAGAATTCCAACCTTCTCACTGTCCTGCCACAGTGCAGGGATGGCAAAAAAATTTCAAAAATCGGAATTATTCCTCCTTCCCTCCTCCCTGCCTGCGGAGCCAACTGTTTGCAT
This sequence comes from Origma solitaria, assembly GCA_013397895.1. NCBI lineage: Eukaryota > Metazoa > Chordata > Aves > Passeriformes > Acanthizidae > Origma > Origma solitaria. Next base: position 52,358 of record VZRL01004075.1, read on the forward strand.
CAACTCTGAGGCGAAAAGTTTTTTGATTTCTCTGAATCCAGGAGGAGGCTCAGACATCCTGCACAGCTCAAAATGTTTGCAGCCAATGTAGCATTTAAATCTCTGAGCAAATCAGGCGTAATTATTGAATGAAAGGTAATAGTTTTCTTCAACAATGTAAATTGAAATTGGGGTTTAAATTAGAAGGTGACACCTACTGACTGTCAGTCAGTGAGGTGTTTATCTGGAGACTGTTGGCGTGAGGGAAAAAATGGAAAATAGATATTTTTATAGCCCTTGAGCTGGAGGCTGAAGAGGTTTCTGCATTTTATACAGAGAGGGTAAATACAGAGAGAACACATGATTTAATGAAAAATGAAACAGCAGATTTGCTCTCCAGAAAGGGTCTGGTTCTCCTAATGGGTATTGATAAAAAAAATTCTATTTATTCTACTCTATTAACTACGAAAGTAGAACTCTCAGGTTAATAATATAAAAATAAAAAAATTAACAGAATAATGTGCAGAAAAAATAGAAAACAGTTTTTCTAGAATTGAATTGTGTTTTATAAAGATTAATTCTAATTTCAAGAGCAAAGCCTTGGTGCCACTTGTGTTCTGCTGAGGCCTGGGCCTCACTTTGCAAATTCCACCGATTTTTCCAAAATTCCCTCTGTCAGAGCCATTCGGGCTCTCTGTGATAATCACACCATTGGGGCTGCAGCAGACTGTCCGCAATTGCCAAATTAATTTGGGAAACAGTTTTAAGTAACAAACGGATGAGAGAAAATCCCGATCTGATCGCAGATATTGCCAAGGGAAGAAACCAAATTAAATAGATTGGATAAATTATTCATTGGGAATCACTTTCTCAGCACTGCACACCACACTGAGGTTAAATCAACTGTAAAACTTGATTTTTTTTTT